>VXAU01003555.1:0-43042 GCA_013399695.1 Formicarius rufipectus
GAACCTGAACCTATAACACTCACCAGTCCGCCAAGGCACTCTTACCCTTCAGCAAAAGACACTTACCCTGAATTACTGAAGTTGGTTCCCTAAAGGGCTAATACCAAAGACCTGGGAGTTATGGCCAGGGCAATCAAGGTTTGAACTTGCAGTAGTTACCTACTTTAATGCAGGTTTGTTTTGTTTTTCTTTTTCTTTCTTCTGCTCTGTTTTTTTCCTCGCAGTGCCTCAGTGATGCAAGGAAAGTCCTTCCAAGTAAAGAAGCAAGACCCCATATTTGACACTAAAGTAGGGATGTGCAACAGGCACAAGAGTTGCTGGTATGTCCTCACAGTTCATTTACTGCCAGTAACTTGTCCTTGAGTCCTTATCCTCAATTAAAGTTTCCTTTATTGCAGGAAAAGAGCACCCTCATAGAGTGATGGCCAGGAACAGGCATTTTACTTTGCATTCACATCCTCCCTTATTTTCTTTGTGTAAATGAGACCTGAAGTTCCCTACTCAGCTTTGCCAAGAAAAATGCTCTGTTCCTGGTTCATGACGTTAGCTTTTCTGGCAATGTCCTTGGAGAAGGAGGGGGAGGGGGATGAAGATAAGCCCTCACAAAAAGACTTATAGCTAACTGCCATAAGGGCAGCATGGAAGATGAAATCTCTTCCTCTAAGAATTACTAAACACTGTGATCCCTGAACCCTGCTGCCCCTTACCTCCTCATTTCCTAGCAAGCATACGTCATGTTTAACAGGTAATGCCTTAAAATAATACTTGTACATTGCTGACTTCAGCCCACCTTCCTGCCAGTGCTTGCAGTCTCGCTGGTGCATGTGTTAGGAGTGTTGCTTCAATTCGTTTTCAGTGTTTTAAATTTGGCTTTTAATTGTCTCATCTGCATCATGTGTCGTATCTGGGAGCAAAACAGCAGCTCGGAGTTATACCCCTGGAAGGATAGGTCTGTGTTCTGGAACTCTCAGCCACAAAACTTTGTTATGAAATTCATGCAGCCGGAAAGAGACATACCTGCACATTATTCCACCAGCTTTCCTAGGCATCCTCTTTTCCACTGGACTTCACATATACCTTTCTTCTGGCTAGACTGCAGGCCCTATTGGTTGCAAAGCAGCTGGCAGGGTAAAAGACCGCAGAGGTGAGAAGTGACATTAAGGCCTGACCCAGGGAGACACTGTGTGCTTGAACTCTCTCTGTAATTCAGTGGGAATCTCCAGATAAGATGGTAAAAGCTGTGTAAGATCCAGTCTGCATGACCCTCCCAGTCTTGACGTTCTACCAAGACAGTCATCCTGCTGCCAAGATCCCACAGGCCTGGTTGCTTCCTGCTTGCATATGGTTCGTCTCTTTCTCTTAAAGCCTCATCATAAACAAGCAGTCAGAATACTGGGAATAAAATCACAGTGTTGGGAGAGCTTCCTACCAAAGTCTTTGCTCGCTCCACCTTCCCAAGGTCATCCCAGGACAGCTGCAGTTAACTCTTCAGTCCTCACAGATGCAAACAGCTGATTCAGAACCAGTGTTATAGGAAGAAAACATTTTAACAAACAATTAAAAGCAGAATATAGCTCTTTAAACAACATGTATATGAAGGCCTGTTGCAGCTCCTCAGCAAAGTCCCAAAGCTCTGGAGTGGGCATAAGCCACTTTCCCAGACTGTGGGGAAATTTGCAGAAAACAGCTCACTAAAGCAATTGGTTCACTGTGCAGATGTTAACTAGTGTACTGCTACCATTCTGAAAGATCAGAAAAAAAATATAAATATACTCAGAACTATAAAGCTTTGTGTTCCCATACTGCTCTATTCACCCATGGTGAATAAAAGGTATATGCTTTGAACCTTAGAACTACTGCATTAAAAAAGCTAAGTATTCCTGACTATTGCAAACTTTTACAAACTTTTTTTAAGGTATCCACCTATTTTTTCAAAGGAACTTTGCATGATCGCATACAATTCTGTTAGCTAGCTGTGCCTTCAGTTGGATAGCAGCATCACTTGTTGCCCTCTGGTGTAGCAAAAAAAAAAAATCACTTCTAATGAACACTAACTCAAATATTGAGTAAACTGCCAAGATTTCTCAACTTATAAAATAATTAGCAAATCTCATTTATAGTGCCTGTTTTAAGAGACAGCCACATTACCAAACGAATGGTAACAAACATAATTAAAAATTAAGGTGGTAATGCACTTCTATAGTGATGTTTTCTGGATTAAGTATAACTCATTTATAAGTAAAATAAACCATCTCAGCATAAAGCTTCACACGCTTTTTCTGTATGATTCAAGCTTGGTTCTTCTTCTCTTGAATCATCTATAATTAAAGCACCAGAAGCAAACTTTTTGTCTTTCAACTGACATCCTCATACCTCTGACCGTATTCATAAATCTTAGATAACATACTTTGTGTTCTATTTTTCATTAAGTATTATATATAATATCTATTATGATTTTAAAGTTAAAAGTGCATATATGTTCTACTCTACAAAAAATTTACAGTGTTAACTAGCAGAACAAAAATACGTGAAATTCCTTCCTACCGAATACAATCCACATCATGTTGGAAAATCTGCATTTTTTATGCTTCACAGTATGTGAGATTAAGCTACAGAAACCCAAGAAAACAAGCCAGAGATCATGGCAGGCACCTCAGTTAAAGCCATACTCCTTGGGTCCGAAAAAGAACGATGCAACTATAAAGTCAATTTCTAAACAAACTGTACCCTTCATCTTTCACTCAGATAGAGGCGAAGACCAGATGCACCCCAGTAAAACAAGTAATTAACTCTGTTCTTAGGAGGTTTTACCCTTTTCAGAACTAAAATGTAAGAAATCACTGCCTTTATTGGGTTTAAAAATGCTCTGATATTTAGGAAAAACACAGCAGTCCAGAAACAAGCTCTTCAGTGTCTCCCAATACTCTTCCAAGTTTCTCTTGAATTTTAGGAATTATAATTTTTCTTTGGTTTTCTCTATTTCTTGAGAAAGCATTTGTAATGTTTTATCATCATTACTTAGTACACACACTCTAAATCCCCCTTCCAACCACATTAAAAACAGAGGTATGTACCTAACTGAGATTCAAGCAAGTATACCCAGAAGAACCAGCATGGTCATTCATTGCTTAACTCTTGACTTGTCCCTGAAGGCTGTTTGGCCTTTATACTGAAGAGCCGGACTGCAAAGGGGATGAATCTTTACTTGCATGTCTTGTATTTGTTGTTCGTATTTCAAGTGTATTGAGAATATCCACAGATAGAGCTAATTGTTAGTTCATACTCAGAAAAATCCTCATTGAAATGCTCTAATTTACCCACGAATGATTAAATTGCATGATTTTCTTTCCATGTAAGCAATTCAACACTTGTCTTCATAAAGTATTGCAAATTAAGCTTTCAAACCATTACAAAAGTACCTGTTATCTCCACTCTAGCTTTTCCAGCTCCCATCCCCAGCACTAAGGCAAAGGCTCCATTACCACCATCTGTTGCAGATACCAGCTGCCTGCCAGCACAGGAGACGACTTATGGAATGGTAATGGGGCAACACCATGAATTGATTTATGCTTCTGTTCTTGTTTTGTTTCTGGACAGAGTAGCCTCAGTAAGGCAAGAGAAACAGGAATGAGCAGCTTTTGCTGCAGAACTCTCCCATGCCACCCTTTTTCACAAAGCATGCTGCCTATTCATTTAGGGAAAAGGCAAGTTTCTAAGACTTGGTAGTAGAACAGACTTTTAAGAGCAACTCTAACAGGAAACTTGCTTGATTTAGATTTAAGTTTTGTTCAATTTATGCAAGACTGTACTGCATGCCTGCAAGTAAGTGCTTGAACTCAACTTCACTATGTAAGGAACAGACACTCTTCAAATTACCTGCACCAGCTTGCAGGCAAATTGAAAAAGAGTTTTCTATAAATCTCTCTCATTTATTGGAAACTGAAGGAGTTCCCCACAAAACCTGCAAATAAAATTTCTTTAGGACCACTTCGCCCGTGCCCCCAGCTTACTATGCACAATGAACTTTGAAAAATGCCATCTTTGAATTCTTCAGAAGATGGATGTACAGATCACTTTCAGAAAAAAAATATTTGATAAGCTTAATAGAACCAGAAAACACTAGATCTTCCTCTCCTATGTTAATACAAATTAAAAAAATAAAAAAGCAAAATCACCCCACCCACAGTTACTATGCTTCATGTCAGAAATGAGAGCACTTTATTTCTCTAAGCAACATATCTCTAAGTTTTACTTTGAAGCCTTTCCATCCATTAGAACTCAAAATTTATTTTTGAGTGAACAGAAAGCCTACTTTTAGTGAGAAGTCGGGATCAACATCAGCTCAGTATGCAATCTGATCTAAGACTGTGCAACCTCAAGGCATTTTACTTCAAAGTACTAGCAAATTACCTTTATATTCTTCCTGGATATTAACAGTGCCCAACTCCATATTAATACCTTTGCTTGGTGAAATGTGGGGGAAAAAAAAAAAAGTCAGATCTGAGAGAATCCAGATTTGAAAAATTCAGAAGTGCAGGGAAGAGAGGGCAAGAAAATAATTATTTAGACAAAAGCTGCTTTGGAGTTTTAAAGCACTAGAGCAACTGATTACGTTATACCACAACCCACCCCACACAATAACGCTAACGACAAATCAAACCCTCTGAGCAACAAGCTTCCTCTCTCTCACTCCTCGAGAGAGCAGGTCTGTAACCAGGCATCCATCAGCCTGGCCGGGAAAACGCCACGTGCGAAGCACCACCCGATCCCCGCACCTCGCACGGCTGTCCTGCAACGCGTAACACCGCTCTTTCCCGAACGAAAACTTCTTACTAGCAGACTACCACACAAAACATTAGGAATGCCCAGCAAGCTTTATTGTTTTCCATTTGGAAATCAAAGCCGGGAAGGACGGCGCAGCCAGCGGCGGGGGCCGATCCGCACGGGGGTGTAGCAGGCGCCTCCTGCCCGCCGGCGCAGCATCCCCGGGCAGGGCACAGGCGGGGGCGTCGGGGCCGTGACCGCGGAGCTCTAGGACTCGTCGGGCTTGTCGGCAGGCGGCCCGCAGGGTTGCAGCATCTTCTCCATCAGGTTGAAGCGGACGCGCGCCTTGCTCTCGTTCTCGGCGATGGCGAAGTAGTTGAGCAGGTCGAAGTGGCCCATGTAGGAGCAGTATGAGTCCCGGTGCTGGTTCACCAGCCACTCCCACTTGGTGGTGTCGGCGTGCCCGGTGCCGATGTACTTGGACTGGAGATGCTCGAGCTGGCTGTGGATGGTGTAGCGGTCCGTCATGGCGCGATGCGATGGCGAGCGGAAGTGACGTGTCCCGGCCCCGCCGCCCTTCCCGGCGCTGCCGCCGCTGTTCCTGCCGCGGTGCCCGACGGGAGATGTAGTTCCGCCCCGCCCCGCCCCGTGGGCCGGCCCTGCGCCCTCCATCCCTTCAATCGCCCCATCCAGCAATGAGATTAGTGGTAGCTACAGCTCCCGGCCGGCGTCTGCAGCACATCGTCACGTTAAAGCTCGTGCTTGAGGGATTAGGGACTAACGCGTACAAGGCTGCGCCTCGAGTTAAACCCGGTGCTTAGCTGAGCCTCAGCCTCAAGCCTGCAGCTAATTTTTAAAGCAAGGATGTGGCTTTGATACTGCTCAGTTCACCCGCGAATCAACGGGGCACACACCGTCAAATCTGGCTACAAAAAGACCCAGGTAATGGATCTTGGGGAACAACATCACAACATCCGTGTTTGGCAGGAGTTGTCGGAACATGGGAAAGCAAAGCTCCGAGGCTCACGCTTCAGGGCATAGCTTACCACAGCTCCTGACACTGTCTCTGTGTTGTTGGCTAGACTTCGTGAATGAAGATTTTGGGATAAGCCTGTGCAATAGATTTTTTAGGTGAGGCACAGTGTGCGCGGAACTGGCCTCGCCCCCTTTAGTCCTGAGGTTCATTTTGCCACGGCCGAGCAGCTCGGACAGTGACAGTGAGTTCCTCGGCACTGTCTCTGTATAAACCTGCATCTCTCCCAAAATAAGGGATGAGGAGAATCTGACTCTGGAGAAAGAAGGAGCTACCTGAAGAACTGCCAAGAGGGGCCAAGAATAACCCAACACTCCTTTTTGATAGCTCTTTGCTTGGTCAGAGGGAAACATGGCACTTTCTGTGATAGCCATCATACAACAAGTCTACATGGAGAAAGTCCAAAGAGGTACACAGCACCTGCAGGTCCCACCAAAATAAAAAGCTTGATAAGGTTACTTCTGCTATATGCAGCTGAGGAAAAGTACTCTACATCCCATCCCTGTTCCTTTGTAAGGTGGAGAGCTCTGAGTTACTCCTCCCCAGGCAGGCTGTGCAGCTGAGCAGACTCAAGGGACTTAAGACAAAATTCAATATTAATGTTGAAAAGGATTTTTTGACAGTGCATGTAGTATTTTATATGAATGTTAAACTCACGAGCAGAAAATATAAATTGCATTGCCTATCTTGTTTGGTCAAAGTTGAGCTTGGAATAAATATTATCATTCACCAAAGAAATACTCTGGCTTTTCCAGCTCCATTCAAGAACTTACATAAAGTTAATTTTAAAATGCATTTAATGACTCATGTTTTCATATGATAGTAGTGTTTTTAATTACTTGTTTTAAAACAGGAAAGACACATTGCAATAAATTTTCCAATAGAATACCTAGCTATTTCTTCCTGTCCTTGTAAATGCCCTGTAGTTAAAAGAAACCCCCAGAAGAATACTGTGAAAACCCAGTTGATTCTAAGCCCCTTGTTTAAAAGCAAGCATCTTAAAAAACCAAGACCACAGAAAGCAATATAAAAACAGTGTTCTGACATGTCCTTACCCTTTAATACAAAGAACTAAAAATAGAGGACTATAATTTTTAATTATTATTACTTTTACGAGGATCTGTTGAGTCATTGCTGTCCAGGCTTACTTAACAGGAAGCAGATTACACAGCTGGATACAACAGTTGAATTCTGTGGTTGCTTTCAGAGAGATCAAGAGTTGCAAAACAAACAAATGGAACTCTTTAGGCATTTCTATGTATGCTGGAATACAGAAAGACAAAGAAAGACATATTCTCAACATGGGAATGTTTTCATTTATTTCATAATTTTTAGGAACAAAAAAACCAAAACAAAACAAAAAAATCAACACCAAGTTGAGAGGGAAGTGTAAACCTGAACTTTTCAGCAAGTTTATTAATGGGCCAGATTAAAAGACTGCATTCAGGCCACCAGAGCTCTGTGAAAATATACACCAAAATTTCATTCTATATTGACTTTGATCAAAAACTCTCTGAGACTACCAGACAATCTTATGAACACAAGGGAAAAAAAATAGATAGCAACAGGCAAGTATTTACAAGTAATTAATTTACTTCAAGTTTCCCTTGAAAGATACAAAGTTTCATCTGCTACTTTTGAAGAATTGCATTCACTTATATTCCCTTTTTCTTCATTTTTGCTTCTACATAAAAATAAATCTGTTACTGGGCCTTGTTTTTCTTGTAAGGTCCATGCAAAATGATGCCCGTCCTTGGGCACTTTCATTTCAAGTTTAGGAATACTAAAGGAATGAGGGAAAGGAGAAAGAAAGTGTGTAAGTATGCAGGTGTGCACAGATGTAGATACATATAGAGAGAATTATTGCTCAGTGGTAATACACTTATGTGATTAAGATTCCTGAATAATTTAACATTTTGGGATATTTCAATTTAACATTTGGGATATTCCTTTGTACTGAATATCACTAAATATAATTATCAGAATATACAACAACTAATGTTTACTTATGACAATCACATAATTCTGTTGATTTACGTGCTGAAATTATCTATTTCGAGAGAAACACCGTATCCCTTCAAGCCAAATTTCAAATGGTGGTGGCACCGGGAGGATGTAATGAACCGCGGAGGCCACTGGATGTCAGGCGTGGACCTGCATAAATTCTTCTTCCATGAAACCGGAGCTCTTGGTTGCTCCTCCAAAATGTAGAGAAAGAGGGTAGGGAGGGTCACTGATCCAAGAAAGGCATTGTCAGTGGCTGCCTGCTGCAAGATATAACCGAATTTTTTAATTCCCTACCGAATCTCTGAGTAGAAATGTGAAGACATAAATATCCCACAAACAAGGAGATGTGGCAATCATAATAGATAAATCCAACACACACAGAGAAAGATAATAAAATGGGAAGGTGTGCCTTCCTTTCCCCCCCTACCTACTCCTCCCCGCCCCCCCGAGACATTTCACTATTCTTCACTCTACTTCAGAGAAAACAAATTGTTTGAGATTGCATGAACCTGGAAAGAATAATGCTAGAGTTAACTAATGATAAGAACCCATTGTCTTTATATGTGGCATGAAAAAAAATTTTTTAAAATATTCATTTCTTTAAAATTATGCTGCTTCTGCTGTAACGGGGTTTTTAAATCATTATTTGCAGAGGCCACATTACCACTTAACAATTTTAGGTTGCAAAAATTACCTTTCTATAACTGCATGGATTTTTTTTTTTTTGCCCTCCAGATTTCCCATGCCATCAAATGCACTGTGAAAGCCTTTTGGTAATATATGCCATTTTGCAAATGCTGTTACAGCCTACAAACATTAATGGCCTCAAAAAGCCCTTCATCTGGGATACATTCTTACTGCTTTTCTCAAAGATACTGTGAAAAACTTTTTTTCACAATCAAGTCTCTTTCTCTACCTTGTTGTGCATAAGCCTCCCTAATTTCTTTTCCTTGAGGTCAGAATTGTGATTCTGCTTCAGGGTAAGAATACACCTTTCACACGGCAGCCTTTGGGGCTCCTTCTGAGGGAAAGGAAACACAGGACTTGCAAATATGATCAAGTTTTAAACTTTCGTCCACTACTAGAATCTTTTTTTTTTTTTTTAATTATTGCTTTGATTTTATAGTGGTAAATATTCAAACCATCTGACAGCTTCTTTTAGGGTTGCATGGCTGGTTCTTTGCCAAAGCTATCAGACCAGAAGAATGTGGAATAAAAAATAGAGATAGAAACAATACTGCATATCATACTATTGAAGGCACACACTTCATGCTGCTCTGTATCAACATATTCAATCATATTGTCTTAAGTCAGACTGCAACTGGAGAAATTCACTGCTGAAAAATTGTCTTGGCCTGAGGTTCAGGACAGGCATCATTTAGGATTGGTGACATGCTCAGGCTTTGATATGTTATGGTGTATCAAAGCTTGGGACAAGAGACTGCTATACTGAGTGATTTGCAGCTTACAGGAAATAAAATGTTAGATTGAAAATCAACTCTTTTTAATGTCAGTTTCAACATTTTTAGGATAATCTTGATTTAGTTTTGTTGCACCGTATGCCAACAGGGTTATGCATTGAACTTTATTAAAAATCGCTAAATAATTTCTAAAACAATGTGTTCTATAGTACATTACCATTGCATGATGGCAGGTGGATAATTTAATGGTCCTGATCAGGTTAACTGACCCTGTGTTAGACCCTTGTCTGTCAAACTGAATAGACTTGTGACCTGCCCTAACAGTGCTTTGCCTTTGGGATCACAAAGATTCTGCCTTGTAGCTTCACACTCCATTGGTTGCTTGTGAATATTACCACAATGTGCTACTCCTTCTCTATAGGTCTGAAATCTGCCTTAGGTGTGCAGCATAATTTAATTAGCTGAATTTAGATGCTACTGAGAATTTCCTAGCAAAGTGTAAGAGCATCCTGAAAGTAGAGACACAGTAGGGGTCACTAGCACAGCACTTGCAGGTGAGACTCTGAAATAATGCAGTGATCTGAGGAATGTGGTGTGGAGGGAGAAGATGGAGAACCTCTACCAAGAGCACAGCGGAGGTCTGGGAAAGGGAGCTCTCACTTGCTGTTTAGAGGGAAGTTCTTTATTCCAAAGCTATCACTTTGAAAATAAAAGCCCCTACATTAATGTGATTAGTTACCTCTTCAGGCTAAAAATAGAGCAAATAATAGTCTGCCAGGTGAATTGAGATTGCTTGTGTCTATATACATTTTTGTAATGGGGAAGATTTATCCTTGTCATGCATTTTGAAACAAAGTAATAATAGTAAACACAACAAAACTGGGGAAGACAACAGAACTATCCAAGATGCAGCTTCATTCTGCCCATTTTCTTTGGGTCCCTTTCCTTCATTCACCCCAGATAAACTGCCACAGCTAATACAGCTATTAACTGTGCTCAATAAGGCATACAAAAGTAGCCCTGATGAAAGATACATCTTTAAATAGCTGCTAGAGAAGATATCAGAAATATACACAAACTTAAATTAGAAGACGTTCATTTGGCCATTATCATATTACTGTATTCGTTCTATGTGCAGGGAAGAGAAAGGACAGAGGAGTCTTTTATTAACTCTGACTGTTGACGCTTAATGCAGCTGTTTCTTTTTCTATCTGCCACTTAAGTATTGTGTTTTTAAAATACTGATTTCTACAGAATGGTACTTAAAAATGTTCTGTACAAGGAAGCCTATCTGTAACCATCCTTTTTTCCCTCCAGCTTCTCCCCTACACACACATGCACAAGCATTCATCATTTCACCTCCTTCTCTGCAGTAGGCACAGAGGACATTGGTGTCATCACCCTTATCTAGAAAAAAAAAATCTATTATCTGCATTCTACAAAAGGGCAACTCATCTGTTAGCACATAGCAAGTCATGTCATAAAAGTAAAAAATAATAGCAGAAGCATGGAGCCACTGATATCAGTGAATCATCAACTTGCCTGTTTGGTTTATGATGTACTAATTCATTATATGAAATTTCACACTGTGGATTGCTTGTGGAGCAAACAGCAAAGGAGACAGGGGGTGGCAGTGGATATTTAGGATATTAGTATCATTACAGATGGAAGAATATAACTGCTCCTTCCATGCCATTCACCCTTGTCCTGTCACTACATGCCCTGCTAAAAAGTCCCTCTCCAACCTTTTTTAAGCTCCTTTTAGTACAGGAAGGCTGCTATAAGGCTGGTATCTGTACCATTTGTTTCTCAACCTGAGTTAGGAACTTCCTCATTTGAAATACGTACATAAGGCTCTTACATTTACTGCAAAAGTAAAGCTCTCCACTAATAAGGTGATGCAATGTATGTAACTTTCAGCTTTATCAAAGTATTGATGTTTATTATTTATAAGGCACATAGGAAAAATTTTTCACAATACCAAGTACCGTAGAAAAATTAATATGTTCAAATCACAACTCTTGGTAACTCAAGATAAATGCCTTCTTGATTGCTATTTTCATTGTTAGGAATGTTTTATTAAGCTGAAAATTGCTTAATGACCAAACACTCAAAATAAAAATGTAAACTCAGAGTGTTGAGATTTGGTGAGGAATAAGCCACTGGAAGCAAGATACTTATAGTAAGGATTGGGGAGTGTTAGTAATGTATGGTGATAACCATCCCATCAATGTGATTTGACATCTTGAAAGAGAATTGTTGATTTTGTAAAGCAAACTTATTCAAGGAGTACAGCAGAAAAATGTTATATCTTTTAGATTGTAATATTTCTCTTCACCTCCTCAGAATCATGCATGCTGAGAAATCTTGAAACCAACCAAAAGCCAAAAAACTACTGAACAAAAAAATGAGCTGAATCTGGAAATTTTATGAAGGTGATTATTTTTTGCTGTTGGTTTTAAGTATTGTTTTCTTTTTTCTTTCTCTTTTTAAAAGAGTTTCTGTGTTTGTCTTAGTTTGTATTTGCTTTTCTCCATAAATACTTGAAAGTATTTTTATTATGCTTGAGGGTGCTTAGTTTTAGAAAATTAAAGCTGAAATGTTCACATAATTGATTGCAGGGAAAGACGCTTTAAGAAACTCACTAGTCATTGTGAAAAATGCTGGTGCTGGGGCTGTGATGTAGAGCTTCAACAGGATGCTGGTGCTGGGGCTGTGATGTAGAGCTTCAACAGGATGTGTGTGTGCATGCTGTAGATGACCTCAGCATAGCTGTTGTGAAGCACAGTTGATTTGGTATTCACATGCAGCTGTGTGTTGAAACCCATTTTTGACATTTTGTATTGATATTCATTCAGTATAAAATTAAAACATTAGCAAACCATAACTCTCCATTTCCTTTTCCTTATGTTTTTCAGCCTTGTGTATCTCAACAAGGTGCTCCTCTTTGCTAAGGTGTTCCCCTACAGTGTTTGTACTGCAGTTCACCCAATGAGGCCTCATTCACAGCCTCATGGTGGAATGATTATGATACCAACTATAATGGCTATTATTGATGTTCACCTCTGGGCAAGGACATAAAGACATCTGGTTTTGAACAGGACTAATGTGATATATAGTCAGAGAGAGAAAAGTACAGTCTGTCCAGTGGGTTCTTCACTTTCAGATCCAAATGCAGTCTAGAGGTCCTGTCAGTAGACTTAAGAACTTAGGTTAGGTATTTCAAGTGCTAAGACCATTGGCAGCAGTCATTCATACTTGGCACCTCAAGAGGATCAAGCCTGAAGGTAAGGAGAGCTTATTGTTGGTGCCAGCAAAAAGTCAGCACTCAAGGAACAGGCTGGGGCAAAGATGCTCGTGCCAATGTGCATGAGTCTGTGACTGACTGAAACTGTCACGACACCTACACACTTGTTACACTCAAACATGTAGGAAATTATTTGCAAGCCTCAAAATAAAAGTCAAAGACAATTAAAGAAATTAATTCTCAACTACATTTGCAATTACATCAAGTTGACAGATTACTTTTATAAGTAAGGGATGAACACACAACAGTAGCAACAGAAAACACTACCAGGAAAAAAAAATCTAATCTCTTTTAATTAAAGGACTGTGAATATTGGTCAGTGTAATTCTGTGACAGTTTTTCTCTCCCCTGTTTATTCCTTGTGTGAGGATGGGCTGAAGTTTATTCTCCTATAAAATCTATTTACTCTATATCACAGAGGTAACTGCACTCAGAATAAAGGCTCCACAATCTTTTCCGTACCGTGGTTGCCCACTGAATTTATCACTGTGAAAAGGGCTGCTCTGATTGACTTAGCTACAGAACTGATTTGTCTTGTCAGTGGAGAACAGAATTCTGTAGCTGCTGAGTCACAAACTGGCTTGCATAATTAGAAGGGTAAGACAGGCTTGGCGAGTGACTCAGTTTGCAATTTGAGACTCATCTCATTCCCAAATGCACAGGCACCTGTATTTTGAGACACTAGGGATAGTTAATTACAGTTTGAATCACTTCAGTGGTACCCATGGAATGTCTCCTGAAATATTCTGCTGTTCAGTTCTCTCTCCTATAACACCTGTGATCTGGCCAAGTGTTTCTTCCTTCACACAGAGGGGGAAAAAAATCTGTTTTCCAGCACTACTAAAAAGAGTCACTCTTACTGTCCTAACAGATTCCCCCCATAGAGCTTAAATGAAAAAACAGTACCAGTACTTTTCACCTTTGTTAAGGGACTACTATTGCTCTATTGAAAGGACTTACTTATAAGTTATTGTCAATAGTAAGTTTGATTTAGGAAAGAAAGTGGATATTTTATACATGCATGGACTTCAAGAAGGGTGGCATAGAAGCAAAAAAATCTTCCTGCAGGGGTAGATATATTATTTTGGCTGTTGTTTGTGGAAGAAAAAGTTGGCCTTTTAGCTCAGAAGATTTGATGCTCAAAATGAACTAGAAAACACTTTACATTGAGAGTTGTTTGTCTGATGCTCTATCAACCAAAGAAATAGAAACGTGTAACTGTGCTTTAAGAAAAAGCTAACCATAAATCTAGAGAAAAAAATAGCATTGAGGACAGTCATCTACTTTATGGATGTCATTGTTGCCTTTATAAAACATACTAGGAAGTGCAGTAGTCTTTCTTTTGAGAACTGTATGGTATCCTAGAAGCACTAACTCTTGACAACTGTCCTAAAATAGAGTCCTAATCGAACAGACCAGGATGTTGACATAGCAACAATGAAATCCCTTGCCAGAAGCCCCATGTTGACCTTGTGGCACAGCAAGTTCCTTGCTGGTACTGCACTGTGCCCATCACCTTGCCTCCAGCTCTACATGGAGATTTTTCACTGACTCAACTCAGCACATCACCTGTAGGTGAGACTTGTTCATGACTTTCATAGTTTGATTTGGGTAAATTAGCCCTTTGGAAAATTTTATGGTCGGTTAAGTTTCTGTTTCCTCCTACGTCCTTGAGCAGAGCCTGAACTGAGCCCACACTCACGTTGACACATTTCTCACCCTTTTTACACTGCATGCCAAGGAGTTTCTCTGAGAGCTGCATTTTGATTTGTACACAGAGACAGTCATATCTTTAACTCCAACAAGTTGTACCACTTCTGTAACAAATCTGAAAATTTCCACTTTCCTACCCAAACCAAAATGAAATTCTGTTTGCCCAGGATGAGCTGGGGGGAGGGGAAGTGACTGAATACATTTACTTCTACCAACATGTTCCATACAAATAACAACTTTTTCATTGGCTCTGATGATATCTTTTCAGCTGTTTGGATGATTGAATGCAACCTCCATCTCAGAAATCCCAGAGCTATTGGTTATTAGGGAGCTGTCTGATGAAAAAGATCAACCACTTCTTTACAGTTTTCACATGAATGTTATTAATGGCTTGTGAAAGAACACTCTTTGGACTTAGACTTTTGGTAATAGGGTTTTTTTCCAAAGAAAGGTACTCTAACAAAAGTACATTTGTACAAAATATTTCTTACAGATATGTGGTACTACTGGGTTTGAATTACTCTGCCTGTACTTGGGTGTGAGTCCCTATTTCCCCAAGGTTTGGAGCGTCAGGGTTGGGATTTTTGGATCAGCTCAGTAGGAGGATGGGACAATAACAAGTGTGGTTGTGATTTGCAGTTGTGTAAGTATCTGAGTTCTTGGGGCAGTTTGGGCCTGTCTCTAGGATCTGGGATGCATTTCATTAAAAATAAATGTTTTAACTACCAAAGGCAGCTACCAGAGCATTTGTATAATTAATTTCATGTTACTTTCTGATGCTTTCTGGCACTGGCTAGAGGATACACATGATCTATTCACTCACCTGGACACATGATCCTTATCACTGAATCATAGAAGGGTTTGGGTTGGAAGGGACCTTAAAGCTCATCCAGTTCCAACCCCCCTGCCATGGACAGGGACTGCTTCTACAACACCAGGATGCTCAAAGCCCCATACAAGTGAGCACTGAACACTTCCAGGGATAGGACATCCAAAACTTCTCTGGGCAACCTCCCCCAGTACGTCACAACCCTCTCAGTGAAGAATTTCTTCCTAATATCTAATCTAAACCTAAACTCTTTCATCTTAAAGCCATTGTCCCTTGTCCTATCACTACAAATCCTTATAAAAAAGGTTTGATTCTCCTCTATACTAGTAGCAAAATATCCCACTGCCTATCCTGCATGTTACACTTCCTGTAGTTTTTAATATTGTCTCATTTGATGACATGTTCAAACTTGCACTGACTTCACTGAAAGCAGAATTTGGCAATTAATTTTGGCTGGTATAGACTTACTAAGTATCACACAGTTTTTTTCTATGATATCTGTATAACATTCACACCTGAGAAATTGTTTAAGGGAGAAATTATTTAAGTAGAAATATGGCATAAGCCTTTAGAGAAACAAAATACCTGTTAGAAAAAAGCAGAGACATGAAAAGACATGTAGTCTCTTCATGAAAAGAGAGAACTAGCACTCAGGGGATTTGGATGCAACTTCTAGTTAGATCAAGACTTGCTGTACACCTCTAGGCATTTTGACACTTTCTGTGATTTCTTTCCCATCTATAATACACGGGTAGCAATACACATAGCAGTATTTTAAAGTAATTGCTTGCAAATTGGTTTAGCGAGCCTGAAGTGGAACACAGTTTATAAAGGTAATGCAATATTATTATTGTTGTCACATAAAACCCTAGCTTAGTCCATCAACTTAATTGTCACCAAAGCCGTGTATGGCAGGATTTCTAACGTTACTTGGAAAAGCATCTTGCAAGTGAAATGTTGTCCTCCAACAACTGGCACATCTACCTCCTTTCATCTTCAGGGAATAAGATTCAGAAAATGTTCATGTAATACAGGTTTGAAGAATGATGGGCGTGTTACTGGATGTGTAAGAGAATTTGGAGAATGCTTGTTTGCATCTAATCAATCTGTCTTATCCCTTGTAATATACTGCAAACACTTGTTAAACTGTTAAACTGCCTGGTACAATTCTTTGACTAAGTCACAAAGAGTCGGGGTACACCTTAATACCTGCTAATCCCATATCAGCTTGGCAATGTTCCCTGTTGGGCTACAAGCTAGTGCCAGGTGACCATGTTTTCTGTCTTGCGCTGACAGACAGAGTGGGGATAGATTTCTTTACCCAGACACCTGAACGAAGACAGAGTTGTTTTCAAAGAGAGCTACAAACAGTTGAACTGCAGATATGTATCATTAGAAATAACAAATCTCTGGAAAATAAACTCAGTAGATCAGTAGCCAAAATTAAAATGAAATGTAGATGTGTTGCTGTGAGAATGTTGACTATGAAGAGCTGGCTTTGCTGTTGCAGCTAATGAGCCTACCTTAGACACTGTTCATGCAGTAACAGGCACTGGATAGTGAGTCTGGATACTCTTGCACCATGGTATGTAGGATGTGGGATTTTAGGGCTTTCTATTTAAAGGCATCTTTCAGCACCAAGATCTGGCCTCTACAGCTGTTGATTTTGGACCATATTAGAATCTCAGATTAGCAAAGACTTGAGGGAGTTATTTTGTCCAATATCCTGCTCAAAGCAGAGTCAAGATTGATTACTGACCAGGTATCTATGGACTTTGTCCAGCTGGGTCTCAAAAATCTCCAAGAACAGGGAGAGACTGCAACTTCTTCAGGAAATCTTCTGTTCCAGTGCTTCATTGCCCTCATAATGTGGATTTTCCTTTATATCCTATTGAAACCTGCCATATCCCAATTTATGAGCACTGTTTCTCATTCTCCTGCCATGCACTTAGGTTGTATCAGTAATTTCCTCTTCAGTACATTAAGGCTGCTGTTAGCTCCCCTAATGTCTTCTTTGCGCTAAACAAGCCTGGTTCCTTCAGCCTCTTCTTACACTCCAGCCCTCTGACCACCTTGGTGACTCTGCTGGATTCACTCAAGTTCATCTGCATCCTCCTCATACTGGGAATCCCAAAACTGTTGACTTTCTTACAAAAAGAAAGGAAAGAGAGCAAGAAATCTGCCTATAATATACCACTGGGCCATGTAGCTCTACAGCAATAGGAAGGATTATTCATCTGCTTGCTCTTTCCCAAGAGTAAGCGAAGTGTAAGGCATCAGAGAGAACATTACTTAGATTTCCAAATCTCATATCCATACATTCTCCCTGACCAGAGCAGCCCTACAGATTGACTGTGACTTTGAATTGCAAGAGTAGTTACGATCTTCTCTCTGACCCATAAAGGGCAAAATGCTATGTGGAGAATCCAGTCAGAGGAAGAGAGGGGAGTAGAGCTATATAGATAACAGAATAAATGTAAGAAAACTGTATATTCCAGGATGCCTGGCGAAGGAAATTTAGGGAATCTGTCATCTCAGTGTGTCTTCAGCCTACGCCCCTCCTTCACCCTTCCATGTTTGCTGTAGGGTTTAAAGGACTGCACAGCATCAATTGAGGGGGTGACCTGACCCCCTTGAGGAATGAAGGGGGAGAAAAAGCCTCTGTAAAGAAGGATTATCTTAGATGCAATTAATTTAACTGTCACTAAAGCTGCAGATGTGGCAAGATTTCAAACATTTTCTTGCCATATCATATAATAGAAATATTTTTCATCACAAATTGATGTGTCTATCTTCTGTCACCTTCAGGGAGTGAGGATATGAAATTTGATATGCAGATATTCAGTGTTATTTGGAATGAAGTATAGACTCACTTCTCTAGATGTATTCTGAGTACTGATTATTGATGAACTTTAAACCAATTTGCTGTTGGATACTTCAGTATATTAATTTTGCTTATCTGTTATTGAATTATTTTGTGAAGTAATTAATTTTAAATGCACACCGGACTGGTACTCGCAGCAGTTGTATATGCTGGAGACTTCACAGCAAACATGAACAGTGTTTTAAGCTCTTGTTTATGTAGTATCTTCTCTTGCATCATTAAATGTTAGTTGTTTGGGTTTTTTTATTTACCATGTTGCAAAAATTTATCCTGTAAGATGGAAGCAGTGTGTAACAACCTTCCTCCCAATTCATGTGTAACACTGCCAGTGTTGGCTACAAGGTTTGCAGTAAAACCAGTGGTTCAAAGCCGTGTAGTGTAAGGGTGTGTGGTATTGTTTCCTGTGCTTGTTCCCTGTCTACGCAGTATTTCTCATGGGGTACTGCCTGCTGACCTTGGCCAAGAAGCAAGGCTTACGTTGTTATGCATGGTACGAATGCATAGTAGATGACCCATGTTTCCAGAAACAGTTTGCTTTCAGTAAAAAAAAATAAAAAAGGTATGAATTAAGTTTTCATGATTAAAAGTACAGCTACCAGATTTATTTTTAGTATGATAATAACAATAATAATTTTCTGCAATCCCTTAAAAATCTCACTATATCATTGTAACTGTTTATTAGCTTAATCAGAAATCAACACTTTCAACCTTTGGCTTGAGTTTTGGAGAACTGGTTTACCCCAGTTGAAGCTGTCATATTGTAGTGTATTTTAACATTTCGTATTTCTATTAATATTTTAGTACACTTTGACACATGTTAATAAGATTTAGAAAATGAGGCTAAAATAAGGTTTAGGAAGTAATGTAATCCCCCGCCTCAATTTAAAATCATCCATATCTGAATTACTCCTTGTAGTTATTTATCCAGCTTAACATATAGGCACAGCCAGCGTCAGTTGCGTTGGTGAAACTGAGAGTACAAGGAAGAAATAAGAAATAATGACAGTGCAGTCCTCCTTATCTGCCATAGTAACACATAACCTACACAGAGATGCAATTTTTAAGATATGTATATATATAGCATCATATAAAGTCCCCACATTTTCAGACCAAATAATTCTCTAGATTGATAAATTGGAATAGAGGCTGTGTGCTCTGATTTTGGTTCACCTATTGGGACTTCTCCATCAATTTGCCCACTCAGTTATGAACTGAGAAAATGCAAAGGCCAGCATCTCATGCTTTCAGAGATCCAAAAGTTAAAAGTTCTGTGTAACAGTGCCAGTGCACAGCTGCATCCTGATGGATGCACATTAAATTAATTGGAAGCTAATAGTTGCTTCTCATGAAAAGATGACTGTACCCCTTGGCTGTTGTAGAGCCTCTCTCACCTGTTAGCTCTCTCAGCCTGCTGTCTCCAAGTGCAGAGCAAGCTAGGCAAACCTGGAAACACCTGGGACTCACATAGGACTCCAGCAGATCTGGGCAGGTTTGAGCTTTCTGTGACCAACTAGCAAGACAGCTGCATCCATCAAATCTGGTAGCTTTACAAAAAGAGTGCAAGTATTCAGCTGCTCCTCTGCCTCACCTATTTTCATGTACCAAGATACTCCCCAGTAAATGAGAGGAGACCTGTGGGCTCCTGTGCCATTACTGCATGTCTGTTCAGTGCCCCCAGTACTTCCTGTCTCTGCATTTCTTAACTATGAAACCTGAAATGTGGCTGGTAACAGCTGCCTCTCAGAATCCTGGGATACTTGCCACAGCCAACAGGCAGCTTTCAAAAATAAAATATAAGCCTTCACTTTTCTGAGATAAGTTCTGCAAAGTGTTTGACAAATACCTCTGTACTTTGACATGGAACAATAATTTTTAGGGCTTTTTTTTTTCTTCTTCTTTTTCTAGCTAAAACACTGCCCTGTAAGATGCAAACGTTAATAGTGACTTTGTTTCATTCCATGGAAAAATGTAATGCTGTTTCTGTGTCCTGTGCAAGTTGCCCTAGACCCCATCGACTGTGCCATTCACAGAGGACTCCAGGCAGCAATTTGTCATGACTGGGCTGTGAAATATATTGCTCCCTGGCTGTGTATTCCCACATGATTCTTCCCTTACCTTCAGCTAAACAAAAATCTTTTAAGTCTGTAGCACAGCACTGCCACACTACTCTTGGGAAAGTCTACCACAAGGCATTTAGATCTAGCCACAAAACCACCTGAAAGGTTTCCAGCATGCCTGCAGAGAAAGGTAGTCCATACGGTACAGAACATCCTATGCAGTTTGGGCAGGCTCCCCATTGCTTTCTGGATGCTATATTGCTTGTTGAAAAGCACTGGCATAATGAATAAGGTGATCCATCAACACAGCTATGTAAAATCTATGTGCAGGCAATTCTAGGATAGACTTGTTCTATTTCATCAAAACTTTATGGGTGTTAGAAAACAACACCTTTTCTCTTAATTACTAATTTGAAAAGGATGCTCCAAAAAGCTCTGGAAATACTCTCATTTTTTCACAATGGCTCTCTTTGTGAAGGCCTGTTTATTCTTCATCTCACTCTTCTAGCCCATCTAAGACTTTTAACCTCTGGGGAAAACCAACACCTTTTTATTACCCCCGGGGAATTCTCCCTTCACACCTGACAGGATCCTTGTCATGCTATACATATGGGTTGTAGTCTTGCATTTAAAAGCTGTGACAGAAGGCAGAGAAATCCAGGGGTTTACTTGATAATCAACTGAGCCTTCACCTTCCAGAAATCAGCATTGTTCCACCGGCTCTAGTTAACTGTGCTTGTTTATATCCATCATGTGGATGTAATTTTGAACTTGTTAATTTGTTGGTTACTAGCTTAATAAAACATGCTGGCACCTGTCCATCAAGTCTGGAGACAAGAGAAGTCCCAGGGCTATTTCCCATATGGCATTTAATATAGATGTAACTAGATTTGCAGCAATTTAAGAACTCATGTATGGGTAATGAACCTTCAGAGCCACACATGGGTGCCAAGTCGTGGTTCACAAGGAATTCAGAGGCATTACAACCAGGACTGGCCTCACATGCCTTTCAGGCATAATTGGAGAAGAATGTTAAATCCTTTCCTAAATAAGCAAGAAGGTCCTGGCACAGAGCTTCCTCTGACTCCACAACAGTTATATCTGTACAGCTTTCAGCACTTGGTCCTTTTCTAACAGTTTTCTTCCTTCCTAATGAAGAAGAGAAAAGGAAAGTGAAAAGAAAAACATCTGCAGGGCTCAATACTTAGAGCACTATGTTATCCCTATACCTCTGTCTCCATGGGCTTCAACAAAGAATTAAGGTGGATTTCAGCCAGCTGTGAAGACACTTTGCTTTTGAATCCTTTTCAGCAATCTATTCCTCATGCAACAAAGGAGGATCTCTTTACATAGACAACATTTAGTGATGAAGCTGTTCTGTAGCCTGAGTAGCTTTTGTGAGAGACTACAAGAAAATACGAAAATGTGAAAAGTCAGAATTGTAGTGTTTGATAGACCTTACTCAAGCTGGAAGTACTGCAGCTGAAGACTCAGTTTCTCAGATAAATGAATACAGTGAAAGAATTTCCTAGCATCAGTCTTTTGGTGTCTCACTTCACTCACCTTGGCAATTGATAAATCACGTACTGTCAGAATGACTTACTGATCCATGAGGTTAAAAAGAATAAAGTTTTTTGTCCAGGACCATAAATCATTACTTTCATTGAATCAGTGTGAGCTAGACTACACCAGACCTGATTCTAGCTTAGAAGAGGCTCATTTTTACCACACAACCAGAAAAGCATACATGAATTTTGCATGTGTCTGAGAACTGGTTCTGGAATACAGAACTGAATTGGTAGCAATTTGCTCTATTTTCAACTAAAAGTTTCACAAGTGTCAATTATCATCGACTGACACTACTGTAACTCCATAACCTGAAATTAATACAGATACTATGGGCACAAACTGTTTTGAACAGATGGATATGCCCCAGATAAACAAGAAGCTGTATGTAACCTGTATGTAAGGCACCTGGTGAACTGTTCTTCCCAAAAATTGATATTCCCCAGAACTCCCGGGTACCCTGAGATGCTGGTAAGTGCAGCAATCTACATGTCCATGTAATTGCTAGCATCTTGCGCTTTGGAAGAAACTCAGTCAGGCTATTCCATTACTATCCTGGTTGGCAATGTCATTAGAAGCATCAGATACCAGAAGAGACAGATGATGGATCTCCCACACACAGACAGTCCCTCTGCTCTGTGTTGTCCTTGAAATACTACACACTCTCAATATATTTTAACATACATGAGACTTCATTTTGTTTATATATTACTTTTCACTACACATTAATGAGCACTGAAAGTAATTATGCCTTTCCTCTTTCTAGAGATGAGGAAACTGGAAGCAAAATGTGGCTTATTCAAAACAATCACTTGAGACTTAGGTCAGGATTAGAAGTCTTTAAGGAAAAAACCCAACAGGTCTTCAGGGAAAAAAACAAAACTAAAAGAAAGCCTTACTGTCTCCAGATATATTGTATATTTATGTTGCTCAAACTCCTTAAAAAAAAATATTGGCATCTCTGCCAACAAGTTCTGCCTTTATCTATGTAAATTGAGGATTTCTTTTCACTAGTAAATGACAACTTTTCATTAAATGT
Organism: Formicarius rufipectus; assembly: GCA_013399695.1. NCBI lineage: Eukaryota > Metazoa > Chordata > Aves > Passeriformes > Formicariidae > Formicarius > Formicarius rufipectus. Next base: position 22,621 of record VXAU01003555.1, read on the forward strand.
GTCTCTTATAATAAGAGATAGCACAAAGTGAAAACAATTACTATATTACTTTTGTGACTTTGTGTGTAACACTGTGCAGGACTCATGGTCAAGTAAAATTTCAAGACTGAAAATTCCATTTCTCTTTTTTTTGAAAATCACTTTTCTCTGTCTAACCATTTTTATTATCAATCTACCCTGTCCATCTTGTTTCAGAAGTAATTGAAATGAGTACAAAAATCCAAAACAAGTGCTTTTTGTAGGTATGATGACACAACAACCTTTTCATATGACTCATCTGGTTTTGTTTCTCATAACACCATGCAAATGGGCACCCTTGATAGGATCTAGCAACATAATATGCTCAAGCACTTCAGGATCCTTGTCAGCAGTGACTTTTTTTAAGCTTAACTAGCAAGCTGTCTCTGAGAGTTTTCAACTTCCTTTAACTTCTTCGAATCTAGGTGGCAAAATTTATAGAAATAGTAATTTTCTCTGACCCTGCATTCCCTTCTTAGAAGTTTAGCCTGCTACTCGGCTACTGAAATTTGAACTGAAATGTCTGCCAAAACAGAGGAGATATGAATGTTATCTATTTGGTCTTCCATACCCTCCTCACAAATTATATGGAAGACACCAGTTGTTTCTAGATGAGCATTTAGCTCATTTTTCATCATCAGATACATCAATCAATGCACCATAGCTTTGTCTGTGCTGCAACAACAGCAAACTAATTTGTAGTTGTTGTTCCATGCCATACAAAGTAGCCTGTATCTGTGATTACCCGTGACACAACATAAACACGCAGCTTTATTTTCAGCTCCGCTTGCATTAACAACATTAAAGGCCCATTTGCTCTATGCGGTCCAGTGGCAAAGAGAAAGCCAGCTGCTGGCACACTGGGGATGCTGCAGCTGGTCTCACCAAGCAGCAGCTCAGAAAAGAAGAGAAAAACCCCTCTTAATTCAGTGCCTTCAGGTAGTTTTAGGGAACCGACAGGACCCACCCATCTAAATTTGTCTCCAGCATCAAGGTCTATGGGAAAAATCCCAGCAAAGTCTCTACATGGAAGAATCCTGCTATGCAGTCTTGGAATTTTCAAGAGGAAAGAGCCTTTCTGACAGATATATTTTTAATGGACTGTTAACCATAAAACCTCTAGCATTTCTCTATTGCTTAATTTTTTCCTGATGCAATAACAGCACAGAAAATAAGGAGGGAGGAAGTTTCCTACATCTCTGCAACTCTCTCCATAATGACAGCTTTCCTCTTGGTCATGTAGGGTGGGATTGACACAATGTAAGAAATTTTGGAGCCTTATAACTGATGACATCTCAGGAAAGCACAGTTGCTCTTTCAGCTACTTCTTGGCACCAGCAAAAAACTAACTTCTAGCTTTTAAAATTCCGAGATTCAAACTGTCTTCAGTTTCTGTGGTGAAAGGGTGCAAAAAGTGCTTGTCTAAAGTACGTGTACAAGATGTCCAAAAAAAGCAAAAATTTCCCTTCTCAGTGGGATCTGAACAACCTCTGTAACTACTTGTGTGGATTATTAATGTGTGTTATTAGTGTGTATCAAACATTGTGACACCAAAGTTCTGTTAGGTTTTTCAAGTTAGAATGACGGGGAAGGTGGTTTTTTGTTTTGGTTTTTGGTTTTGGTTTTTTTTTTTTTCCAGGAATGGTCAAACTTATCAGAGTTGAAGCCACCACCCAAAAAACGGGCTACATTTGACCAACACCCTTAAAAAGCACAGCTTTTCGTCCCCGTTCTAAGCTGCAGCAATTTGATTTACATTCGCAGAAACTCCTTTTGCCATGCCATCTCATCACGCGCAGCTCAAGCCAGAAGGACGGGGCAGACGTGGCTGCACCAAACAGCCGAGGGTACACGGGACCATGGTGGGACATGCCCCCGCCTGAGCCCCGCTGCCTCCTCAGGAGCCCGTACGTCCCCTCGGAGTTCGCTCTTTGACGGCCCCCAACCCACGCCCTCGCAGCCCGGCGGCGGCGGTCGGAAAGAAAGCGCTTCCCAGCGTAGGGGCGCCGGCAAGAAAGGGCAGGGGACGTCCACGGGCACGACGGCAAAGAAACGAAGGCACCTCAGCCCACCCACGCTTCCTAGCACCCACGGGCGCGGACTTTCCCCGCGTCGGGAACTGGTGCGAGAACTGATGGGGCCAGACACGGGGAAGAGGAGGAGGACAAGGAGGGGGCGGTGGCTCACGGGCTGCGCGCCCGCCCCGCCCCACGCCCCTCGACGGCCCCAGCGAGCACACCGAGGGGGCGGGGCGCCTCCATGCAAATCGACCCGTCGCAGCCAATGGGAGGGGGAGCCGGGTGGTGGGGGCGGGGCGCTCGGCGCGGGTGAGGACTGGCACCGACGGCGCGGACGTCATCGGCACCTCGGGCAGCGGCGCGGCTGGAGGCGGGACGGGACGGGACGGGATGCCCTGTCCTGCCCGGCGGTGAGTACCTGCCGGGATGGGGGAGGACCAGGCAGCGCTTTCCTCGGGACCCGGACCGCATTTGGCTTCTTCAGCTCGGGTACGGCGCTGTCTCCGCGGGCAGCCGGTGTCGGCTCCCGGGACGGGAGCACAGCTGTATCACCGAGCTCCGCTCAGCATCAGCTGGAGTTCCCGGACGCTGACCCGCTCGGAGTTGCTGCCGGACCGAGGGCAGCGCTGTGCTGTGCCCGGCTTCGGCGGTGACGGTCAGGCTTCCCCTTCCCTTGCTGTCGGGGCGAGCCCCGGTGCGTGCCTGGTGCTCCGCAGCCAGCACAGCCGGCAAGGCGGAGGGGCCGCGAGGCGGCGGAGCGCTTTGCACCTCGGTTGTGCATGAGAATAGACGAAGTTGCCCCGTTTTAGTCGGAAGGGAAAGTCTGAAGCTCGGAGTCAGGAGGGACCTGCAAGGGGTGCGGAGTGCGGACCGGGCTTTTGAGTCCGGAGGTGCCTTGAGCTGGCCCTGCTCCTCACGGAGGATAGAAGAGGTGGCTAGGTTTTCCAAGGATGAGGGACAACCGGAGGCGCTTTCCAATATGAGTTTTCTCATCCAGTCCCAACGGTGTCTGCCTTTCTAGCTGTCTTGTTTGTCTGGTTTAACAAGTATTAACATGACGTTCGTAGTGCTCATACGTGGTTATTAATAACTTCAAAGCAGGTTTTATAGAAGATTTGATTTACATGCAAAATACAATAGCTTTTTCTTCTTTCTGGGATGTCATCATTGTCAGATCTAGAATTCGGTGCAAAAGTTAGAAGTTCTTTGATTGCTTCCTATTAATTGATACTCATTTCCTTTGCTACCAAGAAGAATTAGCACTCCTGTATGTCTGAGATAACTACATGTCACTCTGTGATAGCAAGAAAGGAAATGACTAGAATAACAACACTGGCCTAAAACGGACGCTCGCACTTCTGGTTCCTGTTCTTTAGATAGTATTTTAGGAGTCTTTTTTTAAGCTGTCAGGGATCACAACGACAATATATGACCTCTTAGGATGAGAATACAAGTTGAAGGATGCTGCTTTCTTACCAGTTGTGATACTCACTATTTAAATGGTGGTGAGACTACAAGATGAGCGTAACTTCTTTTTTATTAAAAACAGAGCAAAGGTCTAACAGACCAACAGGATAAAGATCATCCTTCTTGGTCTTGGGCTTAGGTGCCCAACTCCTCCCAAGAACTTTTTTTTCACTGACTGCCTTGTATGACCACTTCTCTGAAACCAAAGTTGTGTGTTCAGTCATATGTTATCTGGTGTTTTGGCTGAGACTAAAACTGCAAGTTAAACTCTTGTTGTCAAAAGAGATCTCCATGAAGAAACTAAGCATGGTACAGAAGATCTCTTGAGACATTAAAAGGGGTAAAATGTGATAACAGTATCTTCTGGGCACTGTAGATAACCATGATGCTATGGAACATAACTGCATATTCTATCAGTCCTGGAGAATTTGGATGCTGTGGAATTAGGCTGTGTCTGACACCTTCCACTATACTATAACAGTAAGCAAGATCTGCTCCAAAAGGAGAAATGGTAGTTGCCAGTGGTGCATAAATAAAAGAGTAGGAGCAGAATCTGCTGGGTGAAAAGAGTCATCCAGATTGCTCCCTGACACTGTGTGCACGTGTACACTGTGCTGAACACACAGTGAGACAGAGAGTGAGGGCACTGAACAAATCATGGGAATGTGGGGAGACTGTAAGACGTTACCCAGTCCATATGGTGCATTGTATGTGTGCACCTAAACCAGGCCTGAGAGGTGCTTCTATACCCTCTCTCTATCCTTTAAGAAAGAGGATCCCACAGTGCTTTTACAGAAAAATGGTCCAGTTTTCATCTAGTCACAGCCCATTTTCATGTGTGAAACAACTGATTACTTTGTGTGTTTCCTGTGTCAACACGGGGATCAAACTGATCACTTCTCTTTTCATAGAAAACTTTTTTTATCCATTGGAGCACTGTCTTTCTTCCTGGTCTTCTGCATGAAATTAACTGAAGTTCTTCAACTCTCTTCCTCCAGGGTTGTATTTTCTAAACCATTTAGAGACTATGCCAAATAAGCTCCCTTTGACTTTCCTAGTGTGATAAATGGTGCAGGATATACTGTTCCGACTGAGGCCTTATCTATGCCAAACAGAGTAAAACCAGTTCTTCTCATGCTATCTCTCATATAAGACATGAGATTATTGGGTTTTTGGGGTTTTTTTGTTTGGTTGGGTTTTTTTGCAATGGCATTATATTGTGAACTTGTTTTGTAGCTTGCAATCTGTTAAAAGCCCACCAATGTTTTCTGCTATCAAACTAGGTGTTCACTACTTTCTATTTGAGTGAAAAATTTTATCTAAATGTACCACACCAGGCTCATCTTTATTGAATTTCCTTTCATATGTTGTTAATTCTTCTCTTGGCAAGATCATCTTTAATTCTTATAATGTTTCCTCCCTTCCACCACCAAATGCTCGCTTCCACTCCTTTCCAGTTCAGTGTCACCTGAGACTGTACGAGCTTGTGTTTAGTTCCACTCTCCAAGCTGCTAGTGGAAAATATGGATAACCTCTGAGTGTGACAGAAACATCTCATAGTGCTGACACATTCAAAACCAGTTCTGATGGTGAAAAGACAACTGCTGTTTTAAGTATGAATGTTCTGGACTAGGTACACCTTTTATCTGGCCCATCAATTTTCTTTGACTCTAGTCATCCCTGTAGGCAGAGAGGGCAAAGCATGGTGCAGAAATTACTGAGGCAAATGTTAATTTTATCCAGTAAACTCATCTTAACACCAGGTGTGAAGTTACTGCTTTTTGCAGTTTTGCAGAGAAGCCATTTTTGGCTGTGTCTGCATTTTGGGCTGCTCCCCAAGATGTGGCCCCCACATGAGCCCTCTCTAGTGAGGAACATCATTCCCAGAGAATGGCATCACCACTGCTGCCTACGACTGGCTCCTCAGAACCCCCTCTTGGGGAGTGGGGAGGCTCTACATGAGAGGAGCAATGCAGTTCGGTTTCTACATCTGCTTTGATAGCTTTTACTGATTGTGTCCAGTGTCTTGATGTCTCATCTAGCCTATCACACAGTGTTTGGCACTTTGCATCTAGATCATATTTATGTAGCTTATCACAGAGAGAATGATGTCACATATCTTGACTTCAGAAGGCTTATCATGTGTGCAGCTTTTGCTCTATCTGCTCTGACAGTTAACTTGCCAAGATTATTTTCAACAAACTCATGTTTACAAAAGCCAAGAAATTACTGAATGCTCTAGCTTTCCCTGCTATGCCTTATCTCTGTGCTGTTTGTGGTAGGGACAACTCACTTATTTTTGAAAGCAAGAAAAAAGCTTACTTTAGTTTTAGGTATGTCAAGTCAAGAAGAGATTCTCTAAATACCACTGGCCAGTGCGTCCGTAAAGACACCTATGTCTTGTCTCAACTTCACTGGTACTTTGAATGGGCTGCTAAGTGGCGTAACTGCCATACAATCTGCCAGCGCCTGACGTGTCCTGGAGCTGAAGCTGTGGGTATGCATGTGTGGCTGCGGGGGGTTATTTCCTGGTTGAAACTATTTTGGTGCAGGTACAGTTGTGTAAATTTTGAAGTAGGATCGCAAACTGAGCCTCGTGTACTGACCCACATGAACAAATACCAAGAAAACACCATATATTTAACCTTAAAGGGAATTTTTTTTTAATTAAAGAGTACTTGATCTCAGATTATAATGGTTTATTGCAAGCTTTAAATATATGTGTATTTTTTTTTAAAGCAATGCTGTTGGGCTAATTTAAAAGTGTCAGTAGAACATGTTGCTTCTGAATGATGATCACGTGCAACCTCTTATTTCCACATGCGTGCCAACGTAATGTCTTAATCACTTGTAAATACCACTGTGTGGTGGCAATAGTAGTTACATAAATGTGGTATGTACATAGCTATTTCACTGAGCCAGTGTGTTTCAGGGAAGCCGAGGTGATTAATTAGATAATGTATACACTCACGGCTCTGTAGTGCCAGCACTGCCTGTGAGCGCGTTGTCTAATTTCCTTGCACAGTGACTCGTAATGATGCAGAGCTGTAGTAATTGACTAGAAATGCACGGATGGCTGTCGCACTGTTTATGTTAGTGGTATGCGTCTGCCTGAAGTATTTGCTGAGCTTGTGTAGGTACAGTTCATGTTTCCCTTGTCTCCAACCAGGGCAATTTTACCTTAAGACCTTAGTGTTGCCTATAGTAGGAAGGGCATGTAGTGAAAAACACTGACAGGACAGCCATGGTGGGATTGTTTTCACTCTCTTGGGTAAAATACAATCGCATGCATGTTCACCTACTTTTTGTAATGTTGCTGTGTTTTTAGCAAGCTGTGCCCATTAACGCCAATTGGAGTCAGCTCACAGGTCTCAAGGATTCCAAGGTTTCATCAACTTTTCAATATCTGCAGTTGATAACTACATATTCTGTTTCTGGCATACTTAGGAAAATGAAGTGGCCAAAATTAGGGTGTGCATTACCTTTCCTGTTTTTAACTTCTATTTATATGCAGAAGCATGAGGACTGCTGGAGGGAGTTCCCAATTTTGGGAGAGGGTTCAAACAATTCACTTGAAGACTTTACAATTTTCAGTGGGCCATGTTGTGAAAATGGAGACACTCTTTTTTTTTTGTCTACAGCACTGATATAGCTGCCCCACCCTAACCGACACCAAATCTAGTTACCATTGCTCATTTATGTGACTTGTGAGAAAAATGTCAAGAAGCCATTCTAAGAATTCATTTTATCATCTATTCAGCATTGAAAATTCATCAGTGGGGATCCATAGCTCTCCAGTGAAAATTTAGACAACCTAGTAAATAGCAGCAGTCAGTCTATGTACAACAAGCTGTCCTCTCCAATGAATGAATAATGTTTACTATCATGGCTACTGAGTAGTGTCAAGTTAAAATTCCAGATTTTTTTTCTCAGCCTTATCATAAATATGAAAAAAATGCAATGCATATTATAGTATGATTGATGCACGCCAGCAGCTTCTCTTAGTTTTGATACTAATGCCTGTGAAACCTTATAACCAATCAATGGAAGACACCAAGATAGTCAACCTTACTGAATACATCTGGGAAGTATGAGATGCACCTTAGATCCCTGAAGTTATAAAATGCTAAGAATATTGGTAAAGAAATTGAGATATGTCAAAGAAGAACCTCCAAAGCTATCAGTATTCAAGCAATTATTGCATCATTACTTTGCGTTAGAGGCAACCATCTATCTGAATTTTAATTTTTACACCCTAGATCTTTCCCAGTCTTTATGTTAGGAAAGGAAGCACTGGAGACTTGGAGAGGCTGCCAACTGCTGAAATAGCCTGCAAAGAATGGAGCCATCTCTACTTCTTGGAATATATCAGCTTATAATGAAAAAACATCCTGGTACAAACAGACAAGTTGACACTTCATGCAAGCTTTTGGGAAAAATAATGCTCTGAAACATTTGCAACTACATACATTTTTCACTGGGGTGATGAAAAGTATAAAGGAGGTGTTCAACTGTATCCAGGTTTTGACGACCACATGAGCTGGGTAGTGCCTAATAGTCTTCAGATACACTTGCAGCTTCTTGCTGGATTTCTGTAGCTTTTTAACTGGTGTCCAGTTATAAATGGATTTTCAGTCCTGGATATTTTTAAACATTGCCCAATCTGAGAAACTCCAGAGAAGATAACTTCCTTTGAATGAGGCCACAAAAAGATTTTGAAAGGTTAATCTTTGTCATAATTGCTAGTATCGGGGTTACTATACAGATGAGATGTTAAAACAGCTCCAGAAGGCAATCTTCCCTAATCATTAGATTATGATTTTTGGTGTGTCTTCAAGCTCTTATAGAGGAGAAGGGAGAAAAAAGAGTAGCTATTTGAAAAATTCAAACTTGCTGTGACACTAGTGGTGGACATAGTTGGGGAGATGGGGAATTTGGTCTGAAAAGATGATATAAGTCAATTAGAAGCTCTTATGGAAATAAGCAAGCCTATTGTAAAAAAATAGTCTGCTTTCAAAGTTAATCAATATTGTCAAATTTATTACTGGACAACAGATACCAGGGAAAAATATTAACTCTGGTCTGAGACAGTTGTTTTCAAAAAAGTTACTAGAAAATTGTTACAAAATCTGAGACTCCAACTTTTAAAGGAAAGGCTTCAGCTGCATTTAACACCTTTTTTTTTTTTTNGTGGTGCTATTTGTATTGTAATGGAGTGTGTTCAACCCAGCAAGTCCATCTGAGCTGACTTCCATGAATACCACATCCACCACAAGCTACATGGGAAGTCACTGAAATGTGCTGACACACACTTAGCCATGAAGAAATTTTGCCTAGGAGCAGGTTACTTCTTAATTGTTCACCACTTGCTTTTTGAGTCACATCTATTGTGTGTCATGTGATCAAAATCATATGCTATTCAGAGACAGGATGAGCCTCATGGGTTCCTAGTAGGACTTTTACCTTCTGAGGGAGAGAATAATAGAAATTGTTTTTAACTGCATTGTTTTGCAATATATATTGTTCCTCAAATAGACCGCTTCAACTGAAGGAAAAGATTCTTCTTGTAAGGCCCTACTCAAGGCTCAAAAGGGTATTGACTAGATTTTTTGTAACCCACAAGCTAGTAGTAACTAGCAGCTGCCTTTTATGAATGCTGAAAGAAGAAACAATGTACACTGCCTTCCTTCCCAGCTGTTGGCAATGAAACATGACTGCTGTGCTGAAACTGCTTCACTGTTTGTCCCCAAAGATGTGAATATACAAATGTTGAAGCTGAAATAAATATAGGTGTGCAACTAATTTGTTTCTATAGAAATAACTTTTCATCCTTAAGCTATTTCTGCGTCGATAACAGGCTGCAGAACATTAAGACTGCAATGGAAATATGCTATGCAGGACTCCCTTTTGTATCTATATGGGGCTAACAGTGAGGGGGATTATGTATATGCTTAGGTTTTCATTTTCAGAGTGGATTTCCTTTCTAGTCTGAAATCCCATGGCATGCAGAGAACCCCATGTCATGTGGGGTTGCAGTCTTATTGCAACAGGACAATTTGTGTCTTTCTCATGCATCATGGGAAAGCTAATCATCGTGGTGATTAACACCAAGAAGTAGCATGCTAACATGAAGAGATGAGTACTGAACATGTCCTTGGCTGACTGTGCTTGCTGGGTATCTGGCTTCCAAATTGTAACCTCTGCAGTCATCACCTGGCCTGTTTTTTTGTTTCCTCTGTGTGTTTGGGGATACACACCACTTTTACGAGGACAAATTTACATAGCCTAAAAATACAAACACGGAAGTACATGTTCCAGTCTGAATATACACTGTATTTTAAAATAAAATAAAACTAACAGCTAATCTATTAAAACTCACACTCTTAGAATTAAGGTATCTATATACTTGCAATTGTTACACTAGAGTAGCTGGTGTCTTGATATTCTACTGTTTTAGATGTATCTTATATAAACTGCCTAAGTAGTTGAATACATTTAATGTTCATTTTCAAATGAGTAAAGTTTTGATCTAAGGCAGAGTAGCAGAACAATTTAGACTGGACTTTTGGACACTGTCTAATCCAAACACCTCAAAACACATACAGGTAGTTCAGGTTGCTGAGGACTATGTCAGGTAGAGTTTTGAATATCTTCAAAGACATCTTTTGAATATCTTCAAGGATACAAACTTTTCTGGACACCCTTCCCATTGTTTCTGAAGATTTGGGGTTTTTTCTTTCTTTCCCCCCCTCTCTCTGATATGGCTGGTTTTTCCATTGTTTTCACTTAAGTCTGTTTCCTCTTGTGCTATTGCTGTACATTTCCATGGAAGGTCTAGCCTTGCATAAAGTAGTTGGTGACAGCAACATGATTTCCCTTGAGCTTCCTGTTTTTCAGGCTGAACAAAACTTTCTCAAGCCTCTCTTCATATGTCAGGTGCTCCAGCACCTCTGATGATCTTTGTGATCTCCCCTGGGCTCACCAAAATGTGTCTTTGCCTCCTGCACTGGGGACCCCTGGCAACATTCCACATGTGGCCTCTCAAGTGTTGGACAGGAGGGATCCCTTTGCTTCCTCACTTTTGCTACTCCAGCCCAGTTGCATTGCTGATTCATATTCAAGTTCATGTCTACCAGCACTCCAAGGTCCTTGGCTGCAGAGCTGCTTCTCAACCAGGGAGCCCAACTTCTATTGCTACACTGGACCTTGTATGAAAGGAGAGACTGACTCTAATTTTGCAGATTGAGTGCTGAGGCAATCACTAAAAACAGGTAGTTGACACTATGTATCAATATATTGCTGTTCTAATTACAAACAATACTATCAACATGAAAGTAGATGCAAACTGTGCTGAGTAACAACAGCATCTGATAAAGGAGGTCAACTTTTCTAACACTGAGCTGTTAAGCTGAAATTTTTCAAATTGCTGTTCCCCCTATTCTCCCATGCCTATTTGTTTCAGATCTTCAGTGTCACTTCTGTCTCTGACACTGTTCAAGGAATGCTTGGAGGTTTTTGTCCTCTCTTAGGAAGATCTAGTTCCCCTTTGTTTAAAATGAGAATTTGAAGTAGGAAAAGACCTCTGTGGTGTTGTTGCATTCCAGCCTACTGTTTTTCTTTATGGCAAAAATCCTAAAATGTTGACGAATGGTAAGTTTCTCAAAGCAGCAGTTTCCAAACACCCCAAATTTACTCTGTACTTCGAGCAAAAGGTGCTCAAGAAAGCTGAAATCTAAACATCTTTTAGAACAAATCTCTTTGGCCAAATATTGAACGTGCTAACCTACAGAGTACTTGAGCAGGTTCAGGCATAAAACGGAATAGGTGTCCTCTGCAATTTGTGGTGTTTGTGGCCTAACATGATGCTGAAATACAGGCAGAACGTTATTTGCTTCCTCTCCTTCCATCCTGTCCAAACACTGTATGTGGATAAGGAAGAGCATCTTGAAATAGTGAAACTGAAGTGGGAAGCAGGCTAGGTGATGCACTCTAGAAACAGAGTGTAAAAGATAGGGAGAATAAAAGATGCCAAAAAGTCTCTGATTTTGCAGGCCTCTCAAGTCAGGCTTGAATAGGTGGCATCCATTTGTTAGAAAAGCACGATCACTTTAGCTGTGGAGTCATATCCCTGATGGGTACAGGTCCTCAACACAGAGTTAAAAGATCCTAATATTGATCACCTTGCTTGTAAATTTCAGTACGTAGTTTAAAATAATGTAGGCTTTTAGAGCTAAACACATGGAAGGTGGGAAAACCCATGCTGAAGATTGTCAGTGCAATTGTAACTTGATCGCTCTGTTCCACTTAGAATTGAATTTTACTGAATCTGCTGAATCAAGAAGATTGTGTGTGATGTTGCCCATATCACTAGAGATGAGCTCGTCGCAAGTGGCCTTGATCCATGTGTTCATTCACTGATGCCCAGCTTGTTACTCCACAATCTTACTCAGCAAAGTGCCCGAGGCTTGCAGCAGTGACTGAAGTCAGAAGAAGCTGACTTCTGAACATTCCAGGTACAGACAATTGTGCTTCAGGTGTCTCAAGTTAGCATCATAACTCGTGAAGAGTGATAGTGTTGTCCTTAATCACTCTGGGCAGAAATCTGTGTCTGAGGCTCTTAGATCTGTCCTCCCCCAAAAGACTTAAGTGTTTATGGAACTGTCCAAAGATTTTGCAGGAGAAATCCCTGAGAAAATGAACAGTAGTAGCATATTTAAATGCAGTAACTGTCCATGAACTGAATGATGAGTATTAAATTTTATGTTGCACTATTTTTGTTCAGCACATACAGACTGTAGGCAAAGACTCGGTGGAAGTGATACTACATAGGCCAGTGTTTAATCACATGATCTTCCTGTGCGTAGGCAACATTGTGGTGCAATCCGAGGCCACACTTGACAGCTCCTTACTCTTCTTTTAATGCTTGACTTTTCAGCCTTTCTTGTTATATTAAAAGCAAAAAATATATTTTCAGAATTAGTATACATATGGATGTGTTTCAGCATTAGTATTTTCTTGTTATGAATTACTCTGTATTTGCTTCTCCATTTCTTCCTGGGGAAGGAAATACAGACCTATTCTTACAAAATTATGAGTTTATTATGCAGGAGCTCTTTCTCAGTGAGGTTTCTTGTTGGTGTTTTCATTGTCAAGCACAAAAAAAAATGTAATTTTTGTTGAGCCAGTTATTAGCCTGCACTCTGCAGAAGGCCAATGAAATTCAATTTTTTTGAAGTTTAAGAAATAGTAAGCACAAAGTTCAGTGTAGTCCTGCATGCATATGATTTAGTTTACATGAATGGCGTCCTTATGCTGTGGATAGCCATTTATAAGTTAAAAAACCCCATTGTTTGCTGTTCCCAAATGTCAAGGCTAAACAGCAAAAGAATAAATGCTGAACACAACACATGGCAGTTAAAGGATCAAACTAGAGGTGGGAGAATGATCTACTCTGGCGAAGCCAGTAAGAGTCAGGAATGCACTCAGACAAGCAATGTGACTGGTTTTCAGAGCCACGTCTACATTTCAGGTGAAAAGAATCTCAGAAACAGTTATTAGAAGAGATCTGAATAATCGTGACATTGCTTGATACCTTTGATTTTTCCCTTTCCACCACGTTGCCTAGAAAACAGTCTACTATTTCCAGACAGGAAAGGCAGATATTGTCACTGTCTTTGTGCCTCTAGGCAAATTTGGCTGTACAGTTTTAAAGTCAAGTAAACCTGAAAACCTGATTTAAGTTGCAACACACATTTTGGTTTTTACCTTTCAGATGTTGATTTTTTATCTTGATGTTGTTCCATGAGGTGAAAGTCTTGATTTTATTGCTGCTGAGAAAGAAGGTGAGAAACTTTTCATTTCCTAAAGCTTTCTCTGTATGATTGAGTTGAATCTATGTTGATTGTATTTTAAATTCAATTACCTTACATGTGTACATTCCTGAATGAAAACTCTTCTTTCAGGATATTAATGGACTTTCTTGGTTTAAGCTGAAATTCACCATTTTGCTTCAATATAAATGTGATCCTAATCAGGACACTTCTCAAGACCAGTATATAGCCCCAATGAACTATACAAGGAGGATTTGTGTTCAGGATTTGTTGTCTTCTCTCTTGCAGATTTTTAGTTTCTAAGCTTTGCACTTTCTAAAAGAAAGTTCTAACAGCAGAGTTTTGGATCTAATATCTATTACTGTATAAATTACTGTGAAAAAATTTTAAATCTGCTATTTTTGTTATCTTTGATGTAGTTATGTTTGTTATCTATGATACAGTTATCACTATGATGTAGTTATTATGAACTTTCAACTCCCATAAACCAATATTTTAATTAAACTTCATTCCTCCTGTTCCTCTGTTTTACAGGCAAGATGAAAGACCGTTTAAGCGAGCTGCGTGAATTTGCCAGGTTACACAATGAACAGTTTTCTGATGGTGAGGATGATGAAAATTCACCCCATGATATTCTCCTATACGAGACTGATTATGCCTTAGAAATTCTTCATAAGGACATACAGAGCATCCGGACAGAAAATGACCACCTAAAAGCAGATGTCAACCGGCTCAGAAAGCAAAACACCCGCTTCCTTACTTCCATGCGCCGTCTTAGCAGTATCAAACGGGATACTAACTGCATTGCCAGAGATATTAAGGCCCGTGGAGAGAGCATCCACAGGAAACTGCAAGTAATGAGAGATTTCTGTGAAGATGCAATAATAAAATACGGGGCTATGTCTGTCATTGCCAGGGTAGCGAAGAACCACTATGTTGACCTCATGCACACATTTCAGAACGCTATGTTTGATTACAACGCAACAGAGATGAATCAACGGGAGAACTGCAAGATTCGAATTCAGCGGCAGCTGGAGATCATGGGCAAAGATGTTTCTGGCAACCAGATCGAGGAGATGATTGAGCAAGGCAAATGGGATGTCTTCTCCGAGAATCTCTTGTCAGATGTTAAGGGGGCTCGCTCAGCATTGAATGAGATAGAGACACGACATAAGGAGCTGGTGAAGTTAGAAGGTCGCATTAAGGAAGTTCATGAGCTCTTTCTGCAGGTGGCCCTGCTAGTGGAGGAACAGGCAGACACTTTTGATGTCATTGAGATAAATATGCAAAATGTTGAGGACTATGTAGGAGATTCTAAGGAGCAAGTAAAAAAAGCTTTGGAATACAGAAGAAAACATCCCCTCAGAACAATCCTCTGCTGCTGCATATCATGTTGCAGAAGGTGACTATCCCAGTGGAGCTGTCAGAGACTGACTTGAATGTCTTTAAAATCAGGTGTTCTTTCCAGAGACTTTTCTGTAATGACAACCACTAGAAACAGTGGTTTCTATTGGTTGCCATTGGTTTCATTCACTGCCTTTTTTCTAAATGTGCTGAAGGCTGTTCTATTTAAAACCTCCTGGAAATGTCGATAAAACTATATTTAATCTAATTTTAATTGAAATAAAATGATGTCACTGTAACTAGAGGTGCAAGAAGACCTCTGCAGTGATACTTACTTCAGATAGGCAAGAAAGAGGCATGAATTACTTGGCCTGGGGAAGATGAGTAAGTTAAAAAAGTAACTTCATTCTTATTTGTTGCAGTGAGGCTGCAGGCGGTGAAGCTTTACCACCTGAGGTGACACAGTACACAGAATCAGGAGGTTTCAACTTTAACTTGGAGCCTGCTTGATGCAAATACTTGAACAGATTTTGGCTCTATTAATTTGACAAAATACTGAACTTGTTAGCAGCAGCAGGACACAGAAGTGGTCTTTTTCAACTTGATTTCCATCTCTCTTTAATCTTAACAGAAGTGACTACACCTTAAATGTTAATACGCACATTTTGCTCTGTTTGTGTGCAAGTGACTGGTTTTTTTTTTCCTTTTTGAGTACCTGCAAGTCTGTCAAGGTGGCTAGAAGCATTGCCACACTGAGGCATCTCACTCGCTTAACTTGAGCCACTGTCTGTACTCTCAATTTCAAACCTGACATACTTTCATGCTTCTAATCCATTTTTCTTACAATTAACACTTCAGCCAGAAGAGATGCATCCAGTGACCTTCTGCAGAAATACCCAGTTGTACTGCGGACAACAACTGTGGGGCAAGAAAGCATTTTAGAGTCTCCTGTCTTGGCACATATGTACAAAACAGTTTTAGTGGAATGACTGGCCATCAATAGACTTTTATTTTTTTATAAGCATTGACTGAATATGTTTTTTTATATATATTTATTTTAAATAAGATGAAGGATTTTTTTTTAATGTGCAATTTTACTGGTGTACAAAAATTGTGACTTTTCTCCCATTGTTAGGAAATCTCCTGGGAAAGCAAGTACACCTGAAGAAGAAAGAAAACAGTTTCATGTCATTTCAGTGCTCTTTTCAAGCTCAAAAATAACCTCTCCTTTTGTGTGAAAGGAGTCTGCCCTTACACAAGGGAAAACCAGTAGGTTTGGAATATGTCAAGGGAATAGAAAATGCACAGTCCTGGTGAACACTGAGCATTGTCGGTGAAACATACATTCATAAGGTCTAGTGAGTGATTATAGCCCCTGCTTCTGGAGGTTTTCCAACTATATTTCTAAGTGGCTTTCTGATACACTGTGATCTATTGCTATCCTTTGAAATAATGCAGGACATTTTTTCAAAAGTTAGTGACTTTTTTAACTGATGATCTTATTTGTACCTATTTTAATAAATATATTTCAACATTTCAAATATTTTATATTTGGGAGTTTTCCTCCGATGTGCATCTTCCTGGATGAGTCACAATGAAACTTCCCTTTTCTGTTCTTTTGCACTCTAATTTTATATGCAAAAAAACACATAAACATTTCTTGCTACTTGTATTAATATAACAAAACAGCAAAATAAATTCAACTTCCAAGCCTTCCTATCCTAATGGGAAACACTTCTTAGACAGACAGGCTTTTTCACACCAATAGAAACTAAATGGATAACTCTTCTCAGAAACCGAATGTCTCTTGCTATAGCACTTCTCTTTGATAACATGGAAGAGTGAGGAACACTGATCTTCTAAACTTTGATATTCACTCTGTCCTGGTGATATCAGTGTTACACTTGTCTGAGGACCTCTCCAACAACTTGGTGTTCAAACTTTAAAGTGAAAAGAGGGTGATGAACTGCCACCATTGCCAGTAGATTTGGTGCTACTCAAGAAGACAAAGTTGTTTACTCTGTAGGTACTACTGTTCAAGTCAATGGAACTGTGAATTTGTAGAGAAATACCCTAAACCTCCAAGGGTCAGTGTGTGGGGATATATCGGTGAAGAATTAGATATATATTTCCTTTGATCTGCATATTCCTAGCACTGGCCAATGCTTTTGATAAAAAATACATACGTGCTTTTTTGTGTTTATTCCTTTTATTGCACTTATATGTATCTACAAATGGAATAAAAGATTTAATAAGAGAAACTGAAAGTGCAGAGTGTTGTATATTGAATCAGCACCTGTCAGTAGTTTCCTGCATTGTCAAAGTTTAGTTTAAAAGTTGCTAGACTAAACTCTTGAGTTGGCAAAAGATTAAACAATGCCTAAAAAGGAAAAACAAAACAAAACAAAACAAACAAAAAAGAAAACAAAACAAAACCAACCAAACAAAAAAATCCTCTTAATGTTTGCTCCCATGGTAAATTAGATAGGCTGCATATTGAGATAGACTTACAATAATTTTTTTCCAATAAAAACCATGAAAAATTAGTGCATTCTAAGATGATTCTATAATGCAAGAAAAAAAATCAAATTTATTCTGGCAGTTCAGAGAGATCTTGATGATTTCATTAGTAGATATGCAAAACTTGTATTCAAATATTTTGTTCAATTTGAGGCACAGAGAAAGAGAGCGAAATGGAAATGTAAAAGAAAGCATGAAGAAAAGGTAATTGTAGACATTCTCTCCTTACTCAAGGCTGTTGCTGCAAGAAAGAAACTGAGAATTACTGAAATACCAGCTGGAGGCCCTTTAAAAATATTTTTAAGATGCGCTGTGAATTAGAGGCACTTAAAAAATGACTTCCAATAACTAAAGAAGTAATTCTCTTCCTTGCAAACATTGCTTAATACTGTGGGGGTTTTTCCATGTTTCAGTTGTGTAAGAACTCAAATTTTGCCAGCCCATGAACTTGCCTAATCAGACTTAAACAGACTTTTGAAAAAAACTGATCACACTATAGTTTCAAGGACTCATGCCACACAGGATGAGTGGAAGAAGAAGATAAAAGTGTCTTGACAATATGTTAGTATACTAATAAAAGAAGCTGCAGAATGGACATCTCCATGCTCTGTAAGAAAAGCTGCCTCTTCCTTCTGAAAGTCAGCATAACTCCTATGGAGACGTGTGTAGCATATTCTATGGGTTGGTGAGGTGTTTTTGTCCCCTCCTCACTCATGTAGCAAAGGGTTTGTGGAGTGAAGTAGTTAAAATCTGAGAGGGGATGGTTTAGCTTTTAGGACTTTGGTTTTGTCTCCTACTGAAGCAAAAGCTCCACAATCCATACAACCACCCACTTATGAATCTCATCCTTTTCTCAGGACAAAGGAGAACTGGTAACAGGCACACTGCTCCTTCTAAAAACGGAAGACAGCATTGCATAAATAGAAATATTACAAAATACAATGTTTAGTATGTAGCAATGGACTTCTCAGATATGTGTATGAGTTTCCACTTCAAGGAAAACCTCCTTCCTTGTTGGACACGGTGGGGGAACATAGTTACAAAAGATGAGGAAAAGGCTGAGGTACTTAACCCCTTCTTTGCCTCAGTTTTCAACAATAAGACAGGTCATCCCAAGGACAAGTGGCCTCCTGAGCTAGTAGACAGGGATGAGGAGCTAAATAGCCCCCCTATAATCCAGGAGGAAGCAGTGATCTGCTGGGCCACTTGGAGACCAGATGGGTGATGAGGGAGCTGGTGGAAGTGCTTGCCAAGCCACTCTCCAGCATTTTTCAACAGTACTGGCTCACTGGGGAGGTCACAGATAATTGGAAGATGGCTAATGTGGTGCCCATCCATAACAAGGGTCAGAAGGAAGACCTGGGAAACTACCGGCCTGACCTCAGTGCCCAGCAAGGTTATGGAACAGATGATTCTGAGTGTGATCACATGTCACCTACAGGATGGACAAGGGATCAGACCCAGCTGACACAGATTTAGGAGGGGCAGGTCCTGCTGGAACAACCTGATCTCCTTCTATGACCGGATTACGTGCTTGGTGGATGAGGGGAAAGCTGTGGATGTTGTCTACCTGGACTTCAGCAAAGCCTTGGACACTTTCTCCCATAACATACTCCTGGAAAAGCTGTCAGCCCACATCTTGGACAGGGGCCCTCTCTGCTGGGTTATGACCTGGTTGGATGGCCGAGCTCAGAGAGTGCTGGTGAACCGTGCTGCATCCAGCTGTCTGCCAGTCAGGAGTGATGTCCCCCAGGGGTCAGCGTTGGGCCCAGTGCTGTTTAATGTCTTTAGTGATGATCTGGATGAGGGGATCGAGTTCAGCATTAGCAAATTTGCAGATGATACCAATTTGGGCAGGAATGTCAATCTGCTGGAGGGTAGGAGGGCTCTGCAGAGGGACCTGGACAGGCTGGAGAGATGGGCCAAATTCAACAGGATGAGGTTTAACAAGACCAAGTGCCAGGTCCTGCACTTTGGCCACAAAACCCCCCTGCAGCACTTCAGGCCGGGGCCAGAGTGGCTGGAGAGCAGCCAGGCAGAAAAGGACCTGGGGTTTCTGATTGACAGGAAACTGAGCATGAGCCAGCAGTGTTCCCAGGTGACCAAGAATGCCAGTAGCATCCTAACCTGTATCAAGAATAGCATGGCCAGCAGGATCAGGGAAGTAATTCTTCCCCTGTACTCGGCACTGGTGAGGCAGCTCCTCGGGTACTGTGTCCAGTCCCTCAATTTAGGAAGGATATTGAGGTGCTGGAGTGGGTCCAGAGAAGGGCAAGAAGGCTGATGAAGGGGTTGGAGCACAACACACTCCTATAAGAAGTGGCTGAGGGAGCTGGGGTTGTTTAGCCTGGAGAAGAGGTGGCTCAGGGGATACCTTACTGCTCTCTACAACTACCTGAAAGGAGATTGTAGCCAGGTGGGAGTCAATCTCTTCTCCCAGACAACTAGTGATAGAATAAGAGGGCACAGCCTTAAGCTGCACCAGGGGAAGTTTATGTTTGATATTAGGAAGAAATGCTATACATAAAGGGTATATAAATCATGTATATAAAATGCTAATGATCCATCTGTATGGTACATGAGAAGCATTTTCCCTCATAAGCCTGCCTAGTGTGCTCTAACAACCGAAAGGTCAGGCACCACCCGCACCTGCAAATTCGAGGCGCAGGCACTGACAAAGGATCACCAACAACCAGGGTGTCCAACAACCGAGCAGAGTGTGTGCTTCTGTTCTGCTCGTGGGCAAGCAGATGGCCTCCGTGTGTGCCCGCGTCCGCTGGAGGCTGGCACTGCCCAGCGTCCTCAGCCTGTGCCATACGGATTATCTTCCTTACACCTCAGCGGCAGGCACAAAGGTGGCCAAGTTTGGTGGGATGCAGGACGTCCACTTTCTCCGCCGAAAAACAGCGCAGGCAGCGCGAGTAGGAGTCAGCGCCAGGGGGAAGGGAAGGCCGCCGAAGGGACACGCTCCCATTGCCCATCTGACGCGGGGAAGAGGAGGGAGGTCCCAGGGCAGGCACTACCCGGAGGTGTTGCCATAGGTCCTTCCGTAGAGCCGGCATTTAGAGGCGACGGGCAAAACAAAACACCTTTCCACTAAAATACTTTTTTCTCCGAAATAAGCATAATTGATACTTTTGGACTTCAGTGCGTTTGGTTCTGCTTCTACGACCAAGCGAAGGTACACTCCAGGAAACACTTGGACGGGATCAATTACGCGCCGCT
>VXAU01003555.1:43526-69983 GCA_013399695.1 Formicarius rufipectus
GGCGGGAGGCGGCCGAGGGGCGGGGAGCGGCGCCGCGGCGGCCGGGCGGGGGCACTGCCGGACGGGGCGAGCGCCGCTGGGCTGCCTGCGGCGCCGGGAGCCTACGCCGCTTCAGCTGCAAAGCCCTTTTAAATAGGATTTTCTGTAGACTTTCTATATGTGTGTTTGTGTATGTATACATACACATTATATGGATATATACACATATAGGTATGCACATGGATATATGTATACACAGACGTATATACACCTATATATACACACACGCATGTATGTTTATACACGCATATATACACATATATACATATATGTGTGCGCACACACACACACACTACACAAAGATATGTATGTCCATACACATGTTTATTTTTGTGTGTGTGTTTCGCAAGCGGCTCAGCCCGGCCCAGGTGACAGAGCTTCGGGTGGCGATGACGGGCGTCTCCAGCGTCGTCACCCCCGCGTCGTGACTTTGTTGCTCCACGACCTCATTTAAGTTATGTTTTGCGTAAACCTTTTGTGTCCCCCCACCCCGCCCCATTTCCAAGCCCTTCGGGGGCTGCGTGTCAGCCTCTCAGAGTACTTTTCCAAAAGCAGGCGAAGTGCCGGGTGCACTGGGGTGCGAGATGTCCGCAGCTGTCGAGCCTGCTGAGGTGTCCCGTCCGGCTCTGGAGGGTGGCGGGAAGGCGGACCCCGCTTCAGCGGGAATAATCCCTAGTGCTGGCTGTGGGACGTAACCCTAAACTGTGCCATGTGCTACCCTAAAGGCTAAGCAGTGAGGGTGCAGGATTTTCAGACTCCCGTCCTGGTTTTATTTGGCAGGAGAGATGGAGCAGTTGTTTTACGTGTGGCAGTGTTTAATTTGCTGGAGCGTGGGTTTGTCGGTCCAGTGTGTGTTTTGTTTTAGCTGGGTAGTATCACTGTGTTTAATAAGTCAAAGTGTGGGAAATATAAATCAAGTGCAGACTGACACATTTTTAAATAGCAGAGTTTGTCAGAGCATCCTGGTCAAATTCTAATGCAGGTAAATACAGTTTTTCTTAGCCATCCTGCTCCCAGTAATTTAAGCTGAAAAATTATTCTAAATTTTTAGTCCAAATATATCATGTGATGATACTGGCTAATTAAAGGATGAACACTCATGAAAAACTCCTGCTGGGCCGCCTATGAGATAGAAGGTGAAATATGTCAGGGTATTCCATTACGTGTTACACAAGATGATCTGGCATCACAGACGTGGGCATGGTATGAACACGGACATGTGACAGTCAAGAAGGATTTATGGAGAGAAGTGTGGTCTATGGTGAATTTCTAGGAAATACCAGTACGTATATTGCCTTTTTTGAGTGTTAACCACAGTTAAATTGTAAATGCAAAACATACCACACTTTCTAGAACTGTACATTAAATTGCAGTACTGCCAGGTTCAGATACGTTATGAAATAAACATGCATTGCTATTCTTCATTAAGGTACAAATTAGTAAAAAATGGATGCATGTTTGAAGATGTATTTTACTTCTAATGTTGTCATGGTAAAATGCTGCCCTTGGAAACCCACATGTTTGCATACAAATTCTGTGATTCTGCTTAGGTGCTTCTTTATGAGCATGTTTGTATGTACAAAAGTGCTCATGTAGATTTTGTGGATACAGTGCTGATCTTGGTGGAAAGTTGGTCCTGGCTGTGTGAGTTACTGGATGAAGTAGTGGTGGCTATTCTTCATTGTGAGAAAGAAAAGTAAAAATAATCACAAATTTTACACGAACAGTGATCACTGAAAAGAAAAAAAAGGCAGTTTTTATGAAAAAGCAATACAGAAAACTGAATTCCTTGGTTAGGGCTGTTTCTGTTACAGGCACAACCCTTTCCTTATGAGATTTGTTTTGCAGAGGACTTCAGTCAGTCCTCTGGTGAACTTGAATGTTCCCTGCTCCTTACAACAGCTTGGTAGAGCACATGCTGATCTGGAATGGAACAAAAGGTTGTTTGTTTTTTTTTTTAACTTTTCTGCTCTGAAGAAATACCCATGAAATCTACCTGCAATAAGGATCTCCCAACCCCTTCCTACACTTCTCCATATAGGAAAGGTTAAACTGCTGGGGTTATTAGTTTTAGGTGAAGTGGCAGGGTGATGTGTTGTATCTGGAGGTGGCCATGATTTTAAGATTCTTATTTTATTGAACAGGTATCTTTCTTTGATTTTAATAGCTTCCTTGTTAAACCCTCATGAATTATTTGCTGTTGACCTTGCAATTTGACATTCTTACATGCACTTGCTATATTCTGGCCTTTAGTTCAAAGAATATTGTTTTCCATTGGCCTCCATCCTGTGGATGAGTTGTTTTTCTAAAAAGGTCATTGTGAGAAGGATCCTTGCCTTGTTTATTGAGGAAAATGGAAAAAAATGTAGTGACTAGTGCTAGGAACTGGAATTAAAAAAAATCCAAGGAGATTCATATGCTGACAATGGAATGTTGCCCTCATGAACCAGGGGTGTTTTTCTTGCCTCTGCATATTTTCTGTCTGATGAGAAGCCAGTCAGTTAAAATAGACTTTTCATAAGCAATCATTTGTTTTCATGTTCCTTATTTTGTGGTCTCTGTTTAAAGTACCTCAGTCTAATTTGCAGAATTGCAGACCTTTTGCAAACGCTGGTAAATTCAATGTATCACCCATACTTTAAACAGTCTCTGAAAAAATTGTATTTTTTGTCTCTGAGCAGTTGAAGTTATTGGAAATATTTGACAATAATCTTTCTGTACCTCAATTTCCCATTGTATAAAATAGAAGTTAAAAAATCACAGCATTTGCAAAATGCTATGAGGTAAATTCATTCTTGTTTGTGAAGAATTCAGGTGGATACTTAGATAATCTGTTCATTTTAGACAAGCCCGTGAGTTGACTAGCAGTGAATTCAGAAAATAACATGAAATAAACAAGGTATGGAGCCACACTTTGAGCTGTGAAGACCTTCTAAAGTATTGATTACTGAACAACTGATTGAATAACTGATTAGTCAGCAAGCACCATATGATCTGTGCTGATCAAGGTGGGAGTCACAGGAAAACAGCAAGGCATAGTTTGACTCAAAATTCTGTCTTGCTCCATAAACAGAAGGGGATCAAATCAATAAAGAAGGCAACCTATTGGTGAAATATTATTTAGATATTTCAAGATAAAAAATACTCAGCATCTTGGGTTGGTTTTTTTCAGTTACATTTTGGTGTGTGATGGAAGTATGTAATTTGATACTTCAGTTAAACTATTGTTCCGTCATTTCCAGTGGCCAGTACCTCATATTGAGGAAAAATGTGTCGAAAGGACTGTGAAGTTCTTGATCTGTTGTGTAATGTTGTAGGTAGGATTTTCACAGCAGACTAATTTATAGTCTGTCAAGTAGGACTAGTCTCTTACGTTAGCAGGACTAACTACTTGTAAAGTACTTGATAATTCTTGACTTGTTCTCATTTTGAGACTTTTGTGGTAAAAAAGAGGGGTAGACTATTTTCTGGATTGCTGTCATTCTCAGGACGCTTGTTCAAAATATCACCACTATTTAGTGAGGACAGTTGTGTCAGTGTTTATACATGTGTTTGTACAGGTTCATTTTCAATAGCTGCTGTGCTGTTCATTTGTTGACTTTCTCCAATCTTACCTGCGGATTCTCAGAATCATTTCTGTTGGAGTTGATGGCCAAAGCAACCAAGTGTCATTAGCAATGTTAGCTAATTTTGCCTCGTTTTCCAGGGCATTACAACACACACTCCCAAACATATCCTTGCAACATTTTATTGCTTAACTATTTTTCTTAGTTTTGATAAGGAAAATGAAGATATTTTCTGCTAGGTTAGTTCAGTCCAAGCCGCAGGCTCTGGGGAATCATGCTGTGCTGGTATAGGGACCTCAGGTGCCCTGACTGCACCAGTGATAGAACAAGGAAAAAAAGGCAGACAACTCATGAAGTGTTTAAGAATGTCGTTAAGGCATGTAGAAAGAAAATTAGAGAGGAAAAAAAGCACAATTTGAACTTAATCTGGCCATTTCTATTAAGGATAACAAAAAGTGTTTTTATAAATACATCAATAGCAAAAAAGGCACAAGGAAAAACTCTATTCTTTGTTGGACACGGTGAGGGAACATAGTTACCAAAGATGCAGGAAAGGCTGAGGTGCTTAACCCCTTCTTTGCCTCAGTTTTCAACAGTAAGACAGGTTGTCCCCAGGACAAGTGGCCTCCTGAGCTGGTAGACAGGGACGAGGAGCCCCCCTGTAATCCAGGAGGAAGCAGTTAGTGGTCTGCTGAGCCACTTGGATCCTCACAAGTCTGTGGGACCAGATGGGATTCATCCTAGAGTGATAAAGGAGCTGGTGGAAGTGCTCGCCAAGCCACTCTCCAGCATTTTTCAACAGTACTGGCTCACTGGGGAGGTCACAGATAATTAGAAGATGGCTAATGTGGTGCCCATCCATAACAAGGGTCAGAAGGAAGACCTGGGAAACTACCGGCCTGACCTCAGTGCCCAGCAAGGTTATGGAACAGATGATTCTGAGTGTGATCACATGTCACCTACAGGATGGACAAGGGATCAGACCCAGCTGACACAGATTTAGGAGGGGCAGGTCCTGCTGGAACAACCTGATCTCCTTCTATGACCGGATTACGTGCTTGGTGGATGAGGGGAAAGCTGTGGATGTTGTCTACCTGGACTTCAGCAAAGCCTTGGACACTTTCTCCCATAACATACTCCTGGAAAAGCTGTCAGCCCACATCTTGGACAGGGGCTGGGTTATGCTGCTGGGTTATGACCTGGTTGGATGGCCGGGCTCAGAGAGTGCTGGTGAACCGTGCTGCATCCAGCTGTCTGCCAGTCAGGAGTGATGTCCCCCAGGGGTCAGCGTTGGGCCCAGTGCTGTTTAATGTCTTTAGTGATGATCTGGATGAGGGGATCGAGTTCAGCATTAGCAAATTTGCAGATGATACCAAGTTGGGCAGGAATGTCAATCTGCTGGAGGGTAGGAGGGCTCTGCAGAGGGACCTGGACAGGCTGGAGAGATGGGCCAAATTCAACAGGATGAGGTTTAACAAGACCAAGTGCCAGGTCCTGCACTTTGGCCACTGCTGGGGCCAGAGTGGCTGGAGAGCAGCCAGGCAGAAAAGGAAGTGATTCTTCCTCTGTACTCAGCACTGGTGAAGCTGTATCTGGAGTGCTGTGTCCAGTTCTGGGCTTCTGGATATTGAGGTGCTGGAGCAGGTGCAAAGAAGGACAAGAAAGCTGAGGAAGGGACTGGAGCACAAGTCCTTTGAGGAGAAGCTGAGGGAGCTGAAGTTGTTTAGCCTGGAGAAGAGGTGGCTCAGGGGATACCTTACTGCTCTCTACAACTTCCTCAAAGGAGGTTGTAGCTAGGTGGGAGTTGGTCTCTGCTCCCAGGCAATGAACAGTAGGACAAGAAGGTACAGTCTTAAGTTTTGCTGGGAGAGGTTTAGACATTAGGAGGAGATTTTTTACAGAGAGAGTGATTGAGCATTGGAATGGGCTGACCAGAGAAGTCATCAAGTCGCCAACTCTGGAGATATTTAAGAAGAGGCTGGATGTGGCACTCAGTGCCTCAGTCTAGTAGGCAAGGTGGTGTTGGATCAAAGGTTGGACTTGATCTCACAGGTCTTTTCCAATCTGGTTCATTCTATGTGATATCACTTAATGCAGAACAAAGCACTTCTATTTACTTATAGTGCAGACGGAGGTAGGTTTACTCATGACTGACAGATGACCCCTGCTAGTGATGGTCATTTAAAGCACCATCACGTTCAGCATTACCCAGAGTTAGGATGGCCTGACATAGCCATCAGAAGATACCAGGTGCCCACTCAGCTGCTCCAGTTAGTGTCCGTCATTTTAGCTCAAAGCCACCTTCACTGGCAGAGCAAAGGGCAGTAGCTTTCCACTGGAGTGAGGGCTGTGGGCACGTGTTCCTTTTTGCCAGTTTTTCTCAGCAGGAG
The DNA here is from genome assembly GCA_013399695.1 of Formicarius rufipectus. Taxonomy (NCBI): domain Eukaryota; kingdom Metazoa; phylum Chordata; class Aves; order Passeriformes; family Formicariidae; genus Formicarius; species Formicarius rufipectus. The sequence continues at coordinate 49,522 of VXAU01003555.1, forward strand.
GAATATATGCAGGTGGTAACACTAAACATCAACACAGTATTATTACCAAAGGATATTACTGTCTGTGGCCGAGATCACCTTCAATCTGGGAGCATTTTCCCTTGTGCTGGCTTTGGTGGCAGCAGCCTCTTTAAGAAGGACTACACTACAGCAGCAGGGTTTACCAAAGCACCTACTAAATGAGGGGCACTGAATGCCCTAAAATGAAGGCAGCATAATGCAGAATGTTGAAGCTAAGATTTCTGGGATCTTAGGGCATTGGGCTTAAAGTATGCTGGCATGCATTTTCTGGGGTATTTTTGATTGAGATAAACTTACCTAAATGAACTCTTTCTTCCTGACGGGGAGGAACTTGTGCCTGAGGACTATAGAAAATGTGCACACTCTTCTGAAGATGGTCTTCTTAAATGTGCAGTAACAAAACTGCCTTCTTCCTCCTAATGATTTTACGAGAAGAGTGTGTTTTCCAGATTCCTTAATTTCTCTTGATTGCTCCTTCTCTTTTCACTATCTGCTCAACTGTGACCTTCTTTCTAACTTGGAAGTGCTACAAGATCTTTCCTTCAGACCTCATCTGCCTCATTTTTAAATGTTTGCTGATGTGGTTCATGCAATTCTTGGCAAGAGATCACTCGTTGACCATGTAACTTGATGGACTTGTGACACCTGTCTCTTGCTATTTCATCATATGTTGCAAACTTTTTCATATGGGAGTAGGATCCCCCTTAGGAAGTATAGACTGCATTAATGAGTGCTGTTTTGCAGCTAATCCATGTTATTGATTGATGAGCATATGTGTTTTAATTTCACTTGTCCTGTCTTATATCTCTGTAGTTATTTTCTGTCACACTCACACCTTTTGCTTTTTATGTGCATACCAAGAAACAGATCCAGCTGGTCTAGCAGTTAACTGCTGCTGAAAGAGGCAGAGATAATGCCTTTCCCCAGCCCTGACTATACTGCACGTTCCTACTTCTTCCTTCTTGTGTCTTTCAGTCTTTTGTTGTCAAGTAATATGTAACAAACCAATTATTTTCATGTTGCTTGTATCTATAGTTAATCTCTTAGATTATCTCATTATAAGAAATACAGAATTGGAGAGAATTTTTCATGTTTTGGGCTCCCTACCATAGACAAAATAGATCCACTAATTTGTTTTATTCATCACAGAATGGAAGAGGCTGAAAGACCCCTCTGGAGGTCATCTAGTTGACCTCCCAGCTCAGAGAAGGATCATCTTGAGCAGGCAGGGGGTTTGAATATCTCCAAGAATGAAGACTCTACATTCTCTTGACAACCCATGACTGTGTTTATCCACCCTCACAGTGAAAAAATGTTTTTTGTTCATGTTTAGTGTTTTTTGCAGGTTGGACTACTTTAAGTTGTTCTGAGTTTTCCTTTAAGATCATCTGGGAGCTACAGGTCCCAGACATACATCCAATGACATCTACTTATTGAGCTGAGGGGGGGTAATGCAACTGGTAGCACTCACCTTCATCCAGTACTGTGGCTAATTACTCCTCATCTGGGATCCAGAGGCAACCTCTGAATGAGGAACTGGAAAGTGTCAACATAGTTCACAAATCCCATTTCTGTAAAGCTTTCCAAATCCTTTTGTTACAGAACAGAAATAATTGATGTATTTAATTACTACAGCTTCTATCTTTTATAATAATATTTTCGATATTTTTGTTTGTTTCACAGTATTCTTTACTGTGAAAATAGCTGATATTTTTTTGCTAAATGTAGTTTTAATGTTTATGTAGCTAGCTTAATAGCTGTGGTTTCCACAATCTGTATTTTGATAACACTATGACAGTGCAGGCTATGCCAGTTAACAAATCCTATAGTGTTCTGTGACTGAAGACAGACGGAGACATGCCTAACCTGTTGTGCTGCATTCATTCAGATGACCTGCCCCAGAAGTTGTTTGACACATCCCTAAAGAAGAAATACTGAAAGCTACTGGATCCAGTCTTTGTGATGTCTCTTCTCACCCAGTGTCTCTGAACAAAATATTTTTCTACAAAATACAATTATTGAGTATAATATTAATTATATGGTATGAATGTGTAAGTTAGATTTGTTTAAGAGGAGGAAGCAGTTAATGCCTCCAAACTGACAGTACAGAGAGACACCATGGATGAAATAAAGTTTCTGCTCTGTTTGAAGTTGTTAGGGGGAGAGGTCAGCCATCAACACAAGAAAAAGGACCTCTGACAAAGAAGGTAGGGTGATTATATCCAGATGAAATATTGACAAACTCAAACATATTATGAAGTATATGAGTATATGAGATAAGAATGGGGTGGGATTGGGAACTGTCATTAAAATGCTCTAAAACCAGAAGTTGTTGTGGTTAGAGATTCTTTTCCTATGCCTGTTTCTGTTCTTTTTCTTGGTAAGTTATGCCCAAGAGGAGTTTAAGTAGATTTTTAGAAAGCTCCTGTTTTAAGTTGAGCTCTGCAGAGAATGTCAAGAGACCTTCAAGTGCAAGGTGCTACCCACAGACCCCAAATGAAGCCTCTGTGGGTCCTTTATAGCCAGAATTAGACAATGCCTTGTATTCATCTAGAAGTCCTTAACAGACTTGTCTCCATAGCCAGGAATGGACCTAGATTGTAATGTTAAGTATCTCAGAATGTTTTTTTTTACCAAGGTAGTCTTAACTGTCAAACTGGGATATGTTTGCATTGTACATTGTTTGCTTTTATGTAGTGTTTGTCATTAACAGTCTTGTCATGACTGCTTCCCAGGTAGTAAATACATTCTGGCATAATTAAAGTAATCCCACTTCCTTTGCAGGCAAAACCTCAGAGATGGTATCTCTGTAGAGATATGTTGGAACTGATGGAGTTTATCTGTTAACCAGTACCTCAGCTACCATCTTTCTGAATCACCATGCCAGACCACATCTGTATTTATAGAGGCCTTCTCTGGTCCTTACATCATTACTCAGGCAATGGTAAAAATTAAGATATAAAAAATTACTGTATTTTTTAATCTTATTTTTTAGTGCATTATGCATGTTGAACAACTGGAAAAAAAAAAGAATAAAAAAGAACAAAGCAGAGAAAGCAATTTGAAGACTTGGGTTTCATCTATGTGAAAATCCATGCAAGACAATGTAGTATAGTTAATTCTTAAGAAGGTAGCTGACTTTTTGCAGCAAGGTGTCCATATGGGATACACTTCTGAGGATGTCCCCAATTAGTTCTGCTGCTCCAGCCAATGTTTATGGGCATAAATTCATGGGTCTTGATCCTGTTGCTGCCACTGTGTAAGCAGATTGTTTATCACCCTTTGTTTGGACAGGCACAGAAGCCTGCTTGTATAATTAAAGTTGTAGCATCTGCACCATAGTTATACACCTAAAATTACTGTGCCTTGGAGTGACCTCCCTTTATTGATCTTCAAACCAGTGCAAAATGAATTTGAAAATAGCCATTCAGGCAAAAATTCCATTAAGAACAGTAAAGAGTACAAAGTAGTGTGGGGCTTATAGTGCAAGGGCAGGATTACAAATGTTTTTCCAATCTCACAGGAAAGTTGTAAGACTCATTTTAATATTATGTGATAGAAAAGGACATAAATCTATATGGATAAAATGAAATTATGCATAAGCAATTATCTTCTGCAGAAGAAGAGACATAGGTTGTAAGCTCTTTGAAAAGCCCTTCTCCTATGCCACCAAATAATGTAAATCACAGAGTATTCTTTAGGGGAACATTAGACCTGCAAAAACTAGCCTGGCCATAACTTTAAGTGAGTGATAAATTAAGTATGACTATTAACTCTTGACTGTTTGGAAAATAGAGGCACAGTTTGCATTAATGTTAACATCACAAGGCTGAACTGGATGATTTCTTTTGGAAAAACACTTGCATCCTTTTTAAAACACATTTAAAAAAAAAAAAAAAGTGTAATGTTTCAGGTGATTGTTGCATTTTGTATTTGAGCCTTTACTTGAAAAAAGGTTCAGGGATAGCAAATTCTCATAGAAATATTGGGGGAATACTTATGTGTATTTCCAGGACAAATATTATTAAGTGGATTCGAAAGAGATCCACCCAAGGATGAATTTAATCAGTAAAAAAAAACTTTCTAAAATGGGTGCTTCTCATCAAGCATAATTTTACTGCCTAGAGTTGCTGTTTAGTAAGATGACTGACCTTAAATCTAACCATAGTGTAACCTCAATTACACAGATGAATTGTATTTGACAACTTTATTTATGATAAACTGCTTTAGGACTGAAATAGTATTCCTTGTTGGCTTCTTTTTCTGTGTTTTGCAAAGTGTGGGTGTCCATTTTATAAGTGGGTATTGCAAATCAAAATGAGCCTGGAGGAGCCTGGTCCATACCCACTCTCACAGTCAGGGCTGTGACAGCACTGCACTGCTGTGGAGGAAGGAGAGTTTTGGGTGATGGCTGTGCAGGGGCAGTGAAACAACACTGCTGCCAGAACCTGTGAAGGAGTAGCCAGGACCTTCTCCTGTGGCCATAGGGCCTGTGATGTCCCCACTGGACTACAGGGACTGAGGTCTACCTTTACAAGCCACTCATCCTAGACTGGGTCCTTCTAAGTGGCATCACAGCACTTCCTATCTCCTCTTCTTGTATCATTCTGTGTATACCTGGAAATTGCAACAGAGAGTTTAGTTCCTTGGGCATAGTGTCGGGTAAATGCCCTCCCAGGGGTAAATGGGGATTGGTGCAGGGTGAGAAGGGTCAGGCTCTGAGTGGACAAACAAATCTGTGTCCTGCACCACTTCTGAGAGAGAATCCTTCTACTTTGCTTTGTTTGAATTTCAAAGGCTTGATGTATCCTTTCTGATACTTCGTACTAAACACTAATTTTACTCTATAGGTATGGAGACAGCTTTTGAAAGGAATGAAGTGGGTTACCTTCAGCAATGCAACCTTTTCCACAGGTGCAACCAATATCAAAGAAGTGGAGCAGAGCTAAGCAAAGAGCAGAACTGAGCAGAAGCAGGAAGGCAGGCTGGATGAAGTGACTGTGTGCTGTAGGAGTTACATCTGTATGGTTTGATCACTGAATCATTCCCCTCTTTCTCTGTTAGGTCACAGGAGTGTATTTCTGCTAGGGATTTGCATTGGGAAACAAGTGCTGTGGTTTAGCTACCTTGTCTGGGCAGAGCTTTCCAGGCAGGCTAGTGGAATAGTTAACAATTAAATCCCTAGTGGGCTTTGTATGATCCTGCTCTCATCAAAGTCAGTGAGACAATTCACCCAAAATGGTGCTTTCATTGGCATGGCTTGCACTCATTTTTGTCATGTTGATCTGCTCTTTTTTGCCCTGGCTGGTGCAAGTTTTTAGACTGCAGAAAGCAGATGGACAGGAATTTGAAGAAGCTTCCGACAGTCCAGAAGTTTCATGGTCGGTCTGGACAATGCCAAAAAGCAGAAGTGTGAGGGAGACGATGGACAGGCAGGCAGAGTCTGGTCATGAGCAGAAAGCACTGTCAAGCTTCCTGCCTTACTGAACTGTTTATGTTTTTTAGTTACTTCATGAGAGAAAGGAAAAGTGTGGGAAGGGGATACTGACGTCACCTGTGATTTAGGGTTGCATGGCCAGGGGGTCTGAGGTCTGCTTGTATGTAAAGAATATTGACAGAAAGTCTGGATATCATGCAGAGTTTTAGGAATGTCCTGTCTTATGCAGAACCGGAGAGCAGCTCAAGGGCTACAACAAACCAGTCAGACTCAACTAGAAGTGGAACTATTTATGGATGTTTGTCTGTTTTCTCTTGTGACTCATGGATGTTGTTTCTTGTTCACCCAGGCTCTGAGCCCTATCAGTTTGCATTTAAATATAGCTTTCCCAGGTTTTCAAATCTGCTGTTTTCCCAGAGGAATGTCTGTTCCTGGCATGTGGCCCTCCTTTTATAATACTGAAAATCATCTCATTCACCGAGTATTGGTAGCTTCAGGTAGATGACTAGCAGCTTAAAGATTGCTAACTACCAGTCCCCTCCTCTCTGCCTTCAGATCAAGGCACTGTGGTTCCTATGATCCTATGCTTTATAATGCCCCATGGCTTCAATTCCTTCAGCACAGCCCTGGCTATGATCCTTGTCAAGCAGAGAGCAGTGGAGGAGGTTTGCCTTCCTTGCAGTCTGAGGCAGGTGGCACGGGGAATCACAGAAGCAAGTGCTTGCAGGAGGGATGGTGTTGTGACATGTGACGCCTACGTGTATCCTGTTCTCGTATGTCTAATTGTCACGGACAATGGCTAAGCCTCTGTGCCAAAGCTGACAAGATCAAGCGATGTTTTCGCATATACTCTCCAACTTAGCCAAATACAATACTTGCAGGGAAATCTTCTCAAAAAAATCAAAAGGATTACATTAAATAATAACTGTAAGTGACATTTTTAAATACAGAGGCACAGCATTGTGTTTAACCTCATAATTACTAACTGATAGAGGTACTCTAAAACACAACTTCCTTGACTTTTTTTTTTTCTTTTTAATTTGCCATATTTGGAAAAAAACTTGATTCTGTATGATTCTGCTCGCAAATCAAGTGTCATCCTTGCTTAATTTTTTGAATCATTCAGAACTTCTGATTTATACATTGGTTAGTGCAAGAGTGCTCTGGCTAATGACTAATGGCTAGTTTAGCTGGTAAGTTCTTAATTCTGTTATTGTCACTTCAAGTCAGAGAGAATGAAGGTCTGGTATTTTAAGGAATTTTGTGTTTCTAGATAAAAACATAAAATGTCTAATCTCTAAAGATAGACATGGGAAAACCCTGATGTCTCAGTGAAGTCGGAATGTAACTTAACTTGCATGGTGGTTGGTTGTATTCACCAACATACCTTAGCTTTTGTTTTCTGCTTGTTTTAAAACCTTTTGCACTTATTTTTGTACTGATTATATGAACATTTGATGCCTGCTGCTGTGAATATTTTGTCACTGAAACATTTGTTTCCTGAGCATTTCAGTTCTTCAGGTAGTCCCATTATTTATTATAGCTATTTATTATAACTGAAGTTATTTTAACATATGGTACTTGATAGTTTTCTTGGGGAATCCCACCCACTGTATTAGCTAAAACAACTGTATGAAGAATGCTGTTCTCATGGCTCAAACACTTGCAATGCTGTCCCACCCAAACTAACATCAGCATGAGCATGACTTCTAATCTATGAATGAGGTAAGCAAGGGAACTATTTGTTACCATCCCTATGATTTGAAGCTGTTTCTTTCAACCAAGTTAGTATTTAACTGTCTGTATTTTACTCTTAACAGAAATATAATCATATAATTATAAAAAAGACAGGTGTTTCAGTCTGCTGTACCAAAGAAAAGCATCACTGATTTGCTCTGAGCAGGTGGTATAGAATTCTGGTAGTGAAATCAAATAAAATACACTGTGTTAAAGGATACATTTTCCTAAGTGAAGGAGAAAATTGGCTTACATTAATGGCAATTTCACAAAAATGAAAGCTTAGTGCTGTAGTTCCTTCTAGCTGCACTATATTTTTGAACGAGAAAGCATCCTAGAAATTCATCCTGGCATGATAGTAGGACTTTTTATAAAGTATTGATTTCATCATGCATATATGTGGATCACTACATTCCAGAAGTATCTCAATTTATCCCATCATAATAATGCAGGATTTTTTTATTTGATGGAAATCTTTCGATAATTTCTTCCATAATGCTTTTTCACCTCATTTACATAGTGCTGCACGGCAGGCGTTGGCCGAATGGTGTAAGTCACCTCCTCTGGAGCCAGCTCCTCCTCTGAGGACGCCGGTTCGAATCCCAAGGAACTCACTGTCACCATCCGAGCGTGCTCGGCTGTGGCAAAATGAACCTCGGGAGAAAAGGGGGTGGGGCCAGTTCCACGCACACTGTGCCTCACCTAAAAAATCTATTGTGCAGGCTTATGCCAAAATCTTCGTTCGCAAAGTCCAACCAACAGCAACAACATAGTGCTGTGCTGGCATTTTGTACCAGATGCTGTTCTGTCATGAAACTGTCATGACAGAATGCTGTTCTGTCATGCTTCCTTATTCTTTTGTGCCTCAAAACTTGTTTACTATGTGTATCAACAATATTGACCCAATAAAGTCTATTTCAAATCTTGCTCCTTTTCTAACATTAGCCTATCCTTCTGACTTTAAAATTATAAATACCTTTATAGGCTCCATGCCATAAACACTCTGTTATTGATATTGCTTGAATACAGTGCTGTCCTTATGTATGCCAGATGTGGTTAGTGGAGGTGGCTGACATGTATGCAGTGCTATCTTATTTATTTCATATCTCCACCTCTTGGGGAGTCTGACAGCATTTATTTTTCTATGGAAAATTTGTAAATGTGGGGTCACATAATACTACCATGGGTAGCTAGCCCCATTGCCTGTACATAAGCAGAGAGAGAGAGAGAGAGAATGCCTGTTCCAATTCAATATCTGCCTTCTCTATAAAATTAGAGTGCATGAGAGATAAGATAAATTTGAGCTTGTTATCAGTTGTTTCTCGTCCTTCATATGTAGCAGCAACCATATGGATGGAGGCAATGTCCTTGTTTGTAAGGGAACTTCACTCAGTCCTGGAAATCCATGTGTTTGACAGCTCCAGCTTGGTATCTGAAGCTTCAGGTGGGATTTTGCTGCCGAAATGTAGAAATGAGATGCCTCAGTTTATGATGGAGTAGATATACTGGTGGCCAAAAGGGGCAGTGTGTTTATTTGCCTTTGCATGACTCTTGCACTTCTCCCTTTAGTGCTATAGAGTCTGCTTTGGAGTCAGCTGAATAGTAGTGCTGGAGAAGCAGACCCAGTAGGAATATGAAAGTGAGAAGGGAAAGTCTGCCCTCTGGCCCAGCAAGTTGTATCTCAGAACTGCCTAGGTAGGTGCCCACCTGGCCCTGCAAGTTGTCTTCTCTTTGGCTTTACAAATCCAAAGTAATTGAGCTGTTCAGGAAGTGAAGTGTGGATCATAAAGGCATGAAAGGCAAATGTAATCCAAAGATAAATCATGCACAGTCAAAGGAGCTGGGGTTGTTAATTTCCAGGGAAGATTAAATCAATCAGAAGGCAGACCCTTTTTAGGATGCATTGCAACACGTTCTCTGACAAAATTCTTCCCCTAGAGCACCCTGGCAATCTGCAGAACTCCCCAGACTAAACGTTAAGAGCCTTCCTGTAAAGTAAAGAAGGGGTAGGCTCTGGAGGCAATCTGGATCTCTGTGAAAAGCTTCTTTGTTCCAGTTTGTGAGGTCTGGAAACTTATTAGGCAGCAGAACTATGGATGTCGACAGGACAACTTCTTCATCTTGTTTGGCACTCTGATAGGAGAGTGAGTGCCTGGCTCTGCTGGTGGATCTGAGACCCCTTCCCCACAGCTGAGGGAGACTGGCAAAGTTACTGGGGCATCTGGCAAATGTAAAACCTAATGTGGGGCTTGCTCTCCCTAACTGCTTTCTGTCTCTCCTGATGCAGGAAGGTGGATGGTTTCCAGCTGAAACAGTTGATGGAAAATTCCTACTAAGGAAGAAAAAGTAGAGGCTTAACTCTGGTAAAGGCTGTAGCGATGGTCTGGGGCCAAACCTTGGAAAGCCAGGGCATAGGTTGGTGCCATCCCACTGTGCCTGTTGTCTGTGAGGAATGCAGAGATGCTTCTGTTGCTATCAGGCTGGAGGATGGTGAATCAGGGATCCACACTGCTTTCCCTGATTGTTCCCTTCTCACTGCACCAAGCAAACCTCAGGAAAAAATCAGAACTCAGCACTGAAACCAAGCTGGGTATGGTTAGTGTTTGGAGAGGATGCCTGTAAGGAGACTACAGAGATCATCTGAATCACTTCACCAGCCATGGAAATACACTACAAATAAAGTTGTGTTGTTTAGTTATAAATTTCATTCTGGAATAGTTATTCTTGAATGTATACAGGGGAAAGCACCCAGAAATTAGTAATACAATGATGATTAGTGACAGATTTGGCTGAATTTAAAAACATATCCAAACGCAGTCCTCAGATTAACAGAATTTCTGATCAGTCCTAGGACTTGTAGACTTCGTCACACATTGTTGCAAAGGTTTTGTTTTCCTTCATTTTTTTGTATTCGAATTTGGTATGTTTCTTTTCTGTTGCTAGTGTTACTGTGCCTCTATTTATTGTTTAGTATTCCTAAAAACAAATCTAGGCTTTGACTTTCATGACAAAAGGATGTGGAGTAGGGACACGGAGAAAGACCCTTTGGAATATTTGTGGAATTTGATAATGTTACAAATGAGGCCAACTGCTGTTTTAAAAATTGCTATTCAAATGGTTTATTTCTGGCAGAAATGGAGGAGGCCAAAGATGCTGTTGCCAGCTTTTGTTCTAAGGCTCAGGACGTTCTCCCATATGTATTTCTCCCTCTGCCACGTCCTTTCTCTTCTGTGGATGTCAGTGGAGGATTTCATAAAACACTGCTTGAGTTCACTCTCTCACCCTGAGGTCTTGGTGCAGCTTTACACTATGCATATTTATAAATAAATCATCAGTTTTCACAAATGAATCACCTATTGTTTGAGATGGGCAGAATACTTTAATGCCATCTAAGTTAAAAACTGTGATCTTTAAATATTTTATTTTTGACCTGCTGCAGTTACAATTTAAGTCCAAAGATATATAAAGAAGAAATACGACAACGAGCCTCGCGGAGCTGCAGCTGTAACAGAGACACGTATCCTTGGCATTTTTATTATTCATGACTTGTGGTGTAACCATAGGATGGAGGAGTTGCATTCTTTGGCAGCTCAGGTCTGGGTGTTGCTGAAATATGCAACTGAAATGGCCCAGAGATTTTACCTGACAAGAAAAAGCGAATGGAGCAGCAAATAACAAGGGGAGCAGCAAAATGTCAGGATGTAAAGAGGTGTTTGTGCGCCCAGAGCTTGCCTGGTTTTCTAGCTGTACCATCTGGTCATCTCAAAGCTGTTCTTGCTCTCTGCAGATCTAGCCACAAACACTTGTGGAGGCAGTCCCACTTGCAGCACACCTACCTCAATATTGGTCAGCATGGTGGGCCGCAGACATATTGTATGCACATCTCAGAGCCTGCTGTAATACTCTCATGATATTTTAAGAGTTCTCTCTGTTGTATTAAGAACATGTAATTGAGGGTTTGCTGATCGTTTTTGGCAAAGAGCCTTTTTGGCTCTTCTTTGAGACATTTGGGCTCAGCACTGCACTGGGAGACATCCAGGATTTTTCTTTGCTCTCTTTTTGGGAGTAGGACCTCCAGGAGCAGTCATGCATCTCATTCCACACCCAAAATAGCAAAACTCTTTCTGTGGAAAAGTAAACTCTCATGATTCCTGAGGAAATAAATGCTACTGAATAGTGCTGTGTGGGCTTTGGTACTATGTGCATGATGGGGAGGATATGCTTCAAAATATGAAAGAAAGACTTCAAAGATTGTTTAAGAAAAAGTTAGTGAATGTGATAGATGAAACAGGAGTAAAAGCATTTCTGCTGGCCACTACCACTCATTTGGCTGAGGACAGGTTAAGAGGCAGGAGTGGCTGCATTGAGGGGGCAGAAACACATTGAAGTGGGAGGACATAGGGGTGCCCAGGACTGCAGGGTCCGTGGTTCAAACTGGATGTCTATGTGTTCTACCCAGAGACCCCAAGGAACATGCCTCGAGGAGTTCACTACACACAAAGGTTTTAAACAAAGAGCAATGAAGGGAGGGGATGAGGGGTGAGCCTGCAGGCGTCTTTCCTGAGAACTGTGCTCTTGTATTTAGTAACTTGAGCAGAAGTGTGAGCATTTGCATTGCTAACTGAAACACACTTGCTGAAACCAGTTTTCTACTGCACTCTTAATTCCTCACATCCCTTGTTAGGACTGTTTCTGGTTTGATACTGACAAAATGTTGCTAGCTGGTGATTGCTACTTGAGGGAAAGGACAGATGATTTTATATTTCATAACAGCTGTTTCACAGGATTTACTAAAATTAAGTTTCATTCCCAACTAGTTTTTCCCATCATGCAATTTTGTATGTTGTCTTTTTTTTTTCATGTTTGTGGCATCATATTTCAGACTAGATTTAAACCCTGAATTTGCCAGAACTTGGATACATTTGTATTTTAAATATACGTTGGTCCTTTTAACAGTAGTTACAGCATTTGCCAGATCATATTTAGGGAGTTTTAAAACCTACATTCTATCCTGGGCCAGACATAAGCTGTATGGTTCAGGGACTTTGTTTCTCTGTGTTTACATTCTGTCGACCTCATTGGCACCTCATCCTGATGGATCTTTGCTACTTCTGTGCTAGAAATAATACTGTCATCCTGTAACTGCTAAATGTCTTTAAGATGAGTCTGTAAGTGCTTGCAGCATAAGAGCTCGGATATTATGTTACAATTACGTTCTAATGGCATAGTATAGAGGACACTCTTAAGAAGACTCTTGCTCTCATGGTTGGAAATTTCCCTGGAAATGCTAGTAAGGCTTTATTTTCTGAAATGCGAAGTCCACATATGAATTCTTTCCCATCAAGGACAAACTCCAGCATTGCTCCCATTTCAAACGTTTGGCCTTTGCAAGTAACCTCCAATTAGATACATCAGTGATGTATTAAGAGTTTTTGTTGCTACATTATTTTCTTTTGACAGTAACTCCAAAAAGGGGCTTTTTCAGAGTAGGAAAATTGTTTCAATCCTCTTTTCATTCAGTTTTGTGGTCTCTTCCTTCATTTCAGTGATTAAGGACTTGGCAGGGCTAGACTTCTTTTTTGGTTTGAAAGATAGCTTTGGTTTGGAACATCCGAAAATAAATTACATCCAAAAGTTTCCTCTTTGTCTGCCATAATTTCAAAGCAATTTTCATGGCTCAGTTCAGGGCTGCCTAATAGAAGAAAATGGAAGAATAATTACTGCCTGCAGAACTTCTAGCACAGCAGTTATTTAACCTGCTGCAAAATAATTTAAGGTACAGGCAAATTTCTTGTTCCCTGAAGAACTGTGTACTTTGAGCCAAACATTTTTCCTTGCACAAAGCACATAGTTCCTGTGGCAGTCAGGCAGCAGGCATGGCCCCAGCACGCAAGGCGTACTCGCAAAGGCACCGCTGGCATTCCTGCCTGTCTGAGGTGTGAAGCTCGTCCCTGTCAACGCTGCCTGGTGTGCTGGGTGTTGTGGCTCCCCATAGCTTCTAGAAATCTTATCCTTTCCAACACTCCCACTGCCAAAAAAAAAAAAAAAAAAAAAAGGGAGACTGAAGGCAGCTGTAACAGAGCAACCAAGATCTCCTGTTCATGCAGGGAATATTTTGCAATAGACACCTCAGCACATGGCCATCTACATGATGGCATGTGGAGTGGGGTGTCCAGGCAAAGTGGCAGATCTCTGTCCTGTGCATCACTGGGGGCAGCTCCACGGGTGTCCACTCCAGGAGGAACTTGGAGGAGGACGAGAGACTTCAATCAGTATGATTTAAACCATTAGCTGAAAGAGCTTTGAGTCTATCATGTGGTAAGTGACCTCACCCAGGCTGAGTTTTCATAAAGTGCATGTGAAAAAGTGAAATGACTCAGAGTGAGTTTACCTAAGCATGGAGATCTGCAAGTGGGCTTTGTCAGATGCCACAGCTTGCAGAACATCTTCTGTTTTACAGGCATAGTCAAAGAAAAACACCACAAAACAAACTCATAACTGTAGTTTTGATTGGGTATAAAACTTTATATTTATATAAATAGGTGCATGATTTATTCTGTTGACTAAAAAGAACTGTTAATTTGCTCAGAATTAAACATTTATATACACACACCTGTAAATTTTCAGATCTAGTTTTATGGAGACTTTATTTATTTTAGTTAAAAGCCAAAATCCTTGTCATTCAAATAAAGAAAAGCCACTTAGTGGTAGTAATTAAAAGTTATGTAGGCTTTCAGCACATTAATGAAATTACATGTTTTGGAAATAGGGGTCTCATGGCAAGTCCAAATGGAGTTAGTTGAGGGTGGCTTCTTAGAGGCTCTCAGGCCATGCTTGCAGTGGCAGGTATGGCAAGGCCTGGACAAGCCTTCTCCTGGCCATAAGCTGACCATCTCTGGTCGGAAAGCTAAACATGTGAGGGTTTACTGGGGACAGTGACAGAACTACTACACAGTTTCTGGGCTGCACTGGTCTTGCAGCTGGAAGGATCAATGCTGAAGCATTTTAAACCCAGCTTCTGCTTCAGTCCTGGTAACCATCTCTGTCCTTGTGTGATTCAGGAAGGCAAAAGCCACAGGCTGTCAAGTTTAGGCTATGGAAGAATTTATTTGAATGGAAAGTGTTTTGTGGGTGGGAAAATGAGACACATCATCCATAGCACAGGTTTTTGCTGGTGCTTTGATGTCCCAGGAAGTGCCATTATCCCAGTAAAGACATCTATGAATTGTGTTTTTCAGAAGAGAGACATTTTGTTAACACTTGTGCAATCCTGTATGTAAACCCTTCTACTTCTAATTAGAGAACATCTTAAGAGGTTGTCATGGTGTAACCTCAGCCGGGAGCCAAGCCTCACATAGCTACTCGCTCACTCCCCCACCAGTAGGATCGGGGAGAGAATTAGAAGTGCAAAAGTTGGAAAACTTGTGGGTTGAGATAAAGATAGTTTAATAGGGAAAGCAAAAGCCACACACACAAGCAAAGAAAAACAAATAATTACTTCACTGTTTACCATGGGCAGGCAGGTGTTCAGTCTTCCCCAGGAGGGCAGGGCCCTATCACACAAAAATGGTGACTTGGGAAGACAAATGCTATCACTACAGATGTTCCCCCCTCTTCCTCCTTCTTTTCCCCAGCTTTATATACTGGGCATATGGTCATATGTCATATGTTGTGGAATATCCCTTTGGTCAGTTTGGTTCACCTTTCCTGGCTGTGTCCCTTCCCAACCTCCCATGCACCCCCATTCCTCCTTGCCAGCATGGCAGTACAAAAAGCAGAAAAGGCCTTTGCTCTGTGTGAGCAAACAAAATCAGCTCTATGTTATCAGCCCTGTGTTCAGCACAAATCCAAAATATAGCCCAATTATAACCACTGAAAAGAAAATTTACTCTACCCCAGCTGAAGGGGCACATTCTATCCCTTTTCCCATACTATTTACATCATGCCCAGGCCACTATTCAATACAGCTATATTACCCACTACCCCTCTTCCCCTTCTTTGCTATAATACACAAGTATCATTGCCTTAGTCTATGGACCACCCCTGAAAAAAGTCCATACAATGTTCACAAAATGTCTGTTGAATTAATTTAGGATATTACTGGTCTCCATCTGTCCTGGTGGTCACGGGACAAGAGAGGTTCTGTGCTGTGTAGAGTTACTGGCCACCAAAGCCAACTCAGATCAGGTCCCAACCTGAATGATGATAAGTGTAAAAAATAATGATAATTTGTGAGAAACTGTTTTGTTTAATTGCTCCAAATTAGGTTTGTAGTTGTTCCATATTGGGAACACTTAGGGAGTACTAAGGAGCTACTATTTAATTTTGGTAAGAATAAATTGCATCTTCTCCCACTGCCTACCCTTAAAATAAAAAGATTTAAAAACAAACATCCTTTCCACTGATTAGTTGTGCAGACTGGTGAGATCTTTCATTTTTAAAGCATTTCCAGTTGTCCAGCTATTGTATTATTTCACTCAATATATAATATGAGCCTGTGATGGAAGATGCAATTTTTTCTGTACTTCAAAGAGTGAATCAAGTTACTAAAATTAAGCAAGCTACCAACGATTCTATGTTGTGTTAACACAGGAATTCTTTTTCTAACCCCTAACTCATAAACTTGATGTAAAATGGTACTTATTCTATAGTTGTACAAGCACTAGGTATTTAAGTGTCTAACCACTAAACAAACCTATGTCAATATATAGCACAGGCTATTCGAATGAGAATGGACAGCACTGAAAGAATAGTCAAGGGTGAGAGAAATAAGTAGAAAAACTAACTAAATAAACAGAAATCAACTTGTGTTAGGAATGACTTTGACTAACTCACATCTGCCCTTGCAGAGGATTACCTCATGGTGTTGGTCAAAGGTTCCTGTCTTGCACAGACATTTCTGTTGTTGATGGTTTTCTTTTTTTCAATCCTCTGCTTCATTTAAGAGAGTTATGTTGGGAGGGTAAATTGATTAGTATAATTGTTCATTAATACACTCTTATTTAATGTACTTTTAGAGGTTATATTCTTCAAAATGATGATAAATTATAGTAGCTCCAATTAATGTCACTGCAGCTAAACGGATGTCAGCATTTCTATTAGTACAGTGCAATTTTCTGGGGTTTCACAATGAAGCTATAAAAAATTGCTGAAACTTAAGATACAAGTTTCCAGTGTATTTTATGCACACAATATTCCCTTGAATCTGATGTAATCGATAGATATATTGAATCTAATAAGATAAAAATAGAGTGGAGATAATCTACTGAGTATACAGATCCCAACTTGTAGAGATGAAAGTATATTAAGGGGAATGTGCTACTTTCTCTTTAGGTTAAACCAGTTGGACCTGTGGCAGTGCAGGCAATTGGCATTTTGCTCAGAGGGCATCTTGCACCCCGAGACTGATGTCTTTTTCATGATTCATGCTGTCCTCTGCCCCAGTCCATCCCTCTCATTCTCTGCACCTAGGAGCCCCTGATATATGGTTAACTTGATGTAGCAGAACAGTGTTGAATTTCTTAAAATATGTTCTTGGAGGAGCTCAGAGGGAGGTTGTACAAAAAGGCAGCTGACCTTGGAATAAAAATAACCAATTTAACATTAAAATCAGATCCCATCCTAAAGAGTTAAAGGTAAAAAATGCTGTCCCACCTTTAAAAGTCGTGCTGATTTTGAATATTTTAGTATCAGATACTTAGTTGAACAACAAAAATAACTCCAAAACACTTAGATTACAGCAAAAGAAAGGATGAGAAACTAGCTAACTATGTTAGCCTGACATACTGAAGCCTTTCAAAGGTACTGCCAAAGAAGTTACTAAAACTTGGTTATTTTTCTCACAAAAGGAACACAGAGAAGGTTTATTTATAGGTATTTTTATGCATTTTCCACCTCAGATTAAACATAACAAAAATAGCAAGGCACTTGTACTATCTGGTTAGTGCAGTATGTCAGCATCAAAGCACCAAGGAGCTGTTACTTGAATTCAGATGCAAGTTCTGCAGGAGGAAAACAAAAAAAAAGTCTGCTGAGTAACAGCCTGCCTGATCTTATAACTAAGAGTGACAACACGATGGGCTATGTGGAAGGGGGCAATAAAGATGCTCTACTTACAAAACAATCCATTTGGTTTCTCCTGTCTTCCTGAATATGGAATGGCTTTCTGTAATCATGACAAAACATTGATGAACGGGCACATGCACTATTATAGCAGTCAATTTCAGGGTAATGAGATACACAAAATTCCTAGTTATATTGTAATCCTGTCAATTATGAATGTATTCTAAAAACAGTAATACTAAGAACAAAGAAAAGAAAAGGAGACAAGGTAAGATGAGCTAAGAGCCTCACAACAGCATTGTTTTCATGCACCAAGGAATAAAGTATTTATTTACTTTGGTCAAAGTTCAAGGGCCTTACATCACCTCCGCCCCTTTCTTCACTGTTTCGTCTTCTGTATTGCCTTTGTATTTCTTAACATCATCTAAGGGGTTAATGGACTTTTCCTTTTATTTTCCTATTTTATTCTGCATAAAGAGAAAAGTAAGCTGTGCTACACAATCCACATAATATCAATGGTCTGCAGTACCCAAGATACTTGTAGATGAATGTAGGTTTTAGAAATACAACCAGGTGGAGACTTTGTTGTTTGACTTTAAAATAGTGCTAGTCATAATTTTCTTGTTCTGCCAATCACTGGAATACAAAATTAGAAAGACCTAAAGCATACACCCACAGAATATTAAAGGCTAGGGTGGTGGGTTTTTTTGGTGTTTTTTTTTTTTTTTTTTATTCCCTGATGGAGTTGTGCCTAAAGACCCAGATACAAAAATTATAGCCTTTGGACTGAGAAGCCTACAGTTTGAACAACTAGCTCAGAAAACTCGGGCTTTGATCAGCTGCAGAGTGAGGACACCTCTGAAGACAGACATGTTCAAAACATTCCAGGAAAAACTTCTGCTTCCTTGAGGTAGTGTGCAGTCCCGTTGTTCTATTACCCTCCTGTTAGCACTTTGCAGTTCAAAGGAAGATAACGATGCTACTTCTGTGTAAAACAGGAGAAAAAAAAAAAAAAAAAAAAAAAAGAAGAGAAAAAAATAGGAAATACTATCAGGTTGAACTGAAATGTCTCTTTTTGAGAAATAATTTGTAGGTGCTTTCAGAGCAAGATTTTAAAAATCGGGACCTTGGACTTTACACACAGAGATTTGAAATGGGATATACTAGCTCTCTTCTGCTTATCAGCTTGATTGCAGCTTTTAGCAACCAAAGTTATTGCTACCTGATAGCGGTCTTGGGTAACCTCTGTGAAATGAGTAATCCCCTCAGTGCAGCCTACAAAAGAAAGGGCTTTTTTCCACTTAGCATTTCCCTGCATTAGGTAAGGCACTGTGATGCTTTAGGATCCCTGTCCCCACACTGCTGCTACATACCCAACAGTGAAATGACAATTTCCATCTGTGTTGACTATCGAGCAGGCACTGTGTTTCATGGATTTATATGTCTCTTGAACTGTATGAAAAGCAGCTGTGTTACGTCTGGATTCTGGGGTTTTGGGTGTTTTTTCATTATTGGCCATGGAAAATCCAGTACGCAGAGGGAAATGCATGTGATGGGGCAGAGAAGCCATCTGTTCAGTCAAGAGCAGCAAGGCAGCAGGCAGGGAACAAGTGGCACTCCTCTAACCACAAGCATTATGTTTGCAGTACAGGTTTTTCGGTGTAATGTAAATAAATAGGCATAAACACAGACCATATCTTTCCAACAAATCCAGTACATTGTTCAGTGTTGCATTACAATTAGACACTCTTAGTTATCGATATCCATAGTTTTCTAGTGTTTGTCATCCATGAGTTGCAATTCTCAATAGATTCACAAGTTCAGTCATCACAATATTTTGGACACACTATTATTAAGTAAGAACCATTAATGACTTCATATAGTGCTTTGGATTACACAGATCAAGTATGAATCAACTATTTTGCACTGAATCACCCAGGAAATCTATGGAATGATCCCAACTAGGCATCTTCACTGTTGTGACTTCTTTGAAAAAAGCACGCTATCTGCAAGGCCCTCCAACATGCAATACAGAACAAAAGACCCAGTCCCCATTCCACATGTACTGCATAGATCAAAGGTTGAGGAAAAAATGTTAAATACATTTTAAATTATGACAACAGAAATTTATAGGCAGCATTTGTTTCTTTGAGGTATCTCCTTTTTCCTTCGGGGAAATAGTGAAGTATGGGGAAATACCAAATTTAGGTTAGGGTAAAATGCATGCAGTCATTGTTTACTCTTGTTATCTGTAGTGCTTCACAAACCCACGTGCTCTATACTGGTAAGAAAAAAGACTTTCGAAGACAGATCTTCCTCATTTGACATTGGTGCCGATTTCCATTCAGCTGGAGATACAGCATAAGAATGTTGCCACGCCTGAGCTTCCTCCTTTTGGCTAGCTAAAAAATTCTGCACCTCCTTTTCTGCAGACTGCTGGCCTTTGTTACTAAGGTGGTGAGGTACTCAGTGCTGGGAATACATCTAACCTTGAAAACGTTTTTAGCTGAAATGCTGAAGCCTGAGGAATTACTCAGCTAGAGTTTCTTTCTGATATTGCTGAGACTTCAGACTAATGCTTACTGAGGTAAATATGGGCCACATGTTCAGATGCCTCACAGTACGGGTGAGTGTGAATTACTAGCCTGAGCAAACATGAATAAATTCATTCCCAGATTGCAAATGTGGCAATGAATTAATTAGCACACGCTAAGTATTTTCCTGAGGTTTATGGGTGTTCATATGCCAAAAATGACTGCAGACACCCAGCATCCAGCACATTTTTACTCATCCATACTGTCCCTTTCTTGCCCAACTGAAACACACACGACTTATTACTGCCAAGCGAGCCACTGAGATGAGGCACGGCCAGGTAAAGCTGTTTCCTCATGTTGTGTGTGTATATGTCCTAAATGCGCCTCAAATTCTGTCATGCTCCCTGACTTCGGTGTCCGCGGGGAGCAGCGGGACTCCGAAGCGCCGCTCGACCGGGTTTATTTGCAGAAGGAGAGGCTGGAGCGCACAGGTGCGGCCGGGAAGGCCCAAGAGGAGGGGAGGTGGGGAGCGGAGCGGAGCGGGTAGCACCGCCCGACCCGGCGCTTCCTCGGGCGGTGCCCCGGGCGCTGGGGGAGTAGCGGGAGCAGCGGTGCTGCCGCCCGTGGGCGCGGAGCGGGGGCGCGTCCAGGACTCGCTCCGCCCCCCCCGC
>VXAU01003555.1:70430-201801 GCA_013399695.1 Formicarius rufipectus
GAGGAGGTGCCGGCGCGCCCGGCCGGTGCCGGGTCGGAATCCCCGCTGGGGCGGCGGGCGGGGGTGGGCGTGCCCGGGGCCGTGTATGGGGCCTGTCCCTCCGGTCTCGGCTTCCCCCACCCTCGAGAGGGGCTGCGTGGCTTCTCCCACACGTGGCCGTCGCGCCCTGGGCCAGCCGGGCGAGCGCGCCCGCTGGAGTGTACCCCCTTCCCCGCTGGCACACGCCCCAGCCCGGCGGGAGCGGAGCTCCGCTGCTCGGCCACCCTGTGGACGGCGCTGTCCCGTTCGGTGCCAGCTAGGTGACGGGTGGGGGCGGTGGGGTCGCGGCAAGGGACGAGTCCTGCCCCTCTGAGGGTCACGGGTGGGCACGGCTCGCCCCGTCGCCCAAGCGTGACTGAAGCTTGGCTTTCCCTGCTAGGTTTTGGACTGGCCGGCAGCACGTTCTGAGCCATCTCACCCTTTAAACGCCGTAAGGTGTCCCGCAGCTGGGGGACAGCGAGTGGCCGATCGTCTGCGCCGCTACGCGTGTCCATGGCTAACAAGCCGCGATCCCTCCGGTCGTACGCGGAGTTACGCCTGGCACAGCCCATGGAGTTACCGTGCCTCTCTGCTCCTGGTCCTCTAGGTGCTGAGCCGGGGCTCTCCATGGGAACCTTCTCCCGACGGATTTAAGCTCCACCCGTGGCGTACCCCAGCCCACAAGCATGGCCCGTGTCTCCGACTCGGAGGAAGGACCTGGCGGGGGGCACAGCGAGTTCAGCGATATCATTAAGTCCAGATCAGGTAAGCTGTCGATAGAAACAGTGTTTTCCTGCTTTCTCCTCGATGCATAGCTTCTGACGTTAGGTTGCATTTTTAAACAGCACGTTTGTCCCTCTGGTTTTTTGGGCCGTGGTTTGGTAGTACAGCGAGTGACTGAGGCTGTGCGTGCAGTGCAGCTCTCCTACTGTTACTAAGTAATAGTAACTGTAGATCTCTGGGTTTATTGGGGTTTTTTTGACAGTATTAGTCAAGTCTGTTTGTTTGGGATCCACCTCCTGCATTATAATTGCCTCTACTTTTGTAAATAACCATCTGCTTAAAGTGCTCTTATGCAACTGAGTGTTGGCAGGTTTTGTGTTTGTTCTCAGACACTGAAAATGGCAACTGTGACTGCAATACTGTACCTCCTAAAAGTTCACTGCAGTAGTACTAGTGCAGTAAATTAATATGCTTCCTCCTTAATGTAAAACAGTTGTCTAAGGCTACTCACTCAGGCATTTCCTCCAGCAAAACATTCATGTAACAAATCTGAAGGTTATTGGAAAAACACGGAGTTTCTTTGGGTTTAGTATGTTGGAGTCTCCTCAGGCTCTGATGGATGCTGGGGTGGTTGATGAGGTACCCTTACTTTAGCATTGGGAAAATGGAGGTTTTGAAGGCACAGCTGTGTGTTGTCTAAACCTTGGGAGAAATTTGTGCTTCATCCGGAGACTGGAAGATCGCTGACTTAGCCTCACATGCTCTTTCCTTTCTTAAGCAAAATGCTCCTCTTATCAAAAGATTTTTCCTTTGATATATGAAATCTGTTTTTTTTTTTTTTTTTTTTAATGTTACATACATGAAAAACTGTAGCTCTTCAGTTGGTTGTGTTTTGATATGTCAGATCATGTAGGATGCAGATTTGAATCTAGATCCCGTTGGTGTTTGAGTAGTTTGTTTTTTGGACTTTCTTTCTGAAGCGGTCTTCCCCTTGTTTTCTGGAAGTGAATGAAACAGATGCTTGTGGTTTTTGGTCTTTAATTCTGTAGTGACAGTTTCTTTTCTGCTGTTATTCTGGAGCCTCTGAATATAACTTCATGTAACTGTAAGTGTACAGTCAGCACCTTCAAGGCCTTTGAATTTGGAGAGGGCTTGCAGATAGTTTGTATGCATATATGTAGAGTTTTATAGGATGTATGAGGGAACATGGCTGTATTGAAGGTTTTTCATGAATGAACAAATTGTACAGTCAGTTTTATTGTTTTGGTTAAGGCAAATGATTGTAAATCTCCTGTTGAAACCACTTGAACTTTCTTCTGTGTTAATGAGAAAATGTAGTATATTTTAATATAAGACTCAAAGACTTGTGCATTAACTTAAAAATAGTGAGTGATGATTGAACTTAAATAATTAATCTTTCCTTAATATTGCACTGCTTTGGATCTGGATTTGTGATTTCTTCAAGTAAATTACTGTACCGCATAGTTGAGATGTGAACCATCTCAAGTAAACCTGTGGTAGGGATTTCTTAATGAAAGGGCTGAAGTTTGAAGTACAGACGACAGCAAATTAAGGCTATTTGTCAGGACTGAGGAGAACATATTTTAAGCAATGATTCAATTTTTTCCTAAATATCTTGGAAAGAGAATACTGATTTTGATACTTAGGAAAAAAACAGCTAAGTTTTTCTGCTAGGACAATTCACCCAGCATGAAATGTTCTTAAGTCTAAATAACTTGAAATACAGTACAAGTGTTATCTTAAATTCATTAATATTTGGGCTAGCTGAGGAATCTCGGGCTTTTGAGGCTCAAGAGATCCGAAACAGACAAGGTTTAGGATCGTCCCTTTCTTCTGTCATGGGAAACAGGCTGTTACTCTGCTTCTTGATGCTCTCTAAGTTTTTTACCTGTGATATGGGGGATCTCTTACCATGTTGATTAGAGAGAGCATGAAAATGTACATGTAATATTTTCACTCAATAAATACAAAATCCACTTACAGTAGGTGAAAAATCTCAAGTGATTTAATATATGATCAAATAATTTAATGTCACAATACTTTTTTAGTGCTTATTATTCCTATGCATTTTTAAATAAGAATACTGAAAACAGTCGTCTATATTCTTGTAAATAAAAGGAGATAGATATATAATGTCCTGCATAATAAAGATCACTTTCTCTCTGTGCTCCCCTAGGAAATTGTCTGTCTTTCAACATGTTTTTCATCATTTCTTTGGAACAGATCACCAAACTGTCAGGATATTGTGGTTATTTAAAAACATTCATCTTTTAAAAGTGGTATTTAAGATTCATGGCTAAATATTTGTTGTTATTGTTGTCATAACTTGAAATGCCAGAATCTTTTGAGGTCAGGTCTTTATAAAGAGTGGTACTACTAAAAATGTTTCTAAATATTTGGAAGCAAATGTAAACTTTAGTCTTCAGCAGCCTGTCAAATGAATATATTGTCCCTTCTGTAGTTATTGCTGCTTTAGTTATCTTGCTTTGTGAAACCCTGAAACAGCTAGAAAGCCATAGAAGTGGCACTGTCAATATATGTAGTGTATTGGTTATTGAAAATCTGAGCTTTGATCTAAAGTCACTCTTATGAGACTGTACTAAGACATAAAGTTTTACATTTGCTCAGGGCTGTGTGGGGCCCATCTGTGCTTGTTTTTATTAGCAGAACAAGCTACATAATTTTTTCTTACTGACTTGTAATAGGAAAGCTACCAGCATACTATGTGAAGGATGTAGGAGAAGATAATTTTTCTGTAGAGCAGTCAAAATCAACTAACAGTTCATATTCTAATCAATTACCAAGATTTCTGTTTGTTACTTGGAAAAAAGAAAAAAAGCTGTGCGTCTCATGGGATTTCGCGGATGGGATAAAGTAATTTTGCAAGTACTCAGTTTGTTCTTTGGGACTTCAAACTGAGATTATGAAGGATAAACACATTCAGTGGACATCCCTTCATGTTTTTAATTGCTGGAAATACCTTTTCTTTCAATGGTCAGAAAGAAAACTTGAAATTAATATGCTATGATCTGTAGCTGTTAAAAATGAAAGATGGTTAATTTTCTAGAGCAGCGTTTATTTTCCTTCCTTGTAATATCACTTCTGTGACTTGTGGTAAAGAAAAAAAAACCAAGCCATTTTTCTGTTGTCCAATTAGCATTTATCATTTTCTGCTTTGGATATGGCTCTTCTTTGATTAGATAGTTTGTTAGCACATGTTCTGCACTTAGAATGTGATGGTGTCCAAAGCTGCCTATAAAATAACTTTTGGCTATGATATCTGTGAAGGAAGCTGCATTATGTTTGCAGAAGGACCAACAACCTGTTTGATTCCATTCTTCCTGCACCAGTGGTGGATGCTGATGGCTGAGTGATGTTTAGTGAATAGGATATTTGTTCCTGGGTGGTTATGTTAGTTTTATGTATTTATAATTAGTGTTAAATACTGTTGTTAGCCTGTGCTATGCTTGTGTGTCTCTTTGATTGCTTGCTATGGAAAAGCAGTTTCCCTTTTTTACTTACCTGTAGAATGAAGTAATGTATATGGAGCTGATTTGTATCTTGTGCAGATAGGTGACTTTTTCTCATTCTAATAGCTTTTGAGAAGGAATGCCGTGGGATGATTACCTTACAGTGGTAAAAACAGTGCTGTCATCACAGTGCTTGAAGAACAGATGAGTCTTTGCTATGATTAATTATGGAAAAAAGACAAACTCACTTAAAATCTGTCATGGTTGCTTGGAATGGTAATATATAATTAAACAGTGAGACATGACAGGAAAAACATTTCTGGAAGATTACGCCTCTGGTGCATTTTGAGATATGAGTTTGTGTCTAAATTGAGAGGAACTTAATTCTCATCTACCTTTCATTTTTAATTACATTAAATATATTTGGCTGAAAAACTGCTTTGAGAAATCATGACTTATTTTTGGAGTTTTGGGGCAAGACTTTTTCTGAGAACTGCTGCTGTTGCCTGTCTGTCCCCATGAAGCAATGCTTACTTGGCTGGCAGCCTCCTTGCTCAGGGATCTCCCTCTCCCACAGTGCCACATGTTGCGTTTGGAACCAGTTCCTTTGATCGTGCATCTTGCTGCGAGATAGCTACAGGCCAAATGTGCTGCTGCTCGTTTTCCATTTTGGCTCCATTGGTGTGAAGTTATAAGGAGTCATCGCAGTTGCAGGCGGACCCTTGGGATTCTGTCAAGTGGGTGTGGAGATGGCATAGTCAGATTGGCACTCTGTGCACTCTTTAGGGACGTTTGTGCAGAGTGTGTGTGGACAAGGTGTTAAAGATGAGCAACAAAGTTGCTGCTCCTTGTTTTAAGCCACTCATGACTTTTAAGACTAAAGCTCCTTTCTGTCATTTGTATCACTTTCTTTTCTTGGGCTGTCTGGTGGGGACAGATTGAGTGCTGCAATGAAGACAGTTCTAGGGTATTGCCTAGCATTTATAAAATGACAGATATACAAGTAACCAGGCTGGTTTCTTCTCTTGCCTGGATTGGTAGGCGAAGAAATAACATATGCTGCTTCGTGTGTTTGAAGCACGATTCTGCCTTGGAATAGAAATTGAGGCTCCTCAGGGAGGAAAAGACGAAAACAACCCAAAACCCAAATCATAAAGTCAGCACATTGATTTGTGCCAGGAAATGAGGACATAACCCTGAGTTAGAGCTGCTATATGATGCACTGTGTGTAGTGTGTTAAGTGTTTCTAAGGAGGTCTGAAATTTGGTGTGGGGAGAGGTTGGTGCTGATGTGGGACCCCTACTGATGAGGATCCAGTGGAGGAAGGGTGCCTAGGGGAGAAGCAGGCCACGGGCAATGTGGAGTTCCTGCCTACACCTCACCCAGATTCTTTGAAGTTGTCCCTCCTACTTCCCTCAGCCATCACACTCATACAGTATCATGGAAATATTTTCATGCGCAAAGATATTCTAAAAGTTCACAGTGTTAGGCAGCTTAGCAAAGAATTAGCTGTGTTGTCTGAACACCTCTCAGTAACTGCTCCTAATTTTGATCCTCACCTTAACTACTTCTGTTAAAAGAACCACTCATCTGTGGTGTGTGTTTGGCTTGGCTCTTGTGACTAGGGAACTATTGTTATTAAAATCCTTCGAATGTGAGTAAGAAAGATACATCAGTGTAGGTGTGGAAGGGGAAGAGTACGTGGACTTGAGCTGAACTGTTATTTCAGGACAGTAAAACTGTTCTGCTGCCAGGTTGAAGCATGGATCTGCTTTTCATGTGTGGCACAGTAGAAATGCAGAATTAGAAGAGCACAGCTGTTTCCACTCCTCCTGGGAACTGAGGTGCTCCTAGCATGAAGTTGAGGAGAACTGCATTTATTTGGATGCCTTAATAACAGTCTGCTCAATGAATAACAGGGTTTAAACATCATGAGGTGGGAGGGAGGAGTTGCATTGTCTAACTCCTTATTGTGTTGGTGAAAGAATAAGTTATAGTGCTCCATACTTTGTCAGAAGTCTGTTTTATGTCTTTCTCTCCTCTCTGTATCTTGAGGATGCATCTGAGTTGTAATTTCAGAAAGTATTGGTATATTCTCAAAAGAAAGCTGGGAGTTTTAAAGGTAGCAACAAAAATGACAGGCTAAGGAAATAGAATAGACCTCTGGAATCTGTGGGCTTGATAGAAGCAGTGCTACAGCTCTGTTGCAAGCCATGGTTTTGGGAACAAGGTAAGAAACTACTGATTTGTAAATACAGCTAGCTGCAAAGACAGTGAAACATTTGCTACCAAGAAAGAGCCAAATTGCCATTTATTTATTAGGATATGATGTCTCTCAGCCTTTTCTTTGAAAGGACATCCACACCACCTGATACTGCCTTGGAGAGAGCAAAAAGAGAACCTTGGGTTATTGGACCAGAGTTGGGCTCAGCCCTGAGTGGAGCCAAAAAACCCCAAACCTGAAATACAAACACTGTTATATTTTGTTGTCACTTCTCTGTGGGACCAAGAGGTTGGTGCTGATACAGAGTCACTGATCCTAACTCCAGGTGTGCAGTTGGGACACTCTGACATGGCTGTGGATTGTGCATATGGAAACTGGGCCCATGCTGGGAGCTGGTTATCAGTGGGGAAGCTGCTTGGAAGGTGGTCAACTGTAACAGGGAGGGTGTGAGCAGTTTTAGTTCCTTCAGCCAAGATCAGGGTTGAGTTCAGGTGTGTTTTGGGCTGCATCTTCCCTCTGATTGTGGGTGCCAGCTCTGGATGCGGGCTGCAGCAGTGTGGGCAAGGGTTATTTATCAGTGGAGAGATCTACACATCTACAGCTGTGACAGTGACCTCGTGAAGGTTTCTTATGCTCAGAAATATGCTTACTCTGATAATTTGCATTTTAGGTATTCATTATTCAGTTATTCTGTTGAGTGCATGGGACAGATGCATTAAACATATTGGAATTCCAGAGAGGAATAACTTCAGCATTTTGCAACTTGATTGTAGTTTCTCTTGTGAGGAGGCAGCTCTTGTCCTGGGGGAGCATTCTCTAGCAGCCTAGCACCTTTTCAGCTGAGTGGTCTCCTGCTGTGTGTGGAAGAAGTGGTGAAGAGGTGCTGAACCTGTAATCTGGTAGAAAGCAAGGTGACTGTGTGTTTCAGTAAAAGACCAACTTCTGACTCAAAAGCACTGGGGAAAGGATTTGACTACCTGACACAGATTAGATATGTATTCTTAAGGTTATTTTGCTGATCAATATCGGGAATGTACAGCAGTACTTTTCATCCATAAATTGATAATGAAGTTCCTTTCTGGACTTTTTCCCCCTCACCTTGTTATAGACCAGGAGGACCCAACATTGAAACACAAAGATTTAGTAGAGGAATAAGGCAAACATACGAGGACTAGCTAGTCACTGGCTTATGCATTTAGCTATGGAGAAACATGTACTTAAGCCATGAAAAAAATGCTTTGATTGGTCTATGTAATTCATTCCACAAATAGCATCAGTTAGTTCCCATGTGCTCTGCTTTTATTTCCTAGCATCAAATGTGGTTTTTGCCCCCCTCCTAATTTAGATCATGGCAGAGTACCAAAAGTGAAATATGCTCCTAAAATGTGATGTTGCAAGTTATTGATCAGAGAAAAGTGGTGTGATGTGTAAGTTCTGAAATGTTTTGCTATTTTTTTCATTCTTAATTTACCACACTATCCATGTTACAAAGAGCAACGGTCTGTGCGTGAATAACAAATGGAGATTTATTTGAACATTTTATGGGAGCATGCTGGGAATAGAGTGAAGCCTTTTGGTTTCTGTGTTATTTTAATAGTTATAAAATATGATTGTATTAACAGAAGAGAATAAATAACATATTTAAATGCCAACAGACTAAGACCTTTCTATTGCCTCTTTTCAGGCATTGACTTCTGTCATAGCTTTATAATGCACAACAGCTATGGTCAGCATAAATCATTTTCAGAGAGTTCACTGCCTTTTTTTTTTTCTGGTTTCTACATGTACATCTTGTTCTTGGATGAGACTTCTTGTGGAAATTCACGGGAACATACTGTGTTAACAGCATGCCTCTTTCAACTTCTATGGAGTCTTTTCTCAAGGAAGTCTAGTAGTGTCCTTTTCAATATAGTTTTGCTCTCTCTGGGATAATGTGTAGTTGTTTCATTCTGAATGCTTTTCCTCTGTACTTGGGAATTTTTCTTTTCAACCTTCCTGTTGTGCCCAGTTTAGAGCTTGTTGGTTTGATTTACTGAGCTTAATTTTTTTTTTTTAAAAATGCTTATTTAACACACTGTTCATTTAGAATAGAGTTTATTAAGTCTAATCTAAGAGTTGTTAGAGGTCACAATACAGATATGAAGTATTTTCTCTGGTCTTTGTACTCAAAAAAATACATTTACACACATTATGATCTGTACAAATAAGTAGTCAGTCTGACAGTGTCACTCATACAGTGCCTGTGTACTTGCCAGTGAGGATGCTGTGTTTTGCTGACATGTTGACTGAGCTAATTCAGAAGAAAAGGGCACGTTTAAAAAACACTCGCCCCAACCACTCTTCTGGCTTCACCAGACATTTGATAATATATTAAAGCAATGAAGCATACTTTTTGAAGATTATGTTGCTGTCTTTACAGGACAAGTCAAATGTTGACCATCGTATTAATGTGAAAGTGATTTTATATTTAAGTGCACAATCACCATGTCCAAAATTGAACTGGAGAAAGAGGAGGCAAGAGTTCAAATGGGGTTGTGTCCATTGTCACAAGCGTCATACCACTCTGTCAGTTTATTTCTATTTTAAAAGCTATCGAAACTCAATTCAAGTTCATCATTTGCCCTTTGACTGTTAACAGAAAGCTCCTTGATTACAGGAGAGTCATTATTGAAAGAAAAGAGGTTGAAAGCACTCTGCTATTAATAATTTTAGTGAAGTGGTTTACAGGATCTCTGTAGATGTCAGGCTCCTAAGCTGACAGTCTGCACTGCTTCGTTTCCAGATCTGTTTCCCTTCTATTTCCCCGCCTCGCTGGTGAAGAGCAATGCATAAAACGTAGATGTATAGAAGTGAAGGTTTTGCAAGTATACTGCAGTGCTAGCAAGGAGGTTCAAATGCCCAAGTGCATCACACCACTACTTGGAAAACCTTTTTCTCCTATTTATGAGCATTGGGAAAATGATGGCATCAATTTGTGACATTTTTTCCATGCAGATGCTTTTCTTGTCCTTTCTTATCCAAAGAAAACTGTATCAATGAAGACATGCAGAACTGCTGAGATGCAGGGATGGAATGATTGCAGCATCAGCCACAGTGGTGTCTGTTACTTCCTAGTTCTCCAGCAGAGCCTCTCCTTGAATGGCATCTCTTCAGAGTTTGGACAAATGCCTTTTTATGCCAAAAGGATTAATGCAATGTCTGCATATTTCTTACACATCCATGTGCCCAAGGAAGGAGGGAGCATGAGAACCTGCTATGAAGTCTACGTGCTTGGTTGCTGGGGTCCTTAGGTAGACCCTTCTCTAGAGAAGTGAGGCATGACAGGAACAACACCTAATGTTAGATTTTTTTTTTTTTTTTTTTTTTTCCCCCTAACCTAGAGCTGCTGTTTAGCAAAGTCTTCATTTAGGCTGTAATGAAGTGATTCCTAAAACTTGGGAAACTTGAAGTTAATGAATTCCATGTAAACTGTATTTTGTTCTTCATGTAAGTTTTAAGAGGGGAAATAATTCCTGTACTAGATCACCAAGGCTATTTGTCTTTCCAAATCTTTGAACTAAGAATTTCCTGACTTTGAGACCTTCTCCTTCACCTATAATCTGCTGAAGTGGATTTTCTGTCACTACATAGTAAATAACTTTGCATTCTCAGCAGGCAGTTAAGTGTTTCATCATTGGTAAAGGATATTAGTTACTTTGCTTACATAGTGACTAACAGTATTTGGTGTGTTCATCTCTATGAAGAAAATGAAAATATGGGATGCCCCTCTTCTGATTTTGAGAAACAAACAATCTTCTAATTGAAAATCCCCAACTCTTTGTTTAAAAGATGTTATTTTTGAGCAAGGCATGCAACAGGATTGTGGTGTGACAGATCTTTTTGTGTTATAGCATACCATATCTAAAGAAAGGAAGTTCTGTTCACTGATATTTTTTTCTTTCCTTTAAGTGAGGGTGTGGGCAATGGAATGAAAGAACAGTAGCTGGTCTTGGGAAATGGGTTGTTTTTCGGGGGTCGTCAGCCTTTGATTGCTAGTTTGGGACTCATAGTCCCT
Source organism: Formicarius rufipectus (assembly GCA_013399695.1). NCBI lineage: Eukaryota > Metazoa > Chordata > Aves > Passeriformes > Formicariidae > Formicarius > Formicarius rufipectus. The sequence goes on from VXAU01003555.1 coordinate 80,941, forward strand.
CTTGGAGAAACAGTGAAATTAATTCCAGGAGCACGGTGGGAGGGTGAGGTCCCATGCATCTCTTGAGGCATCAAGTGGGACAGAGTCTTTGTACATGTATCATTTTCATGTGTTACACAGTGTAAATCAAGCAGTCCACAGAATAGATGGAACAAATTGGAAGAGCATGTATTGGACTGAAGCAAATTCCCTGCTCATTCCTCTTCTGTTAGCACTAGTGGTGGTAGTTGTGGTACTGGGGTATTTACAAATCTCTCTTTGAGCCTCCACGATATGAACATAAAATAGGATAGTCTGATCTCTGCCTCAGTATATGAGCTTGCTTTGATGTATATAGCTGGTTGGAATGGCAGAATTTGGACTTAAAAGAAGATGCTTTGGAGCATCTTTGGAATTAAAATGTGGGATCTTGAGTCAGATGTCCATTTTAGAAAGGAGAGCTTTTGTGGCATGTACAATCCAGAGATGCATATAAAACATAATGGCAACCAGGCTAGTTTACAGCCAGGCTGACTTTGTACTTGTTTGTGGCATTGATTTGTTATTGTTTGTCTTGTCTCTGGGGATGACTTGTGACTGAATTAATAAAATTTAAAAATAGATGTCCTGTTCAATTCCAAGTATGAAGATAATAATTTTTGAACATGATATGCAGTTAAAAATAATTACCCCAAATAAACTAAAAACTTCTTAAACGGTATTTTTGAAAAACATACTTCTGTTCTTCCCAGAAGTTGCCTTTTTTGTGTGTTCTTGTGTGTGCTCTGTTCTTCCTCTCCTTTGTTCAACTTCATGGTTTTAATTTCAGCTGAAGGAAGACTGCAACGATCAACTCTTTGTGCTGCAAAGTGTAGGGGGAATATGGNCTCCTGCTATGAGGGAAGGGTGGAGGGACAAATGTGGCAGTGCTGGCTCCTGCTGTCTTGGGGTGTGGCAAGGGTATGTACTGTCACCTGAAGCATCTGTTCTTATGTTTTTCAGGCAGCATCTCCTCTGCGCTGTCATCAGAAGGCAGTTCTAGACAGTCTAAAAAGACTAGTGAAACAGGTGGTAAATGTCGTACTTTGCTGCTGGACACTGTTGCCTCATTGGCTTCATGCCCCTGGTCTGGCTGGAATTCCCAAGTATTTAGCTGCTGCTTTATATTATCTTCACAGAAGATAACTCTAGTGAAGTTAGGGTTGTTGGCAGAGATACATCTGTGAATATTTGTACAGAAAAGACTTGGTTGCAAATGAGCTGACGGCAGCAGTTACTGAGGGGAGACTGCAGGGCCTGGTGCTCCCAGAGCAGCTGGGTAGGGGAAGAGCCCTTAGCTATCCACAAAGGGTCAAGGTGTTCTAAGACATCTTCCTCATAAGTTATTGGAACGGTTGGTTTGTTGCTGCAGTGGCAGAGTGTGTGCTGCAGTGCTGGTGCAGACAGGCTGGGGCTGGTGGAGCCCAGTCACTGAGCCCAATGAAAAATGCACATCTAAAAGGGTCACTTTTTCCGAAATGTGGTGTGGGTGCTGAGGACTACAGATGGTATCCATCTTCTCCGTAACTGCCTGTTAATTAGAGCCCTCGTGCCAGCTTGTCACTATTGACATGCCAGTTCAAATTTTCAAAGGGTTCAAATCACTGACCATTACCCTGAGCATCTGACTGCAGTATAGGACGAGATGGGGTCTGTTCTTGATGGGTCACATGGAGAGAATGTGTACCAGGAGGAAAGTGAGGGGCCAGAGAGCACTGAGGGCATTTGGCAATAAATCAGACAAGCCCCAACACGTTTTGGGGAAGGGCGTGAGTGTTTGTAGGTGTTTTGGCACTGGAGAGTTACTGCTCAAAGATCACATCCAAGGCTGAAAGCCAAATAAAGTTTAGTGGTGAACTTGGCAGTGCTATGTTTATGGTTGGACTCTATGATCTTAGAGATCTTTTCCAACATGAATTATTCTGTGCTTCTGTGGAGCTGACAGTGAGGGGTCAGTACCAAAACTTGATGCTGAAAGATGATGGTCTAAGCAGAAGAGGATAGAGCTGCCTTGTCGTGAGCCTTGATTTTTTTTTTTTTTGTTTTGTTCCCCCCTCCCTCAGGAGACGGACAGTGTAAAGTCATTAATCAAGAACTAGAGGAAAGGAGCATTGCTCTCCTTCCCAAAAATAAAACAGCCACAACAAGCCCCTCTCTTGCTGGTATTGGCAACCATCTGGGCACCCCCTCCTCTGGTGGTGGTTGCAAGGATGTAGTGTTATGATAAACAGCCGTTGTGTTGCAAGGGGTGCTGGCTTGTACAGGGTCAGTTCTTGTGTATATATATATTTTTTTTTAACAAAAACCCATTGCAGGAAAAAGAGGGATTGCATTGCTGTAGTCATTTACCTGAGAGAAGATATTAATGATACTTATATCAGTGTCTGAGTCCAGATAATTGAGATACTTAGAAAGGAGGGGAGCTTAGGGCTGTATAGAGGGAGGAAATATGTCACCACATACATAATGATGGACCCTGCTGACAAGAGAAGGAAACCATGTTAGCCTGGAGGAAATGTGGGGAATATTCCCCATTTCCTTGGTTTGCCTGGTGTAAAAAGTGGGTGCTGATGTGTGATGTAGGTTAGGCACAGTACAGAGTATGGTATCTCTGGCACAGTGATGCTCTGGCATATATAACTGAGGTGGCATTGTGCAGGTTATCCTGGTCAAATGTCTCCAAGCTTTGTGTGGTTGGTGCATTGGATAGATTCATATAGTGTAGTCGACCATGAAGTGAATGATGTGGCATGCTGTGGGTGGCACAGCTGAGGTCTATTTTTGATTACTTCCTGGGTGAGGTTGCTGTCCTTGGGGCTCCTGAATTCCTGCAGGAATCGTGGGCTATGCACAATGTGTCAGTAAGTGCAGCTCTGCCCTGTAGAGGAATGTTAGTATAGTACTTCTGCTCCAGGGCACTTTCACACTGTAAGAGCTCTTGCACCTTGCTGCTACTTTAATGTTTCTCTTGCTTGTCTATCACTGGTTCACTTGATGCTACACCTAACTTAGAGGTTATTAGTGGGTTAGGTCAGGGATCACTCTAGCATGTAATGCCCACTTCTGAGGCAGATAAATTTTCTTCAGTAACAACTGGGGCAGAGGAGGAGCGTGTAATAACTGGTGGATCCCATAGTTTATGGCCTTATGTATGGAGAATGTAATTCAACACCAATGTATTTGTTGTGTTCTGGGCAAAATATCACTTGTGATGTAGAGATTTCTTTGCCTGTTAACTGGGCAAGGTGTCTTTAGCACTGAGAACTGGTGTGAAATTAGTGAAGGGCCCCAGAAGTCCTGACCTGTTTTAGGCATGTCAAATTTGATTTTTGCTCTGTCTTTTTGCAATATAATGTTGAAGAGGCTTTGGGCTGCTGTATTCATCCTTAAATGATTCAGAGGCCTTAGTGTAGTTGATTAAATTTAGTGTTAGGATTAAGTCTGTGATTGACAGTGAACTATTCTCTGAAATAGTCCAGAACTGTTGAATGGCCTTTGGAGGAAAGCCAAAAACAAAACTAGCAAAACCTGCCACTGCAGCCGGTTAGGAAAAATTAGTTAATGTTGTGTAATGTACTTGCATGGAGGTTTTGTGACGCGGTCCACCAGGGAAAGGAAGACACGGTCCACACGAAAGGAAGGGTGAAGATGCGTGAACACTTTATTAGGGCGCATGGGACCTTTATAAGGTTCGGGTCAAGGGTTCTAGAACGTGGGTGGAGATAGGGGCGGATCGCGACGTAAAAGGAAAGGGAAAGGAGGAGCTGTAACATATAAGGGAAATATAGGGGTGGCTAACCTTGTATGGTGGCGCTGCACTGCGCCACCGGTCAGCCTATGGGGTTTTAGGGGTGCATGGACCAAACAAGGGGCTGTAACCGGGGTTCCCACAACCAATCGGAACAATTGAACAAACAGAGATAATCAAATAGTAATAATTACCTATCTAATACATTTTCCATTCTAACTATAACACCATAACAGTATAAAACCATAACAGTATAAAAACCTTGAAAACAGCTGCACTATGGGGATGTATAGGTGATGGTTATGGCAGACTCCAGTTAACAGCAGACAGCTTCTCAGCAGTCCCTGACAGGTGCCTCCCTTACAGATGCCTCCTTTACAGGTACCGCCTCCCATAGTTTTGGTTCTAGGGTGATTTGGCCAGGAAAAAAAAAAAAGCGCTCTCTAAATTGGTTGCACATTGTTGCCTTTGAAGTCCTGATGCATCCTTTCCTCCACAGTGCTTCCCTGCTGCTCTCTGTCATCTAGCAGAAACCTTTAGTCAGATAGTGAAAATGTACCAGTTCTGTATAATGTTCAGATAAATGGACTGAAAAATGAAGACTGCTTAGAATTATTTTGCTGATTTATTTATTTTCAATGCTCTGTTCCCACCTCCTTTTGTTACAGCTTCTTATTTTGGCCCTGCAGTCTCTGGCTTTAACTTATATATGTCCCCATATAGTTGATGAAAATACAACGTTCAGTTGAATTCCATTTTGCTGCCTGGGGAAAGAAGGAAGGGGTTAAAGGACAGGAATTCTCCTGATATACTCCACTGTTGAAAGATGATAATGCACCATAGGGATCATCTGAAACAAAGATTTGTGGCCTAGCAAAGTGCAACCTGATTATGAAGGTATTCTGGATAATTTGTGTGGGTATGGGAAGGAGGAGAAAAATTGTGAAACTAATTTGAACTTTAGACTTGTTTCTTCCAGTTGGAAAAGTCTGTTTTCTTATGGTTTTGGGTCCTTATTCTCATTACTCTGACTTTTTTTCCCCCTACATACCACAATGCACACAATTGTTTTTCTCCTAGTGATGGAGAGAAGGCAGCAGAAAAAGGGGTTTTGTTCCTCATAAGATATTATGCCTACTTGGTATTCTCATTTGTAATAAGATTCCTTTCATACTATTCCAGTACTAAGAAAGTACCCGAACTTGCTATCCTCTTAAAAACCTCTTGTGCTGCCAGAAAAATATAAAGAGTTTGTAGGCATTTGAGACTCAACTCTCATCTACAATACAATGAAAAAAAGGAAATGATACATTCTTGGCACTCCCAAATTTAGCAGAGCCAAAAGGTTATCAACTGACAGAGTAGTTGAATTGTAATTATGATAACTAATGTTACTGGAAGTCTTTAAAAAGCAATTGAATTAATTATGTTTCATCTTGGTGTGATTCTGTGGCTGTGGGTCGGATTTTGATTTGGATCTGTTATCTGGGATTCAGTTTGGTGTAAGTGGGGGAAAAGTAATGTGCGTCAGTTGTGTGAGACTTAACTTTTTAACTGCTTTGTATCTGTATTGTGTCATACTTAATAGAGGCTATATTTTTTCTTTCCTTTTATTCCTCTCCTTTTTGTATGAATAAATTGAACTCTATTACAGTTTGGAATCTGCAAGGTATCACAAAAGTGGTTTTTTGGGAAGTCTGTCAAATACTAAAATCTAATATCAGTAAGAATTGGTGTACAATAAAGTTTGCCCCTTCTGTGTAAGGTGGATATAGTCGAGTTAAAAAAATTATTTTGCAGACAGCTATTTTTAGACCTAAGTATTGAATTAATGCAAAAAACAGGAACAAAAGAGAATTCCTGGTTAAACTACTACTTTTTAGCCAAGACATGCTTCTGCTGTCATAATCAAGGAGGATAATATATGGTTTTTATTATGTATCTGGAATTCCTTTCTTTACAGTCTTTAGACCTCCTCCCCCATCTCCTGCATGTCCCCCAGGGCTTGGAATGGTGAAGGCACAGCTGAGGAATGAGTGGGTCAGTTCGATCGATCCTGTCTTCCAGAATCATCCATCTTGTTACAAATAATAATCTGCTGTTTATTTAAATATCTGTAGTATTAATAGGTAACCTGTTGTTCTACCATTTAAGTGCAAAAGTAATGCCCTGCACTTTTTGCTATGTTAAAAACAAGCTGATTTAATTATATCTCAATAATGGAGGGTGGTGTATTAATACAGGGCAAGAGGATTTCTTTGCTCGAACCTTACTAAGAACTGATTCAATAATTATAATTTCTTTTTATAATAAGTAGAACTAGGTAAAAAAGTCCTCTGATTTAAATAATTTTTAAAGCCCCATTTCAAATATCTTCCTGTAGAACAAACAATATGAATAACCACATATTTAATTTTTAAGGTTTATTTTAAATTCCTATTCAAGTAATAATATGTGTGAAAGAGAAACCACTTCTAAAATTATATCCTCAAGGAAAATATACTTACCTAGTGTAAAGCTAAATGAAATAATGGTCCAAAGTGTCACCTGGGCCTTGAGTTCTTTGTTTTTTGATCTCTAAAATGAGAAAATGAGCCTCTTAAAAAAAAAAAAGAAAAATGTGACCAAAACAGAATCTGACCTTACTTTTTTTCCCCCTTCATGCTTACTTCTGCCTTCCAAACTCCCTGCATTTAGTGTAAAGCCAACCTGTTGGTTCCCAAACTTGTTTTAGTTTTGAGCTGATGTGTGTATCTGGTCATCAGCTATGGAAGATATGTTTGGATATCCTTAGCCTTGTTTAGTTTCCCTTCTTTGCTGAGATGTCACATTGTAAGTTCTTGTGTTTTCAATGTTTTTGTCAATATTTGAGGGATTCATGAAGTATAGCGTGGTCAGTTTTCTATAGTTCCCTTGCAACTATTCATGTAGAAACTCATCCTGACATGGTGAGTCAGATCTGTCTTTTGGATTATTGGGGAGAAAAATGTGGAAATAAAGGAGTCAGAGGGAGCTTTATGCTTTTCTCTAGGCAGGTAAATATCAAGGAATAAAAGTTGCCTGAGGTGACCATGACCGCTTGCTTTTTCTGTTGGGATATTTTTTTTTTCTGCTTTAGTGGAGCTTTGTCTCCTGACCTTGTGTTTCCATCCCAGGGCAGAACATTAGTGCAGTGAGGTAAGCATGAACGTGGCTGTGTAGCTACAGAAGAGAACATTCCCGTCTGGTGGTTATTCAAGAGTATCTTTGAATATTCATATGGTGAATTAACACCACAGTGTAGAGGAGGTTTGGCAGAAAAATCTTTCAGGATCTTGCAAGTTGCTGCATGCAAAGTTAGTGGTTTCTTTGCAAAATCACACTGGGAAAAAAGAAACCAAAAGGCACATATAAAATGTGCTGAGTAAGGATGTTGAGAGTTGAATCTGGCAATGTGTGATTTTGCAAAGGCATCTTGTTTTGGATTGTGATTTGTTTGACCAAACTTTTATTTTTAAAAACTGCTTATACAAGGAAAAAGCTTTGCACCTTCTCTAATGGATATCTAAGTGTGACTGAAATTCAAGTAGCTGTATTTTGTAGACCTTTTAAAAGATTTTTGTAAATTGCAAGTGGACCTCAGCTTTGATAAAGCTATTGGCCTGTTCTGAGTTGTTATTGGCCTTAATGTGCTGTAGGAAGGAAAGATTCTCATTGTCCAGTGGAAGTGAAATTCTTCATTTCCTGGAGAGATTGAAGAATGTTTGCTTCCTTTCCTTAGTTTTTCCAAGCTGACTTTTCTTAGAATAGCCTTGTTCTCCTGTGGCAACCTGCCTGGTCAGAGGAGGAGCTTATGTTGACGATGAGAAGTAATTCTCTTTGAAGAATCTGACAAATTTAGAAGAGCAATGGATACTGTAAAAGTCACAACAATAGGGCTGATTTAGAAAGTATTCGATTTACAGGAGGCATGGCGTTTCCAGGAGAATTCTTCAGTTGGGTTAGGGCAGGGTAATTCCAGCTTAGCACCCACTTCACCTTGCTTGCGCAGGGGTCACACCTGACCCACTGCACCCACCTCAGGATGTGTGGCAGGTAACTCATGGGTACAGCAGTGGGCTCCATGAAATAGCAGCTGTGCTACATAAGGCTGAGGGAGAAACTATGCATGTGGATCTGTTCAGGTGGGTAGGTTAGGTTGAACTTAACCATCTGTAGGCAATTAAAATTCATGACAGAGGGGAAGGATACTACCCTCTGCCAGTCATTTCTTCATTAACTGTACCGATGCAAATATAATGTGGTCTGTTAAAATTTAACCCCAAGAGATGACTTTCTTGCAAGCTTTCTAAGCATGTGAGAATCAGCATTGATGCATAAAAAAGGAGAGTAGGTGGCAATGCTGAAATGCCTTAGACACCTCTTTCAACTTTGTATAAAAGCACAGTGGCTGACAAAAAGGCAGTTTTTACACATAACATGCACAGTGTTTAGTAAGCAGTTTTATCTAGCAGGAACTGAGTGATGAAACTGGCTGATAGAAATTGTGTGCTTATACTGTGTTTGAAATACTTGCTAATGAGTTTGGTTCCACTTTAAGAATCCACTTGATTTCTCTTCTAGCTAAATCTAAGTATGATATTTCAGTATGACTAGGTTTTTTTTTTTTTTTTTTTTTTAGAGGGATGATGTTATTTAGGATGCATATCCAGGTGAAATTTGAAGTGCTTAAGACCTCTATAATATAGTTTTGGGTCACCATATCACAATGGTAGCTATAAATTTTTTAAGGATTTTTAATTTTTTTTTTTTCAAATGAGGCCTGTTTATCCTGTAGAATAGTGGACTTTTTTCCTTTGCTCTTAATCAGAAGGGAAAACTTACTTTTCAGCTCTATTGCTTGTCACAGACCTTGGGCTTGACAGATGCATGTAACATTTGGGCTATCCATAACTCAGTTCTGTGTGTTTTACAGGGGAAATATCAAAAACATCCATGAAGGTCAGCCTTGATCTTTAGCACTATAGTGTAGTCTTCTTTGGGGAAAACACACAAATCATAAAAGAAAACAAACAAAAAAACCCTTACCCTGACTTCCTTGTCCTTTCTCTGCTCTCTCACTGTGGATGTGGACTAATACCTGCAAAACTACAGGAAGGTAGATCTTTGAATGGTTAGTATGTTCCTATAACTTTTTTTTTTTTTTAATTAGTAACTGGGTAGGTGGGTGTCATATGTGACCAGCTTTGAGAGAAAGGCAGCAGGATTTCTGCTAAGTGGCAAAAATGGCTAAGACAAAATACTGAATACTACATACATGAAGCAGGAATAACCAAGGTGGTGGGATGTACCCACTGAAGTTATTATAAGGATTGGGGAATGGAGATGAAAGGGTTTCAAGGGAAAAAAAAAAGAACAACCAAACCTGTTTCTGAAAAAAAGTGTTTCGTGAGTTCCAGCCCTCAGGGAGTGACATATTTGAAAAACTGCTCCTGTTCCTACCCTTCCCCCTCATAAAGTGAATGCTGAAGTAAACAGAAATGTAATTACACACCTCTGGCTTGGATGCTTCTTCCTGATGTACAAAAGCACAGCCAGAAGGTAAGGCAGTGGTTTTTAAGTGATGGAACAAGATGCAATAGAGTCAAGTTTTTGTCATCTTTGTTGTGTATACTTAGAGATAAGAGAGGAGGAAGTATATGTAGATGAGCACATATATACACAGACCTGTATCTGTTTTCCCCTCTTGGGACTTCCATGGTGATATTCCTGAAAAATTATGCAGCCTTTTCAAATTCAGAATAACTATACAGTGGTGTGTGGATCTGAGAATGTTAGAAGTCTGCCTTAAATGAGGTGTTTCCATAAGGTTGCTTGGGAGGATGGTAAATCCTCAGTTCATACTAAGGCACACATCTCTACTTCTTCCATTGTGTGCTGGTGTGAGAATTCTTGCGATCTGTGCTGAACCACTCCACAGCCCCCTGAGTTGTCCCCAGGTAGCAAGGGTGAGCTGGAGGCAGACTGCAACAAGTGTGTGTGTGCATGCTTGGGAGTTCATTGACACAACTGGGCCACTCTCAGGGGATGGGTTTACTTCCTTGTCACATCCAGACTGTGTGTGTGGCTCCTGGGTATTGGGGGGTATAGAAAGTGACTGTTGAAAACCTTGAATGATAAGAAAGTACTAGAAACATGATGATATGTAATTTTTTTTTAAACTGTCTGGAATGTGGTATAAGAATTGGTGTTTTGTTTTGTTGTTGTTGTTTTTTTTTGTTTGTTTGTTTGTTTGTTTGTTTTTTTTGTTTTTTTTTTTTTTTGATAGTAGTTCTCTCTAGGTTGTGACCGAAATAATTTTCTCCAGAATACAAAAATTCCATGTGGACAATATTTATTCTCACATGTTCACTTATTTTTAGAAAAGCAATGGCACAACTGAACTAAAGGTAAATCTTCTGAGTCATGCAATGAAAGGTTTGTAAGGGGGAAGAGAGACTGAGAACAGAAGTGGCAGACTGAGGACATTATTGCTGCTGAATACCAGCTTCATGTGGTTAGAGACCTAATGTAGTAGATGCAGACAAAGTGCATCTCAGACAAACAACTGAAAGACTCCAGATACCCAGCCTCTCTGGGTTAATATTTATAGCTGCTTCTTTCCTGGTCAGCTCTGATAGATATCTCAAATGAAAAGCAATTTCGAACACTTCTTGTAACTATTTGTGAATGTTGAGTTCAGCTACTTGGTGTGTTTGGTGAGGCTAACTCCTGAACTCCTGAGGTTTCTCATGGGTATCTTCAGTTTCTGACATATGTCTGTTTCTTCTATATATGCCCTGCCTGGATATTGACGTTTGGACTCTGGAGGTACCACTTCCTTCTGACTCTGCTGGAGAACTTGGTTCAAGACATGCTAGGGCACTCCTGCTGGTCAGGGTTTGAATTTGGAACTTTGTAGCTATATATTTTCCTCTCTTCTTGTATGTTAGTCAACTTCCTTGTCTGTGTACTTCCTTACTTTTGTATGTGAGTGTGAAAGTTGTGTTTTAATAGCTCCAGTGAATGCGGACAGATAGTGGTGGTTTCATGACCTTGCTGGAAAATGTAAGTTTCACTCTCAGCAAGAGGTCCCTGCCCAGCTGGGGAAGCTGCTGCTGCGGTTCTATGTGGGTGACTGCACTGGACTTACTCCTGTGAACTTGGCCTTGTTGAAATAAAAATTTAACTCAGCCTTTATGCATCATGTATGTGGTCTCCCTGTGATTTATACTGTGCTGTGATTTCACCACCATGTGCCCAGTTTTTTAGACAAGAGATGATTACCTTTTTTTTGATTTCTTTAATTTTCTGCATGCATTGTTCATAAATCATAGTCAAAGATTTGGCAATAACCTGTTAATGCAAACATGAGACATAGTTTTTCTAGTCTACCTAGCTTCCACTTTCCTATTGGATTTTGTATAGGCACACGGGATGTATGTGTGATCTAGCCCTTCCCTCCCTTCATCTATCATTTGCAGCTTTTTGCAGTATTACAGTGCCAGAAAGGGAGGTGAGGCTAAACTCTCTGCAGCACTTAGCCAGAAGGTACTTGGGTGCTACAGTGTTGCTGTCTAGAAGATGATTTGATTTAAGGGATCTTGGCAATGCATTTTTTTCAACCTGGCTTATTTCTAAATAATTTTGGGGAACTTCTGTTCAGGTTGGCCATGCTGGAACATTTTCTGCTGTGTTTCTATGAAGTAGTTGTGGGTGAGAATGCTGTTTTGTACTTGCAATGTTTACCGAGCTTTTCTAACATTATTGTGATATGTGTTGTTTTTTCATCTTTTTCTAGGCTGATACAGCACTCTTTGGAGCGGAATTTATGTTTAATTGTTTTACAGATAATGAAGAAAGTCTGTTACAGCTGGCTGTGATTACAGACTACTGCCAGTATTCTGGAGTGGGAGCTTCTGGGGTAGTGCAAGTTGAAGCAAATAAATATAAGGAAATTACCGTTTCATAGTGGTATTAGCTATGAAGCTTAACTATACAGTTTTATAGTTTAACCTTCATAAATAATCCTCTCTGAAGTTGTGAAACTTCTGATGTCTGCGGGAGCCCTGTATTATTTCTGTAAACAATGGGCTGGATTGGAATTCCCTTGTCCATTTCTACTTCCTGAGCCCTGCGTTGTTTTGGGATTGCTGCTGCTGCTACTTGAACCTTCCTGCTCTCAGCAGCCACAGAACCTGACCATGCCTTGTATGCTCCCAAATCATAACAGAACTCTTGGCTCTTCTGTTTTTTACAGAACATGGGATTTATGGGCGGGCAAAAACCTATAAAAAAAGGCTCTGTAATCTGCTCACTGTGTTTGTGATCCGTTCCTGGGCTTTGAAGGATGAGTGGGCTGTGGAATTCGTTTTGGTCAGATGCTGTGGCTCAGAAATGAGACATGAGGAATTCCTTCCTGTCATCACTGTTGCTGTAACATGGCTGCCCAGCAGACTTCGTGTTTTAGTTTGGAAGTAGGTTGTTGGTGAGACTGGTTTTCTGAAGCAATGGAGCAAATGGCAAACCAACTACAACATTAGGAGTGCTTTTGGTGGTTTTGGCCAGAACTGACTGTTGAATGTGTGGGGAACTGAACAGATGGTTATAATAGTGATTGAGAGGAGCTCCAACTGTTCTCACAGTAGTCACAACTGTTGTCTACAACTGGAGAAGTATCCTTGTACTGTTCCTACTTCTCTACCAATTACCTGAAATACAAACTTTGAAGTATGTTGGAGCCATTCCTCCCTATTCTTGGGGGAGGCAGTGAGGGCTGGGGCAGGCCCCTTGTGCTTTTCCAGGCTTGTTTGTCAGATGGAGGTGACAAAGCTCTTTGGCTGAGCTGGGCTTGGCCAGAAACCTAGTGCTGGAGGCAGCTATGAGTCATGGTCTAGCTAGTAGCTGAAATGCATTTATGGGGGCATCTAGCGCAAGTGAGATTTCTTGTGACAATTCTCCTCCCTCGTGTTTACTTGTTCCTCCTTTTGTTGTGCCAGTGTGAGAAGTTCAGTGGTTGTACCTGATCTGGACCCCAGTCATGTCTGCTGCTTCTCCATCTCGGCTGCTGGATCTTACATGCAAGGGGCAAAACAGGGGGACATTCATGATTTATTTACAGTATTGGCAGGGATTTATGCTCACTTCTACTGGGATTGTAGTGGAATGCAATGAACTGGCCTGCCTCATTGATTTTGATTCTCTTGACAGAGGGTCAAAAAAATGAGTAACAGCTGTATGGCTCAGGGGTAGGACAAAGCAAGGAAGATGAAGGTGACTATGGTGGAATGAGAGGTGCAAGATTGTTAGTGTGACTGCACTTGCTGATCATTTGGGAATGAGAAGACTGAAGAACTGTCTTGTGATTTGCTTTGAGAGCTGTTTATGTATTAATGGTAGTGAGGCTTTTATATAGTGAAGTATACAGGAGGAAAAGTTGAATGTTTGGAAGGAAGTGAGGAGGAAGATAGGTAGTGGAAAACAGCCAGGCTAGAGGCAATTATTTTGGTGTAAAGGTAGATTTCTAAAAACTACTGGAATAATGTAGCTTCTTGACTCTATGGCCATTTGGCTACATCTACATTGGAGCTACTTTCAGTGATCCAGAGTCATGCATACACTTAATAGCACAAATTTTCCCAAAGGTAGGTTAGTAGTGTGTTACGCTTTTAAGTAGCATTGCAAACATTTTAATTGCATGAAGTTCTGTTTCTGAATCTCACCACCTTTCTCCTAAACTAATGTGCTTATAGTATAGGCTGTAAATGTCTTTATTGTGAGAATCACCTTTTTTGTAACATGTTTATGAAGGTGTTATGTAATAGGGGCTTGTCTTTTTCCTGTGGCCGACCTGAAGTACTTTTATGATTAGAAAGTGATTTTTTTTTAAGACAAACTTTGTTATAGGGAGTGATTTTAATATCAATCAAACAAAAGCACCTACAAGCAGATTAGAAAAAATAGAATTAATTCTGTGGTCATGCTACAAAGTGGAAAAAACAACAAAACAAAAGCAAAGCAGCAGTGAAGTTTTATAATGCTTTATTGATTAAACTGTCTCAAGCCAGTCTAGTTAGAGTGAGGAAACTGTGCATAAATAATAGAAAAGCTTATATGACAGTGTAACTGTGGGAATAATACAGTTAGATATTAAATTATTGGTAATGAAGGCAGTATGCTTGACTGAATATAGGTATTATAGAAAACTGCTCAAATCTAGGGCAAGCTGAAGGCAGAATAACAAAGAGCCCAGAGGACTGCACACTTGTGCTTGAGTGAATTCAATCACCATATGAGCTGTTTGTATTTTGTTGTTTTCTTTGTCTTTATTTATATTGAAGTTTTACCAACCTGTAAAGACTTTGTTTTAAAGTACACCTGTAGACAAGCATAATGCAACTTGCCTCAGTATTAGCTTTGTTAAATTGAAGTGACTTGTGCCTGGATGTCTTGGCAGGCCTGCAGAGGAACAAGGCAAGCTTTTCAGTAGCACCTTGTTGGTGCTCAAGAACAAGAAGTTAAGTTAGTAAAATAAACCTATGATAAAACTTACTCAGTGCTTGGTAGTAGCAACAAAAGCAAGTAGTGTAGTAGGAAAGACAAGACAAAGTAAGGAAGAAACTGGTAAACATGTTGGGCCATTTGGAGCACTTTGCTTTCTGTGCTAGGGAGATTGCAGGGTTATAAAAACCCATCTGCTGAATGGAGTGAGGATCCTGAACACATGGGATGGTTCATGGTGTCTCAGAATCTCAATCTCTCCACTTTGGTGTAAAACTTTTTCTTCAAAGATATTTACATTACATATGCATGTACTCATTGTGACTGTAGGCATGATATACGTATTTTTGAAATACATGAAAGCAGTGATTGTTTATTTCAACAGGGGAGGGATAAGACATATTCCAAAGGAAAATAAATCGAATTATTAAAGGCTTCAGCTTTAAAGTGTTTTTGTAAAAGTAACGAGAAATTTTATTGAGCCTGTAAATATCTGAGCAGTAACTATCAGAGAGGTTTATAACTAATAGTACAAAATGAGGGTGTGGAATGAATACAGAAAAGCTACTGTTCAGACCATGGATGAGACTGTGGGCTTGTTCATACTTCAAGTTTAAAGTGTGATGCTTCAGAAAGGTGACCAATAATGGTATTTGTATAGTGTGTGTCTCTGTTTTTAATCCTCAAATTACTTTAAAATCAGCTCATAAACATATATATTATTGACATTAAATATTTATGTAGGAATGCTGTGCTGCGTATGTTGCATCATAGTAATTGTGAAGCTGGTGGTGTGTTTTGGGGCTTCATTTTTCTGGCCTGAGAATGTGTGATTTGCCAGTTAGTCTTAGACAAAAGATTTTTTGGAACGTGCTGTACCTGTGGCCTCAATCTTCACATGATTTAAATCCACCTAACACTTGGTTATGTTGGTGACAAAAGCCATACTAGTGGAGGTAGCAGTAGTGCAGTTGGTCATTGTACCGCTTGGAGAGGTACAGACGGAGTTTGAGATGGGTACTGTGTGATTGCAGGCTAACTTCTGCACAGTGTTTGCTGGATTTACAGGGTTTACAAGGTTTCTAAGAGTTTTATTATCACATCTTAGTGGGTGGTGGCATTTGAAGAATAAAGGAATGCAATCCTTCTGTCCAGTGGAGCTTTGGTAATTACTCCTCCACACACTTGAGCTTAAATAACTGAGCCCAGTGTTTTCCATTTGACCTGGCAGAAGCCTGCAAAGTACACACACAGAAAGCTTGCTGAAAATTTATTAAAAACAAGTGAGGGTGTAAACATTCAACTTTTTAACTGGCTTGCAAAATTGAATCTTAATGCTCCTCAGTTGCTTACCACTGCCTGGTCTTCTTTCCACCACATCTTCACTGATGGTGGTTTGTGTGAGCTTTCCTTAGCTAGTGTGGAGCTGAGTGAGATGCCTGCTAACCCCGTTGTTACCGTCTTCAGCTGATGTGTGAGCTGCGCTGCTCTCTGCTTGGGAACCTGGGCAGGTGGCTCGAGATGGTGCATTTTATTTGCAAAAGGATGTGTGCTTACCTTTTTTCACTGCTGTCGGATCTCTGTGTGCTATTACTTTTAGAGAGATTTGGGGCTTTTCAGTATTAAGCTGTGTGGGTCTTTTCTCCCTTTAGGTAATGGTTCAGTTGTGCCATGTGCTTTATCTCTCTTCCACAATCTAGTCCCTTGATACATGAAAATGCTGTGCTAAAGTGAAGAGCCGTCCCTCTGAGAGTTTAATTCTGCCTCTGTGGCCATAAGAAAGCAAGTTGATGCTGTTCAGTGCTTTGTTCTTTGTTCTTACGCTTTCCATTGCTAGTTGGCAGTGCAATGTGATGGTACTGTGTTACCATAGCTGCTGCGTGGTGGTCCTCTGTAAACTGACCTCAGCTTCAGAGTAGTTTATTAATCAGTTATTTTGCAGGTTTCAGTAGGTTCAATATTTAACATATATTAACAAAGGACATGGTTTTACCTCATTCTTTTTCTTGCTGTGCTAATTGGTGAGGGAGGAGAGAAAGAAGGCCATTAATTTTAACAATAGTTTTAATGATGCACAACTGTGGTGCAATGACTTTTTTTTTTTGTAATATTTCGTAGTGTGTTATACCCACCAAAGCATCTGAATGTTGAACTATCTACTGAAATATATTCTCTGGCCTTGTTGCAGCCTTGGTAATAATCACTCAATGGTTTGCCGTTTGTAGCTGTTAAAAGGAGATCGGTGGCTACAGGTTGTGAATGCTGTGTAAGCTTTTCGCAAGAGAGTGCAAATGTAACTATTGGGACAAATTAACAAGAGATGTAGTAAGTCTGCAGTTAGGCAGAGGCTTTAGAGACTATTGAACTGGAGTATGCTTTGTGACTTTTTTTTTTTCCCTAGTTTTGGTAAAGGACCCTTTCCTAAAAGTAAAGGCTCATACAGCAGCAGCAGTGTAGGTAATTTTGAGATGGGTTTCTGTAGTCTAGGAAACTTCTGAGTTACTGCTCTGCCATCATGCAAAAGGAACAGTACAATGCCAGCCCTCAAGCCGGACAGTGTGTGATCCACAGGGGCTGTGGAGCTGCTCTAGGACCGTGGGCTGGATGTGCACACCTGAGCTGTGTGCGGTGTCACTGTGCTGGGCCCTGAATACTCAGTGCAGCCCTTGCATACTGAGCTCAGTAGATGTGGTTTGGGTTGATGGGTTTTTTTTTGATTTTGATAACAGCAATGATACTTTGGAAAGAAGGATGCTTACCTTGGGCGCTTGGTTAGGAGACCAGTTTGTCCTCCAAGAAGTAGGGAGTTGAAATGGAGATGTTTGTGTTGCCTATGATCAGCTACATAACCATAGGGAAGAGACTTCATTTTATGCTTTTTAGTTTTAGCATACCTCTGATAGTTTCTTGCTGATTTTTAGCTTTCTGGACTAGGAAAAGACAGCCTGTTTAGGGAGCTCTCTCTAGTCCTCTGGATGTTCAGGGAAGGAATGGGGTGACTTGGGGCTCTTAATGTAGGCTTTTTTCAGATCCCTCTTTTTGAGGTGATCAAAACTCCCCATCCCTGGTGTGGTAACTAGGAAATCCAAATAACTTCTGTAAGAGTTCTGGGAGAAGGCAGAGCAGCTCTGCACAGAGCTGTCCTTCTTTGTCCTCTGTGGCTTTTTGTTATGGAAAAGGATGAATAAGATACATTGTTGCAAATGGGAAGGGAAATAGACTGTCTCCGCGGAAGAAATTGAATCTTATTGAACTTTAAGACGACTGGTAATGTGTGTACTTGTGACAGCTCAGTGTCAGTACACAAATAAACAGTGTGCTCTACAGGGTATAGCTGGAGAGTTAATGTCTTAGAGAGTGCTGTTTGATCACCCGTGCATTGTTACCAGGTATTAGAAAAACAAACTTCTGGATGTTTGGAGCTGCAGTTGTTGGTGGCACTCTGATAACCACTGTTGAAATACACCTGTGATATATTTAATTACCTTCCCTCTTTCTCCCCCGTGGTAGGAGATGAGGGTTTTAGATTTCAGAATTACGGTTGTGGTTGCAGCCCTAGCTGGTAGGGGTGTCCTCAGTGAAGGCCTGAAGGCTTTGGCAAGTGGAAGGGCATGTGCTTGCTCCAGAGCTGCTCTCCAGGCTTCCTCATATGCTCTCTTCCTCTGCCCAGCTTGAGACAAACACCAATGCACAGTCTTGTGCAGTCTGCATGGGGAAAGCTGGGAGAGTTTGAAAAGAGTGTATCAGAATATACTTTCTAAGGAAAAAAAAAATCCCTGCGTGATTTAGAAGGACATTTTGAGATGTTTGTTCTTGGAGGTACAAACAGACATGTACAAAATGAGTGATAGGAAAGAGTGCAAGTAAGTTATATGCTTGCCTAAACCATTCCTTGCAAAGCTTTGGATTATGTTCTGGCATATGAAGGGCAAAAGAATGAGATGGTTTTTAGAGGCAGTGCCTTTTTCTGCAGCAGCTCCTGATACTGGACCTTGTTGAGAGCAGTGTTCTGTTCTGGGTGGAGTTGCTCAGCAGCAGCTCTTGGCTGCTGGGTTGAACCCAGACTTCCCAGTCTGTCCCACTGCAGCAGAGCAAGTTGTTTTGAGAACTGTAAACCACTAGAATTGCTGGTTGGAGGAGCTGGAGCAGCTTAAGTCATGGTCCCTCTCCTGAGATTGGACTCATACGTGTTATACGCCAGAATACACGCACACAAGTGTCGAGCAGTGCATCTGTCATGGATCAATTGGGATTTGTTTTATAAAGTTGCCCATGAACGGGAAAGAAGGCTTGTTTTGGAAGGTGTGCTCAGCATTTTAAGTGAGAAGCAAAGTACAGGAGGCTCCTACTTCTCCTGTGAACCTGCTGTCACTCCTCTGGGCAGTTGGAAACAGGTAGTCCAGGATGTTTTGTTTTGTGAAAAGCAGGTGCTCATTGTGTTGTGGTTGGGTTTCATGGGTATTCTTTTATGTAAGCAATGCTTTCAGAAGACTACTGTGCTCCACAGGTTTTCTCACTATTTACATTCGAAACATTCCCTTTTATCTCTACAAGAGGAGAAGGAAAGCCATAAGAGGAACTTTGAAAGAGAGTGACTAAAATTATGGTAATTCTTGAAATTTATCACAATTTATCTATAGTTGCTACTGTTATTTCTTTTGCAAGATGATTTGTTATTTGTGGCAGCCACAGGCACACTGTTTTACAAGAACCATGTGTCAAGTGCAGCATGGCTGAAGTGCTGCATAGTGGAAGGGTTTGCATTGGAGCTGCCTGTTAGAGCACTGAGGGAGTATCTGTGCTGCAGTGCTCCAGTAGCTGCCACACTCAAAACTCTGTTCCCCTTCTACATTAGGAAGGGCATTTACTGTGTTGGTAATTCCCTTTTCAGGTAAAAGCTTTATGTTGACGTAAACCTGCTGAGCGAAAGGAAGTTTCAATAGAAATGCTAAAAACTCTTTAATCCATCTGAAGTTGCTAGTGCCGTGAGCTTCCTGAAAGTAGAGATTAAACTAATAACCAGGTTCCATAAAAATGCAGCAGGCACTTAAAACATTACTTTAGTTCAATTTCCTGTTGCCTTTTTACCATTCTTCTCAGCATTGCCTCGAAGCTCTCTTGTTTGCTTGCTCAAACAAGTATTGTGTGGTCTACTAATTCAAAACATGTTTGTCAAGCCAGCCAAAAAAAAAGTCCTGTCATGTTGTTGTGGTGAAATAAAACATCCTTAGCAAAATTATGGGGTGTTAATGTCCCACAGCATGAGAAATGCTTAACTAGATGCTCATTGAAGCAGTGTTATAAAGGGTTGGACAAAACAGGTAGCAGAGGAACCCTGCTAAAGAATCCCCATCTAGGAAGGAGGAGGCTCTTGGCTTGTGTGTGATGTGAGAAGAAAGGCAGAGGAGGAACTCTGTACCTCCTTTTTCTGCTCCCATAAGAAATTCTTTAGGTTTGTTTTTTCCTCTGCCATAAAAACCAGCCTTTTTCTGTGGACGTATCTGGAAGAGTGGAAGTTCAGAGCAGGGTTAACTAGGACCTACTTGGAACAAAGCTGGAAGGAGGCAAGTTGTGAAAAAGAAGCCAGTTTCCTCTTCTGAAAGTCAAGGCATTCAAGGCTCTTGGAAGGCTCCCAGAAGGCAAAGAAGAAATGGGAACCAATCTTATTCTAGATTGTCTTGCATACAGGGGATTTTTATAATTAAAGGATATTGCCCTCTGCTCCCATTGTTGTTTGCTTCTGTGAACTTTAATTTTACTCTGAGCCCAGTGCTGACTTTGTGTGTGCTGGGGCTGTGATAGAGAAGTGATCTTGAGCATTTATGAACTCACCTTCAAATGAATGGGTAGTGTTATTTGGGGCTTTTCCCCTTCTTCCTTNAATCTTTCCACCCCTACCTCTCTGCTTTCTTGCTTCCCCATTTCCTGCTGTGTGACTGAACTGTGGCTGGAGTAGTGTTTCATGTATGAAGAATGCCATTCAAATATCCTCTTTAACAAGGATGGAATTGCCACCTAAGCTCCAGCCTTTCTGAAAACTCTTAAAGCAGTCTTGTCATATGTTGAGCATAGCCTTGTTCTTCATGCTTTGTTATACATGGGCAAACATAAAAAGATGTGATTTCTACTTACTAGACATCTAGTTAGGCTTCACTCTACTTCTGTCATCCCACCATAGTTTCAGCTGGTCTGTTTGGCTGGTCTGTTTTATCATACATGATAAGAAGACTAGGCAGCCAGCCAGCTGCTGTTGAACTATAATAGGGCCAGTGGTATGTACAAAATTTGATTACTGTTGTCAACACCAGAGAGAATAGAAGAGAGCACGTACTCCAGTCACAGAGCTGCTGAATAAATGGCCTGTTGAATTCAGTAGTAGTAGGAATAAGACTGTCTTCTCCTAATGAATGAAGTGGTTTATGGGCAGAGAGTCTGCTAGAGTATTGGACTCTTGAGTTTGTTTAAAAAAGCAAAAAAATCTTCTTGTGCCTTATTTAAATATTACTTTTCTCAGAAATTTGTATTTCTTTTTTGCTCATCAGTTTTTGTGATTAACATATGGATTTCACATCCAATACTTCAGATTTTGGCTGAGGCCATAGCTTCACTTTTTAAAATTTTGCTTTAAAAATGTTCTTGCCATCCTGAAGCAAAAAATCTTTGCAGATGGGTTCTGATATGAAACTATTTAATGTTAATAATTCTATTTCCATTTAGTCAAGAGTTTAAACATTAATAAAATTTAATTTAATTAAAAAAACCCAAATTAACTAACAAACAACAACAGCCTCTTAATAAATATTCTCAGTGTGTATTCTTACTGAAATGTTGGATTTTTGAGGTAAACCTTGTTGATAGATAAAAGTTATTTCTCTAATTTACTGCTGTAGCTGCTGATAGCAAGGCAGAGCTTGAGAGCTGATGTTCTCTAGAAACTCTGGTGCATCAATGGGTTTTCTCAGTCCCTCTAGTAACTTCACCTTGAAATTCAAGTGACTGGTGGAGTCTGAGTGGTGTTTCTATAACTGCTCTCACTTACTGCAAACCTTTTTCTGGAGAAGTGGGAAATAGTAGTTAACTCCTGAAATTTGTTCTTACTCTTTAGTCTGGGCAAATGTGGATGGGCCTTACTTGTCTTGGAGTGGCAGGGACCAAGATGAGAGGAGGTATGGGATCAAAAGGAGAGCATTCTTAGGGAATTCAGACCACTTTCATTGAGACCTGAAAAAAGGAAGTTCTGGTGCTGTTGGTAAGACTTTGGGCGTACATTCATGGCTGTTTGCTAATTCTCATTGTTTACTTGGTGGAGTTGGCAGCATCTTTCTATTTTGTGCTTGTGAAGTGCTTACCACAGTAAGGTTTATATTTGTATTTACCATGGCAAAATACATCTTTGTATGTTTCTAAAATAGAAATCCTAGCTTTAAAACTTCTCCATGTTGCTTATGTTTGCATGGTTCACAGAAATGTTTGGATACAAATGTCTGATTTAGTCCCCTGAATGTATGGTTGCCTTTATTCATGAAAACAAAACTCCTTTTGAGTGAAGTCTTTCAGCCCTCAACTTTGAGGAATTCCTAAAATTGGAAAAAACCTCCAGCCCAAAAAACTTAGTTTTGAGCCACAATTCCTGGCTCAAAAAAATTTAAAGGAAAATCTGATCTTTATTTCTCCCTCCACCCCTCCCCCAAATAGTGTCTGATGTGTGACACAATAAACTCTTCCAACTGAATATTAGTGGAGAGATGAGAGCAGTATTTAGAGCAGTTATTTGATAGTCTAATACAATGAGACAAGGAAATCAAACAGCATCTGTCTTTCTGCTTTTGAAACAAATTATGCTGTTTAGAATTCTCTTCTCTGGTCATAGGCTTGTGGTTATGTGTTATAGTTAATCTTGTCTTGCATTACCTTGTGACTATTGGAATTATGAACACTTCACCATCCTAAAGGGTGCAATCTGGAGTTGTGTGTCTTTCATATCTACAGGGTTTGCAGTCCTCTTAATTTGATTATAAAGTTGGTGAGAGAATTTTGAAGATAATGATTGAATTTGAATTTGCTTTCTGTACTGGTGGGAAGCACAGTTTAAAGACCCACTTTTAAAATAACTCTGAAGCTACCATAGC
Source organism: Formicarius rufipectus (assembly GCA_013399695.1). Taxonomy (NCBI): domain Eukaryota; kingdom Metazoa; phylum Chordata; class Aves; order Passeriformes; family Formicariidae; genus Formicarius; species Formicarius rufipectus. The sequence goes on from VXAU01003555.1 coordinate 103,354, forward strand.
CTTGCATTACTAACCTTCTTCTTTACTTTTCTGTGCTCTGTCGTACTTGGAATTACTGCATAGTGGAAGGGGCATGCCAAATCAGAGTTTGTCATTTTTGACCTGGAAGTTTCTTTGTAAAACTTTTTTTTTTTTTTTTGTGTTTAGATTCTTTTGTGCTGTTTTGAAAGGTTGTTAGAAGAGTTGTTATTGCAGTCACATTCTGTCTAATATGTGGAAAATGCATAATGGTAATACTGCAAACTTGTTACCAAGCAAATGCTAAAATATTAAGGATTTTTAAAATAAGCATGGCATTTGACCAGACAGGTTGATTTGAACAAAAAAGGAAAGTTGCCACCTGCTTTCTGGTGAATTTAACTTGCTAGTTCTCTGAAAGCTAGAGTGTCATCCTGTTTCCATAAGGAGTAGCAGAGCAGCATATTCATCTGTTTTTTAAAGAGAAAAGTAGTCTCAATTAGCTTGAAGTCCATTACTTGTTTATGTGCAGCTTTTAAAAGGTTTGTTTCCTGATTGGTTTTGTCAGTCACTGTGTGGCTGAACGTGTCAAACCCTCTCAGGAGACCCAGCGCTTCCCTCCGCCTTGAATCCCAGCATGCAGTTCTTGCATGGGTACTAGCGTGTACTTCCTCTGCATCTTCACTTTCCTGTTATTCAAAGAGTGAGCTTGATCATGAGCGTTCAAACAGCCAAAAAAGTTGTGTGGAAAAAGTGCAAAGTTGCTGCACATCGGGATACCGACAGACAGACCCGTTACCCTCCGCCAGGTGAGTGCTTACCTGTGTTCTGAAGGCTGTGGTAGATGAAGGGATCCAGCAACGTGGGTCTGTTTTTATCTCCTACACCTGATGCAAGCTGCTTTTCTTGACTATATTAAGGTTAACAGAACAGTCAGTGGAAGGCATGGCAGGAAACAGGGAAAGACTGTTTTCTGTGGCACTGCTCCATTTTAAGTGCTGTGTGTGAGCTCTGACTGCGTCACACCTGCAGCCACAAGATCCTGCTGGTAATGCTTGTGTCGTGGGCTTCTCTTTCACTTACAACATAAACCTAACGTGACATAAATTTTCTTCGGTATTCTGTCTGATTGAAAGTCTTAATGCCTCCAATTTTCTTAAATTATGTGTTAAGTTACAGTAACTTCAATATTTAGTTTCATTCTTTACAGTTCTGCTTACTCTGTCGTCTGGATCTTGTGCATGTGATATATTTACCCTTCGCAGGTTTTTTTTTTTCCCCCATTTTGGGGGTATCTCAAGAGAACAATATTTCATGTAATTTTGGAATGAATATGTTTTGTGAAAGGTGCTTTGGAAGAGAAGATATTGGGAATATTACTCTTTGCTTTTCTTTCTGCCATCTTTGTTACCCATTCCGATGGAAATTTATGGATTGTTTCTGCTGCTGTTTTGTGACCAAGGCTAAATAACATAGAGGGCAAGGACAAGTCAGTTTGAGGATTCCTAGTACCTGTGAATATGCTATTTAGATACAAAAATTTGTGGTTGGGGGCTGATTATTATGTGAATTGATGTCAGTACTTCACGGATGCAGAATGTGCTGATTATTAATAAAGAATTTGGTCTCTTTGACTTTTTTTTTTGTACAAAACTGAAGACTGAATATGGATTTGTAGAAAGAAACAGAAATCCTCATATTATGTATCAGTGTAATGGCTATCTTTAGAATAAAATGTTGGGCTGGGACTCTGGTCTCACGTATATTTGCATCTAGAACAATGAGTTGGGTTTGGATATAAGCCAGTTTAGTTGAGAGCAAAAACTTTTCCTTTGTGGCTCAGTCCAAACTCTCTTAAAGTGGACAAAAATGTGAGAAAAACTCAGTAATGCAAGTGGAGTTGCTTTTGACTGACTCTGGAAAGCTCAGTAAATTATAGGTTGGAGAGATCTGGTGTTCTTCAAAATCTGCACATATGCAGCCTGCTAATGTGAGACAGCTGCAGTTCATCACTCTTGGAAGGTTAGAAGCAGGAGAAAATCAGTCTGCTTGGGTTTTAACCTGGGCTGTTGTTCAGGGAAAATGTTTGTTCTGGCTCTGTGTGTATTAGTATGGGGTTTTTAGGAATATTTCTTGGATTTTTTCCTGTCTTTTTCTATTGTTGTATTTTTAGAAGAGCCTAAACTTGGGACAGATGTTATAGCCAATCATACTGGCTGTAATTAACTGATGAACTCTGCAGTTGTGAAACCTCTGAAATGTTCATCAATGGCATAATAGAAGCATCACTCTCTGGGGTTCTCTGTCTCAATCCCTCAGCTGTTTTTAACATGTAAGTGCCAGTGTGTACACAGATGTAATATTTGTTCATATTTGTGTGTTTATGGATGATTTCTCTGGTGCCTGCTCTAACTGGGGCGAGGTTAAGGTCTAAGTATCTTAGTTGAGTATCAGCTACATGCTTGCTCAGGTGTTTTATATGATTGATCAGAGTGTTTAGTGTTTTTTAAAGCTTATTTAACTCTCAGCTGAGAACCGTCAGTTTTTAAAAGCATGTATATTGTGACTGGTATATTGCAACTGTAATTTTTCTTAATCAAGTAGCAGGATTTGTTGCAGGAAATGCCTTGCATTATCATCTTCCTAACTCTTAATAATGTGTAGGACTGCAGATTTGGTTTCCAGGAGACTCAATTTAAAATTTACTGTCATCTGCTCACTTTTTTTAATACTATATATTTGGAGGCTGTGAGTGACTTGAGGATTTGCACACTTCTTAGTGTTTTGGAAATGCACAGAGGAGAAAAAAAATCTGAAAAAGCTGGAAGTTGAGAGGTATGAAAGGGAAAATAGAGAAAACTGAAGGTAAAAATTAAATCAGGGGGCTGTGAAGGGGAAGCCTTTCTCTGAGAGGACAGGATTTTTAATGACACAGTACTGAAAGTACTCAAGCAGGAAAAATGGGTGGAGAAGTTGGGAGGGTGTGTGTAATTGTTTCTTCATGTCCTTTGCTTCTCAGAGAAGTCCAGGGAGAATTCTGAGAAGTTTAGGAAGCACCCTGTGTACCTCTCTGGCTAGAAAGTTTAGGGGTGATTGCTACCCTGTAAATGTTGCAGCAAAAGCAGAGGTGCAGCTTAGGCTTTTCTGATTGCCTGCTTGCTGTGACAGTTTCCAGGGACTGGAGGAAAGGAAATTGATCTTCATGTCTGATAAAATATTTGAATGTAAATTAATTAGTTTATTTGAAAATAAAATGGATAAGACTCTCTTCTGCCCTCTGAAGCCTAAATGACATGAACATGTTTAGTCAGAGATTAGTTTGTGGCCTAAAACATACTAAATAATTTAGATCATCAAATGAGATGTCCTTAAAATTGCCTAATCTCTCTTAATAACCTCTTAAGCTCTCAAGTTGCTGATAGGTACTGGGAGCGTGGTGGCACTGGTAGGCTATTGGTGCCTAACTGGAATCAAAGCTTGTTCTTTATCTGGGAGAGGGAAAAAGAGGGTATCTTGTAATTTCTTCACCTGTTCAAACATATGGGCTTTCTTCATTGCTGTTCCATATCATTGGAGATATTTTATATTCTTCCAGGAAAACTGAAACTGTTCCAGGAAAGTGATTGGGCTATTTTGTATTTATATATAAATACTCCACTGTTGTAACACTATTTGATGTGATTGTTCTCTTAAATAGTTTTTTACCTCAATTTCCTCATTACTCTGATGGATGTCACCTTGTCATTTGAGGGGAATCTACTTAACCTGTATTATGAAGGCAGAAAAAGATGCCAGTTCTGTGAAACCTTCTGAAAGGGGTTGCCTTGTGGCACAGTTTCCATAAGATGTTAACTCCTCAAGCCAGTAAAGCACTCTGCAATAATTGAATAATCTGTATTAGCATCTTAGCATTATGCAACTAGATACTGTTTTGTTATTTTATTCATACAGTTGTCAACAGAAGCAAGAGATCAATTTACATTTTATTGTGTGAACTAATTGTGTAGATGCCGCCCCAGTCTTTGAAATGTGTTGTATTTTTGATGGCAGTAAACAGTGATGGCAGTGACATGACTGAGGCATTTTGCAAGTGGATAGTTTGAGAGTGTGTCTTTTAAAACCCTGCATTTAGCTTCTGTTACCATTTGTGTCTTCCTTTTTGCTCCAGTAGTCTCCCTCTGGAAATCTCAAGAGCACTAGGCTATAAATGAGAAACTTCCTTTCAGGTGGGAAGGATTTCATCTGTGTTCCCACAAGATCTATGCGCTGATAGCAGCTTGAAGTTGTTTTTGAGAATACACTAGCTGTTACAACAGTCAAAATAATATTTATGGTATTGTTCATATTACTCTAAGTTTTGGGTTGGTTAGCTGCTTAGTAGAGCCATGCTGGACCCCAAATCTATTTGATTTCAAACAGCTCTGGCTTTTAAACAGCTGAAAATGGTATATTTCCTTTTGGGCAGCATGTGATGAAGGATGTGTTCTCAAATACAACATAGCTATAGATAAAAACAGGTTATGTAGTAATTACATCATATTATATAGTTGCCTTTTGGGTCTTCACATGAACTGCTTTTCAAGATCTGAAAGACTTAAAAAAACCTACTCTCTTCTGTATATTAAACTATTAAATGCACATGAACACTGAAAAAGTGGAAAATATTTTCTATTGTCTTGTAGCACAGTCCCTTTTGTAAACTGTAGGGGAGTGTTTTGCTCTGGATGTGTGGTCTGTGCCCCTCTGCACTGAGTTGGACGGAGCGGTGCCCGTGACTCACTTCTACCATACGGAGAAATCATGTTCTATCGACCGGTGAATAATCTGCCGCTGGTCCACTTTTATGTTTTCACTGAAATGGTGTGACCCTTAACTCGAGGGCTCCATATGCTTCCTGCCCTCGTCCCTGATGAATAGGGCAGGAATTGGCAGCAGTGTGGTCTGCTATGTGACCTCATTTGTGTGGCGTCTGGGTGGAGCGAGCCCTAATCTTCACTAAGCGAGCGGCTGAGAAAGCGAATTGCACTAATTCCCTGGCTGAGCTTTCCAGCGAGTGAAAAACGGGCTTGTGCTGCAGGGCAAGGAGATGCCTTTACTCTGGCACTTATTGCATACTGAGTTGAATTTCTGTCTAAGCGTTCAGAAAAGCTGTAAACGATTCAAGGGTTCTCTGCAGAAGTTAGGGAATGTGTTGTCCGTGTTCCGTGCTGTGCAGGGTGGCAGTCAACAGCTTTCTCCTTGTGTCTATGCCAGTCAAACCTGGCACGCAACAGTGTGCACTGACAGCCCTTGGTAATATTCGACAGATAAAAGACCATTTAGTGTTGTTGTTTGTGCAGATGGAAACAGGATGGTTGTATCTGTCTTGCTGAATTTGACTACAGTGTGGATTTTGTACTGTGGTTATGAAATATCTTTATTGAGATAATATTGTTCAGGCTTAACTGTGCTGGGTCTGATTAATTTGAAATTAGTGACTGAGATATACCAACTTACAGTATACAGGTGCAACGTTCAGTTATACATGTGTGATGTGAAGAGATGGGGCAGGTAGTAGAACCACGACCTTGTCAAAGATCATGTATTTCTCATTGTTCTGGTAAACTGGCTAGAAGGAGTGCACCACGTTTTCTAGCTGTGAGGCTAACTTATAGATGTGATGACCAGGTAGATCTTATCTCTTCCTATTCCTCTTGTGCCTGGTGACTGGTTCAAGCCCAATGCTTTTTTTGAGGTTGCCCCTGAGCTGTCCCCCAACATCAAGGCTTCAGGACTGCCTGCCTTGGGTTGAAAGAGAGAATACGCCTTGATTTCCTGAGCTGCTAAAGTCCCGCCTTTTAATATTGCTTCTTTTTCTCTCAGCTATAGTTTTCTCCTTTGGGTTGAAAGAGAGAATCCACCTTGATTTCCTGAGCTGCTGAAGTCCCGCCTTTTAATATTGCTTCTTTTTCTCTCAGCTATAGTTTTCTCCTGCTAAAATTGTACAGTTCAATCATTTTAAGCTTCAGATTATTTTGAAAGGCTCTTAGCTGGTTTAATACCTTGTAATGCAAAATATTTTTAAAGCAATTCATATTTTCAGTGGTCTGCACAGAGTGTTTTAACTTCTGCTCCTAGCTCATCTATAGTAAAATGGATGTTTTACTTGGCTTATGTGACATGACTCTTCTTATACATAAGGAAAACAATTTCATTGCTGCGTTTAAAGTAGCAAAAAAATAGTAAAATCGTTAATTTCTGAAAGTAGAATAATAGATCTCACTAAATCTACTTTCTCTCTTACATACAGTCTTTATACAGATTTTTTTTTTCCAAATTTGCCAGACATGCCCCTTTCTAAAAAGCGTGTTGCTCTTTCTCCATTTCAAATGCAAAAAGCAAATGAATATGATCTTTTTAGTTGCTGAAATGAATATAAACTTGGAATTGAATATTTGAAAATAATCTGTATGACTAAATAGCATTCATTTTTTTCCTCTGATTTTCTGTAGTGTAGATCTTGCATTGTAATTTTTGATTAGACAATTTGTTACTAATTCTTGTTTTAGTTTTTCTCCCAGTGAATAAATTTTAAGCTCTACCTTGCTGGTGTCAATTTGAGATTGAATGTTAATACACTGAATTCTTAGCATTGTGTACAAGAAAGATTTAAAATGCTGTCACCTGATGTCTCACCATCATTCCCATATCTATTGCCATAAAATCTCATGCAAGCATTCCTTATCTAATCTACAACAGTAACTGCAGTAGCTTGAAAAAAGTTCCAAGTGTGGGTTACACAGATAACTTTCCTATGGGAATATGCCTCAGCATTTTGCTTAGTAGTATTGAATGCAGGTAGTTTCCCACAATGTTTAAGCTCTTTTCTAATTAATAAAAATGAGACAAATTGTAGGTGGTGAACTTGAGTATCAAATGGTGACTTACTGATAGTGTACTTTGCTGCAGTAAGTAAGCAGTGAATGTGTTGCATGGTTAAACAAAAGTGGTTTTTATCCTTGTGGGTTTTGACCTGTGGACAGAACTGATTATACAGAACTTGTTAGCAGAAAGAGTTGCAAATGCTAATACTTAGGATTAAACCAATCACAGTATACCTCTTGTGTTTTTAGTTGATTCTGATGCAACTTCATACCTGGTTCTAATATAGTCAAGTGGTATATTCTTAAAAATAATCAAGCTAAGGGAGAAAAAAGTGCTTATTTTAACCAAGGGATTTTATTGGTTTTGCAGCTGAAAGACAAACCAAGGTATTGTTGACAGTGCAAGATACTATCCCTACAAGATATTTCATTTTGCAATGGATTAATATCGTAAAATCCTGCTGTTTAACTCATTGTTAGGATCAAATGGTTTATGAGTAATAGTGAGTGATCCTATAATAGACTTTGTTGTGTATAGAGCATTCATCTTGTTTCTCTGGATTATTTTTATGTATTTGGTGGTTTGTTTGGGCTTTTTTTTTGTGGGTGTTTTATTATTTTTGTTCTATCAGTAAAAATAACTTCAAGAACTTGCCCTCAGGAATCGAGCTGGAATTATTTTATGGCCGGGTAAACTAGTTTGCTATCTTATCAGACATCCTTCTCTGAGTTAAGGGGAAAGATTTTTCTGTATAAACTGCATTGTGTGCCTTATTGTAGCTAATACTGTTTTTGTTGCCTCCGCATAACAGGTTTGCTGTTCAGCCCTTCTGGTAGGTTGACTTTGGTAGCTGCCAAATGCCCATCCAGCTACTCACTTTCCCTTCAACTGGACAAGGGGAGAAAAAGAAGACTGAAAAACTCATGGATTGAAATATGGACAGGGATATCACTTGCCAGTTTGGACTGTGGGCAAAGTAGACTTGATTGAAGGAAAATTCTTTTAACTTATTGACAATTAAAATAGAATAGGATAACGTGAAACAAAGACAAAAGCTAAAACACCTTCTCCGTACGTGTTGCTCTCTTCCCCCACTCCTTTGCACTTCTTCATTCCCAAATCCTTGCCATCCCTCCCTCAATGGTAATGAAAAAACGTGCTTATTTAAATTATATCTTCAATTAGAATTGGGTTTTTATTTGTGAGAAAAGCTTTTCTTGGCAGACACATGCATTCAGCTCTCAGGAAGAGCATAGGCTTATTACAGTCCAAAAGTTTCCAGATGGTGAAAATGGACTCTTGGTCTGAATCAAACTTAAATATATCTGAAAATAATTCCAAGGATGGTTTAGCAAGTATGCTAATGCTTGTGAGGAGCAGGGTTTGGCTGATTGTGTTTCCTTGTACCTTTCTTCATGATGTGTGACTCTAAAACCAACACAAGTGAAAACCGTGTTTGAGGCAAGCAGACTTCCACTAAATATTTGCAGCATCTTGGAAATGGTCCTGATCAGCTGAGAAGCAAGTGAAGTGTTCTGCTGTGTATAAACAGTACTCTTAATTTTAATAGCATCAAGTGAAGGAGCCTGGAGAAGCAATAAGGCTGGTTCACAGCCAGCATAAGTGGAAGTAAGTGGGTATTTTCTTGTGCCTGGCATGGTATTTCTTATTTGCTGCTCTGTTTTCAGCCTCCTCTATGGCATGCCCAAAGCCTTGTAGCTGTCACTCCTCTGGAGTGATAGGGAGTGAGTTGGGTCTCAGTGACAACACATGTATGTTCTAATAGCCTTGTTCAAGTGAGTATCCTTGAACACTACACACAGCAGATTCATCTCAGGCAGATAATTAGCTATTGTTTTGACAGTGTGAACGTGCTCTTTATCTGGAAGATGAGAGACTATTTGCTTGGCCTTAAAAATAACACCCCACAATAAACAACCCAACCAAATGCAAACAGAACCAAAATCTGTATACTGAAATTTTCAACACCAGAGTAATTAAGAAAAATAAATGTTCTTTATCAGTTCAGTAGTTTAACATGCAGTCCTGCCAGAGCCATTTCTCCCTGTTCAATTAAAAATCGAATGTGACACTATGAATAAATCTGCAGCCATCTTATTTTTCATAGTGCAATCTGTGGGAGCAGAGCAAAGTTGATGAGAGTTGATAGAAGTTCTCATAAAGTGGCTCAGACAATATCTGTTTGGCTTGATTTATTATTGACTGCTTTGCAGTGGAAGGGTGCTCTCTCATGTCGAATAAATCATGGAAGCTTTTTTCGTTTCTCTGTCTTTGCATATTCATTCTCTTGTTGTGTTCTCGTGCCAGTATAAGTGAATTATTGGGCCTTCACCTTTGTAAGAAACAAATCAAATGTGCAGTTAAGAGTTAAAACACAGTTCCAAAACAGTAAACTATGTTGTCAAATATTTTTTAAATTTTTTTTTTTGTTGTTGTTTTTGTAAATCTTCCTGGTGCAGATAAGTGATGTGATGTTCTTTAACTTTGAGCAGTTATGATCTTGCTACTGCTATGGTGTTTTTTTTGTGTGTAACCTTCGGCTTTGCTCCTTTGGTTATTGCTTAAGTACCTCTTTGAAGTTATTTGATAAATACCTCCATTTCTTAGGCCGTGAATTGAGAGGCTCCAGTGGACCAGGTGACTGGGCATGGGATCACTCATGGAATGCAGATTAGCTCAGTTGGTTAGAACATGGTGCTAATAATGCAGAGATCTACAATTTATCCTTCCTGATCTTACTATAATATAACAGTTCTGTGTTTATTTCTTAACTCTTAGGTTTTTGTGCCTTAACTGAGACTTGCTTTCTGGCTGCATCTTTCTCCTCCCAACATTCCTTTCTGCTGTGCTGTGGTTTGGAGATTGCCAAGATGAAGACCTTGTGTCATAGGGTTGAAGATAATATGATAAACACAAATATGCATATTTCATCCTTGCTCACTCTTAATCTTTTGTATTTCTTCCTCTCCCAGTAATAACTATCCTCACATACTGCTCTCTTACCTTGTTTCTTCCACTATGATTAAGGTAGAGAATAACAGGTAGAAATTCTACCTGTCTCTTCTTGAAGATTTCTGTGAGGTTTTTTTTCTGTAATGCTCATGTATAGGAGATGTAGTTATTACAGCTGAACAGCTGGAGTTCTGTCATCTTCTAGTAGTCCCTTACTGAGCCCAAATTTCATTCTGCATTTGAAAGGTGAGAAGGTTGGTAGTCTTAATTGCTTTTCCTTTTTGCAGCTGTCTAAGGACTTGAGGGATAACAGTGTTGTGACATGAATAGAAAGAGTGGAACAATATGACAGGCAAAAGTTCCTGTGCTTTTATTTGTTTAGTTTTTAGCAGGTTGTTTTTATCGTATACTTATCTCTGCAGGGTTGGAGGCAAGTCTCTTAAATGTAGAAGGTTGTAATTAAATGCACCAAAATTAATTTCTTAATCTTGCTAATTCTTTTGAAAGCAAGAATCTTCAAAAAAATTTTTTTTTAGCCTCTGTAAATGTCCCCTTTGATAATTTGAGTCCTCCTCTGCACTCTCTCCTTTCACTCAGTTTGTGCTTGTCATTTACAAAATTGGAGGGTGTTTTTCCTGAATAAACAGAAGTCTGTACGTGTCGTGTTGTGAAGCCATGTCAGCTCATAGTTGGACTGAAAAGATGCTGCAGGATAAAGCATGTCTGTATTGCCTTTTAAGCACTTCCAGAGCCGTTCTTAGCTGGACTGTGCAACTTCAAGGGAGCTCATAGCAATATTTAGTAGAATAACTGTATATAAAAGGTAAGACTGTATCCTTTGGCCCCTTGAGTTACTCTTCAAACATGAATTTTAATTTCCAAATGTATTAGACAGTGATAATGTCTGTTGTGCTGTTCGAGCAAGTAACAGGTGGGTAGGTGACTGCCATTTGGGATGTATTTCGTCCTGCTACACCAGCTTGCAGATGTGTGTGCAGTTGCAGGAATGCTTTCCTTGCCTCATTAGGATAAGCTTCATGAATACTTCAGGTTTTGTTAATTTTCCTACTTCTGCCACAGGTTGCTTTTGTCTATCAGCAGCGGACAATCTGAAATATCAGTATTGTACTGTAGCTTACTCTATGATGCTTCAGACAGCAGTGTACATGTGTTCATGTGCCCTTCTGTACATCCTCAATAACATTTTCCATTTCCTTGCTTCTTTGCAGTTTAAAAACTTCTTTTTCCTTTTTTGGTACTGCTTTTCTTGGGTGGTCTGGTCAGTAAAATCCTAACTTTTAAAGAGTAGCCTTAATATAGCAATACTATGGAAAATCAGAAGTAGTGGTTGACATCAAGTGATATTAGAGATCTTCAAATATGAAGATCTAATCTATATTATGCGAACTAAGCTTCTTATATTATTGTGTCTGGGATGAAAATGCTTGTGATGTTTCTTAAAACTAAGTGGTTTTATAATTTAGTTTTTGGGAATGGTTGTCTGAAGGAACAAACAGCTATAAAAGATCTTGGAATAACTTTTAATATTAAACTGTTTAAGTTTTTCAACAGTGTTTATATTACATTAGTTTAACATGATATGTTAAAGTGGAACAACTTAAAAGTTTTAGCAAACTTCATCAGTTACATAGCTCTTAGTTTTGCCTTGTGTGATGCAGGTAAGACCGTCAGAAATGCTGAGATTATTTGACAATTAACACAGTGTGCTGAAGGTAAACCTTTTTTAGCTTTTTACTCTGTAGAAAAGAATTTAAAATTGAGTTAAAAGTACTTTGTAGATGCATTCCTCACTTTCTCCCCACACCTAGTTTGTGGTACACAAAGCTAAAGATTCAAAGGTAAGTCATGTGAGGACAACAGCACCTTTAGGAGAAGACTTGAGATTTCTATTTTGTAGCTTACTTCACTCTGTTCATACCACTTGTTCTTTCTGTGCTGGTAATATTAATGTTTCAGAAATAAGAGTCTTGAAGAGTGTGAAATGTGTGGGGTTTTTTGGTTTTTTACTACCAAGCTTAGTTTGCCCTATGTTAAATGCATCACTTTATTGAGACTGAAATTCTTGTAAATGTGTATGATCTTACTCTGTTGTAGTAGCTTTCTCACTCAGAAGTGCAAGTACATACTAAACAGAAAGTAGGCTTCACTTAACTCTTGTGATACCCCAATGGGATTTTGCTTTTCTTTCATAGAGCCAGTGTTTTTACATGCTTCTAGGAGTACATCCTGGCCCTATTCCCATCTCCTTTATCTCCTGGCAATAGTGAGTTTTCCCTTTTTCTGGGGTGGGAGTTAAGTGCCGGTCTTACTTTAAGTCCACTAAGAAAGGCGTGTAAGTATTTTTATTGATTAAAATGTCTCAGACCAAGTGCTCCCTCCAAGTTTCAAGAGAAACCTTTGAACTGAGAAAGTGATAGTTTTCTATTGCATCAAATGCTTTTGTCTGCTACAGAGCCTGTACTTGCTGTTTTGCTTTGCTGCATAGCCTCACTTACTGGCAGAGTCTATCTGCCATGCAGTTGTCATCATTTCCTCAATATGAGTAAATTAAGCTAGGAAAAACTCTTAATACAAGATTGGCTATGCCTGAATGATCTCTGTGTGTATTTTTCATTTATCAAGGCAATGTAGTTGTGCCAGCAAAACTCAATAGTGTATGTCTGTGTTTAAATGCTGATTTATGTCCATTGGTGGTACACCTTTTCTCAAACTATACCTGTTACCTCCTGTGTTGCTAGCTTTCATTTTCAAGGTAATTCAGAGATACAAAGGTCTTCTGTATAGCGGGAAATTCCTAAGCATTTGAGTTTAAAACATTGCTGTCTAGTTAAGACTGCTTTTAAAAGGTCCTTGAATGCTGTTACTGAGTTACTCTTCTAATCTTCTATTGGCTGCTTCAACATTGAAATTGGTCTGATGAACTGATTGGTGCTACTTAACTCTTCAGCCTGGGTGCTTGGATTTACAGTTCTTGTTCATTTTAGCTGGGGAGTGGGTTACCATAAGGAGGACTGTGCCGGGTTTTGCCTAGTGCGGTACCTGTCATGGTGTCCACAGCTAGATGCCGTGTGCCTATACTTCTTCCATAAGCACATGTTTAGTGGTGCTTTCTCTAATATGCCTTATTTTTCAGTAGTTTGCAGTTCAGGGATTTCTTCAGTCATAAATTACATGTGTTTCTTTGTAAACTCTTAATTCCATTATCTTGTCTCTCTTTTTAGTTAATTTATACTAGTGCCCTCTTTTTGTGTGTGTGTTTCACTGGTGGTTATCACCATTAGTTTTGGTACTTAGGCTAGTAATGTTCAGACTGCATACTCCATTCTCCCTGAGGCATAGTCACCACCTGTTTGCTGCAGGGACATTGACCTTTGGGAGAAGGCAAAACAGAAAGTCAAAGACTTGAGGCTCTTGAGCTGCTTCACCTGGGGAACTGAGCACTGGATAGGAGCTGTGAACCCTGAGCCTGCCTGGTGCCTGGCTCCTTAGTACTGGGTAGGCATGCTAAAGAATCCTTTCTGAAAGTGCACCCAGGACAGGATTACTGTAAGTATGACTGGTCTGCTGGAGTTGTTGCCAGGGGCAGCAGTAGTAATATAACATGTAATTATTTACTTTTATTGGGTGACATGTTTTGTTTGTGCTTTTTCGTAGTTTTGATGTGTTTTTTTGTTTAACCAGTTTCTGGGAAGGGTAAAGGTGATACGTCTATTCTAAATAGTACACAAAGCCACTTGATGTGTTATAGTGACAGTAGTCAAACCCTGTGTTTTCACAGGTTCCATCACAGTCCTCCTAAAAGCTTGCCATTAAATAATACAGGGATGGAGATTGGGATGTGTATATGTAGTTCTTTGCCTAAGCAACTGGCAGCTGAAAGTCCATGGCTCAAGTTCTGCCGAAGGCTTTGCAGGCTTTCAACTTCAGTTGCTCTCCTTTTGACGGCTCTGTTGATCTATTTTCATAGAATTGTAGGACTATTTTGGTTGGAAGGGGCCTTAAATATCATCTAGTTCCAAACCCCCTGCCAGGGAACACCTTCCCCTGGACCAGGTTGCTCAAAGCCTCATCCAGCCTGGCCTTGGACACTTCCAGGGATGGGGTGTCCACAACTTCTCTGGGTAACCTGTTCCTCTGCTTCACCAGCTTCACCACCTTCACAGTGAAGAATTGCTTCCTTGTATGTAATCTCAATATACTCTTAGTTTAAAACATTTACTCCTTGTCCTATCAGTGCACTTTCTGATAAAGTCCCTTCCCAGTTTTCTTGTTAGCTTCCTTTAGGTACTGAAAGACTTCTGTAAGGTATCTATGGAGCCTTCTCTTCTCTAGGCTAAACAACCTCAACTCTCTCAGCCTGTCTTCATGGGAGAGATATTCCAGCTCCCAGATCATCTTTATGGCCCTCCTCTGGACCTGCTCTGACAGGTCCACCTTCTTGTGTTGGGGGCCCCAGAGCTGGATGCAGCACTTCAGGTGGAGTCTCATGAGAGCAGAGTATCTTCTCCAGTGTTTTATCACACTTTTGGGTGTGGTGTATCCTTGAGGATCCTTCTGTATTGAAGTGTTTGAAAATATTCAGTGGGCTCACGCTGGTGATCCATGGCTTGCTTGATTGCATAAATACCTGTTTTAATGTGTTCCAGATATTTATCCTGCAGTTGCCAAACAGAGTTTATGTACTTTGAAAGCAGTTAATCAGGAGGGGGTTCAACTTTGGGGACTAATTAAAGACTAAGCCAGAGAAGGAAATGAGAGTTTAATTAGGATATAGGATTAGCAGTGCTTCAACCTACTGCTGTTCTGATCAAATGACAAAAGAAAATCTTATATTTGCCAGAAGCCATAAGAAGAGACCAGTCATAGTACTTTACTCCAATTTCTTTTTTTTTCCTTTTTTTCCCATTAAGGTGTCTAACTAATCACATAAAGTTAATAAGATACCTTTATGACTTTGTTCTTCTTTCCTCTAGAGAAAGAATACTCGTCTCATGATGGACAAAGTGCTCAAAGCTTTGCTTAGCATCATATTTTTCTGCACAAAAGTTCCCCCTCCCCCAGTGGTGCAACATTCTTTGGCCAGCAAAGGAATGTTACTGGGAAAGGAAATAACTTCTCTGAAGAACTGGATGACTGCTGCTTAATCTTCCTCACTAGGGCTGGGTGACACACCTTGGGTTGGTCTTGTGAAGCTAAGAGCAGGCAAACCTGCGGTGATCATTTATGTAGTGAGCTTGCTGGATTATTTTAGGGATAAAAGTGAGAGTATTTGGTGTAGCTTGTGCTAACAAATGTTTTGGATTTAAATTCTTTGATTATTCTGTTCATGCTTTTTGCTTGCTTCTCCTTCATCTCTAGAGCATCACTACACCCATGTGAATTTCAGGGGCTTCGTTTAAACCCTTTAAGTTTCAGGTTTCATCTTAGTAATTACAAAGGCTAGTAGGCTGAAGTAAATAATTTACAGCCATCGGTGACTGATTCTTGACAAAATAATGGAATAGCTAGTAAAGCTCAGACTTAGCCTGCCTGGAAACAAAATAAGCAATTTATGATTCTTTAAACTTTATTTGCGTATTTGTTTTCTATAAAGACTTAAGCTTGGCTTTGTTGCTGAGACTGGTGTGCAATAGTTCTCCCTCTGCTTCTGTCTTCCAAGTGTTGTGTGCCCAAGAAATTTGTAAGGGTAACATAAGGGTATGAGTGTTGATTGTAAAGAATTGAAATGTGTTAGTAAACGGTTATAAGCTGGCCACAGAAGAGTCTAGAAGACTTCTAGTATGTAGTCTCTTAAGTGAAGTGAAATTGTGTTAGGGAGCAACTTTCTACTAAACCACGTTCCTAAGTTTCACGTACAGGGATGATGATTCAACCATTTCCATGGGAAGCCTGTTCCAATGCTTCACCACCCTTTCAGTGAAGACATTTTTCCTAGCATCCAACCTAAACCTCTCCTGGCGCAGCTGAAGTGACAGTGTTATGACTAACAATAAAGACACTTCCTTATGGTTCACTTTTCTTAATTTAATTAGCATTGGAAAGTTTTCTTTTTATTGCCTTCCATAGATGAAACACCAATTTTTTTTTTTTTTTGGTTGGTTGGGTTTTTTTGTTTGGTTTTGTTTGTTTTGTTTCTTTTCCTTTTTGGTCTTAAGACTGCTTCTAAGTAATATCAGATGTTTGAGGCAATTAAACCTAGGAAACTAACACCTTGACTATGCAAGACTCAACTGGTCAGGTTGCTATGTTGTTACTGTCTTCTACACTGGGCTGCTGGGAAAGACTTAAATTCCATGGGGTTATAAATTCCATTTGTTTTTAAATAACTCTAGTCTGCATACTACTGTTGCTGAAATGGCAGTCATACGGTCTGTATCAGGACATACTTGGTTAACTTCTTTTCAGAAACATTTAGCATTTGTGTAATTGTTAAAATATGTGAACAGCATACTGGTTTTTGAAGTCGATTGATTAATCCATTTTCACAAGGAAAGTAGTATACTCTAATAACACTTGTCTTCTGGTAATTTTTTCCTTCTGGACAACTGGTCCAATTTGTATTAACTAGTGGAAATTTAATCCAGTGTTCATAAAACTAATTAAGTAGCTAGAGTTTGTGTGAAAATCAGTTGTTCAATAGGCCCTGAATGCAGCACCTTCACTAAAGAATAAAAATAATAAAAAAGTATAGATGTCTTTTGTGCTGCCTGAGGGATGGCCAGTCAGCGTGTGAAGGACAACCTGGTGCATACCTAACTACCCGTAGCCTGTACCTGTGTGCTGGGATGGGGTGAGAGCTTGTAATGAGAGGCTGCAGAGGTGGTGGGGAGGAGCTGGCGCTAGTAGGGTGTCCACTAATATGTAGAAAGCCAAGTGTTCTTAATCTTCTAGTTAGTAAACTGGAGCATGTAGCAAAAGGAGGAGCCAGGTATTACTAATTTATGTCTCAGAATTTGACTTCTATTTGTGATAAGCTGTTGACCTAGGGAGTTTTAGAGCAGGAATGATTATGGACTGAATGAGCCTGGGTAAGAGAGAGAGAATTCTGATGGGGTGGATCAGGAAAGATTTTAATGTTTAGAGTGAAAAGATGGGGGTGGGGAGGAGGGGGAATGAAGAGGGTTTGGGATTGCAGCCTTTGGGCTTTTTCAAAAGGAAAGTGGAAAGACTTCTGGCTGAACAGCGTTGGGATAGAAGAGACTGGAATACAAGAGAGCTGAAAAATTTAGTGTTGTGATTAACTGCAGAGTGCTACTGTCTTTACTCTCCTGTCACAGAGAACAAAATATCATTGTCTTTTGTACTGTGAACATTGTTTCCTGAAGATATTCAAACAAGGCTGTTTGTGATGTCTGCCTGATTTGAAACTCTGCTATAACTAGCTGAGAGATACTCGCATATATGCAGTTTATGGCTTGTCTTTCTTCTCTGTCCAAGTAATATTGCTTACTTGGGCCTGAGCACTGGGTCTTTGACATTTGTTGTCTCTGCTTCCTTCTGGTATGTAGATGGACTCTTTGTGTAGATGGCTCTTCTGTTATGCAGGAGATTATGCTAGATGATCACAGTTATCCCTCTGACCTTATATCCTGTGAATCACCTCCACAAGTGCAAGTGAGCCTAATAATAGTTCTAATTTGGGCAGGGGAAAAAAAGAGCAGATGGCTAACACCGGCTTTTGACAAGTGATTCAGTTTTCTTTGTAACTGCTTAGAAATTCAAAGACCTAACCTGTGCTTGTAACAAAACTAACTGTAGTAAAGCTAGTGTGTAATTTTGTATTCATAAATTTACTCTGTCTCTTTCTCAAGTTCCTTACTGTTTCTGTGCTTAGAAACATCTTAATTGCCAGATTTTGGGCAGGAGTTACCTGCTTTTCTCTTCTCTTTCCGTGTGCCAGTCATGTCAGCTGGGACTTCAAGGAGATGGCAAGGGCATCTTCCTCTTCTTCTGAGTGAAGTTTTACCCTTGATATCTACAAGACATATATCCAGTCCACTCTCTATCACCACAGAGGTATTTATGATACCTTAATTTCAGGTGGTTTTGTTTTTGTGTGGTTTCCCCTTCACCCACAGTGCACTTGCTGATAGCTGAAGCACTTTGCTCTAACAAAGATTCTGACAGAAAATTTTTCAAGCTCAAACCTTGCTCTTCATGGGGTGATCACGGGGAAGTTTGTGAAATACGTGTTTGTATTGTTTGTGAAAGCCTCACAGGGCTGTCTGGGGCTGCAAGCTGATGCTGCTTGGTTTGACCTAGAGAGCCACTGCAAGCTGTTGGAATGAAGTGTAGGGTTGCTGGGCCCTGTTGACGCTCTGGAGCAGACCTGTTTATGTGTTGGGACACTGCCTCCATCTCTTGGGTTTGCACTGTCATCGCATGAAGACAGGAGGCTCACTGGCTCGCCAGTGTGTGCCATCAGGCTCAGTGTGTGGTGTCACAGCATTATTTTGGTCTCCAGAGAGCTTGGTGTTATCACTACCTCACTTTTAATCATCATTCCAATGTGCTATGACCAGCAGTGGTGTGCTATAGGTTGCTATTGTTGGGAGGTATGGAAAAAGCTATTTTAATATTTCTTCTGCTGTGAGGATACCTTCCTCTAAGTTATCAGTTGCTGGGGGATTTTTTGTAGTGAAGTAAATACAATTTAGCTTAGACTCACAGCACACTTCAGTGAAAACCAGAGTGTGGTCCTCATTACTTGTCTGTGTTGTTTTGTTTTTGATAGTGTCTGCTGTTGGGAAACACGGGGAGTGAGCTCCAGGGGTCTTTTTAGGTTTGTGGGGGGGTGTTTTTTGTGTGTGTTTTTTTTTTGTTTTGTTTTGTTTGTTTGTTTGTGGTTTTTTTGTTTTGTTTTTTAAATTTTGACAGGTCATAGTTTGGTCTACACTGAGAATTTGCAATGTAGGTTACAGCAACTGCCACACAAAATGCAGTTGGCAGATGTTACTTTTTTTTGTTAGAAACACTATTAATATAACTGTGGTTTGCTGAACTGCTGAAAAGTTTGAAGGGAGAAGGAATGAGGGAGTTTTATGCACATTACTGATTACATAAATTAAAGTTGCAGAGCAAAGGTGAAAGTTGACGAGCAAATTACTTGTTGCTGAAGCTATTTGTTCTACCGGGATGTGGTAAGAGAAAAGGGAACCTGCAGAACAATCTTAACTTTCGCTTTCTGTTTCTTTAAAAAAGATTGAGCACCCTCCGCCCCCTAAAAAAAAAGTCCCATCCAACCGAAAACCTCAGGGCTGCTGATAAAGATTATTCAGTGTTAATGAAGTCAGTAGACTCGATGAGCTTCAGCGGTTCTGTGAGCTCAGCGGTCACAAACTCTGGTGCTTTGTGGCTTGCTTGGCTTTTTGCCTTTTGCTGGTAGGGATATAAGCCACGCTGGTTTCCATCCTCAAGTTTTAGATACTTATTTTGTGTCTTTTGATTGGTAAATTAGTCTGAGTGAGTTTGACAAAAAGATAGTTGCTTTCAAAATGCTTTTTCTGTCCAGAAGGAAAAAACGTATCCCTTCTTTTGTTACTGTTGGCAGGTTTGCATGTCTGTTAGTCCTGGGTGGGGCGGTATCTACAGTAGATACTCCTGATTGCTTAAAGGCTTAGTCAAAGGGATAATTCTAGCTTTGTTACATTCCAAGTATTTTAATTGAAACCCACAGGCTAATTCCTTCTTTTATTTCTAAATTCCTTTACTGACAGCCTAAATAATGGAGTGGGGAAGACAAATTTAAGGCTTAAAATGTGAGATGACTCTTGTTAACGTGTGCTGGAGCGGTCAGGCAATTTCTGTACTTTATTTGCCTGTGTAGTCTGTGTGCTTCTTCAGGGTATTTTCATTATGGTGCTGTTCTGCCAGCTGTTGTGGGTGTGATAACTTTTGTCTTTCAAAAGCTAAATAACACAGTTCTGTCATGTAAGCATGTAATGCGTATTGGGGAAACAAGAAAGCTGTCTCAGTATGAAACAGGAGCTGAGTAAAGGACAAACCATAATCCAGTGAGGCTTTTGTTTTTACCTCTATTTTTAGATCATTTAGATTTCCTTCTGCTCACAAACATGATATTCACAAGATAGTACATTGAACTTGAACTGTTTTCAGAGTGCCCCAAATGAAATTAAGGGACAAGGTTGTGGGTGGAAAAGGTATGTGAGGCTATAAAAGCAGCTGTTGGGGGCAACTGAATGTCAGAACAGACTGGGCATCTGATCGCAAGAGCCGGTTGTTTTGAGCGTTTTCCCGTTGTGTAGACATACATCATGTTGTATAACAGAAGCAGACTTCATCAAATGAGCATCCGGGATAGGAAACTTTCCTTCTCTCTCTTGTCATCACAAGTTTCATTTTGTGCGTGTATGTTTAGGTTTGTTTTTATTTCCTCTTAAAGGAACAAACTGTTCTGACATTGTCCATTACAAATCCATTAAGTGACCAGAGGGCAGGCAGAGCCGTGTTGGCCAGAGGAAACAGTCGGTAGGTAGTGAAGCAGAATTTGGCCCTGAATCAGTCCTTGGCTTTTATTGTCAGACTGTGACAGTGTGAAAGGAAACAAATGTTTTAGCAACTTGGTGAATTTGTTTCTCACTGGGCTGTAGCTTGCTGACATTTTTAATGTCTTATGTAAGAAGTTGATTGGCTGGAGTATTGTGTGTTTTGCTGAATGATGATATTGTTTTTTTTGCTGAATGTGGCTAATTTGTTACCCGAATCGTAATGTCAGCCTCCAGGGGCTAGCTTGACAGATGCATAGAAATCTAAAGAAAATTACTTTGAGGGATAAAATAACTTGCCACTGTTACTAACAAAGCACCAGCATTTCAGTTACCTTTTTTTTTTTTTTTGACAGGGATTTATAGCAGAGAGCTTGACACAACCCTAGCTATAATGGCCAATTACAAAAATCATAGTTTCAGAGACTTTTATAAAGCAAATATGAGAACAGAGCCTTGACTGGGCAAATGTTGTCTGTGTCTTATAACTGACAAGGACATTTTGGGGAAATGGGAACTGTGGGGGTTGGGGGAGCAGCTGCAGGAGCAAGCCCCACTGATGGAGTCCTGGCAGATTGAAGTTGGTGTAATGCTGAGAAGAGCTGTCACCTCCTGCCATACATTTGCTTGTGAAGGGGTTGAACCCTCCAAGATCTGAGTGTGTGTGTAGAGCTCCAACTGCACAGGATTTATAAATCCATGACCCTTTTCGTAGCCATTGTTCTCCTTTTACACAGTCAGACAACTATTTTTGGCCTCCGTGTTTTGCCTTTATCATGTTAAGGAGAAATACTGTTAAAAGAATGTGGGACCTCAACCTTTGGTGTTACTCTGCATTCTCACCAAAGCCTAAGGAAGGAAAAGGCAGATGAAGCTTTAGGAAAGGTGGTACATAGGTATGTACTTGAGGGTGTTGACAGAAAAGGGACAGACAGACGTTACTGAGTGATATTTAAAAAGTATGTTTAAATCTCAATACCTTCAATACAAATAGTATTTGCAGTTAATGGAAATGGAAAACATCATCAAGAATTGGACAGAGTTTGGAATTGAGTTTTGTACAAAGCTAGTTTTTTGGTCCAATAGTGGCAGTTAGTGATGTAGTCCATTCCTGTCTCTAAAGGAAAAAAACAAAAACAACAACAACAAAACCCCCACAAAAAAACCCCCACAAACCCCAAAACAAAAACAAAACAAAAAAACCCCACAAAAACCCAAAAACAAAACCACCAAAACAAACAAAAAAACCCCAAACAAACAAACCCCCGAACCAAACCAAAAAAACCCCACAACCAAACTTGTAGGGGAAAAAATAAAGTAGATATGTTCATATGTGTATTTGGAGTTTTCATCTTGACCCTGTCAGTCTCCTGTGAGATGGATACTTAGGATCTACCAGGAAGTTACTTGGTAAGAAGCCCTATTTCAGTGAGGGTTACTTTCACACAGGGTTAATGAGATCTCTTAGTTACATTCACCCATAACAACACCTTGAGTTTCAACCAGCTGTTTTAAGCATGGTCTGCTGTGGTTGCACAATAGCTATCTTGAACCTCTTTTAGAAAAATCTTTTTCTTCATTGTGCTATCTTTGATGTCTGGTCGAGCTTGAGGTATGACTCGGGAGCAGACTGTGTTGGGTCAGCTTTAGCTGCCAAAGAAGAGAGACATAGAAGGACAAAATAGTGGCCGCTGGCTGGCATGCACTCTTTGACGTGTCTTAAGCAGTTTTTTCAGCTGTAGGCTGAAAGGAGCCAAATCCCAAGGTTTTATTCTAGATGGATATGAACAATTTCATAAAGCACAAGCCTGTCAACTGTTGTGACATTTCATTTCCTACCAGTGTGACTTCTCTTGTCTGGTCTAAGCTGTAGCTGCTATTCCTTGTTCATGCCTGTCAAATAAAAAACACCTGCCCATAGTTTTCACAGCTTTACATATTTTACTAGACTAGATACATTATGCATGAATAGCATCAGCTTCAGATGCATGTTAGGCCAGAAAGGAGAGAATTTGAGGTCATCTATCTAAGAAATCTTCTGGTAGTATTCTGTAATTTTAAATCCTTTTCTAAACTTTTTTTTTTAAGTAAACATCTGGATTTTGTAGGTAAAACACCATTGTGTAACAGCCTCAGTGGCTGCTGAGGATATGATCTTAAGTGGTGCCTTTTAATTGTCATCTGATATTGCTTCCAAGTGTATAAATTTTAATGAATTAATGAAGTAGAACATTTAAGTGTCAATCTGGCTTCTTCTATGGCTTCATCCTAGTGCAGGGACAGTTAGTCTGAACACCATGGCGGTGTTCTGCTCTGTGGTATGAAGCTTGGAAAAAATTGGTACCAGCTGCCACCAAGACGTTCTGCAAGAAAGCATTCCAGGGAACAGTGTTCTGTGGACACCTGAAGTGTGTCTAGACTAGTCTGTCAAGCTGGTGGAGACTGTGATCTGGATTGCAATTGTGAAACTGAGTTTGCCTGGTGGAAGGCACTGCCTGCCTCATTTGAGGTCAGCTGCATGGATTTGGAATTTGAAGGCAGGCTGCATGTGTTCTTGGCTGCAGAAAGTGGATCTGGAAATTCATGGTGGATGAACTTCTTTTGCCTGGTCTAGTTGTCAGCTGCTAATTCACTGTCATGTATGTGCAGGTGATGAAGCATAATCTCACCTTTAGCAGTGCTCAGTGCATTTTACCCAAGATGTGTCCTGTAATATGTACAGAGTTCTGCTGGATGTGACTCATCCTGGTTTAGAGGGACAGACTCTGTAAAATTGCAGGTTACTCCTAAATGGCTTCCTTAAACCTCGTGGGAAGCTACCTTCTCTCTGCACAGCTGGAGGCCACTGCTCCTCCCTCTGCTTTGACCTACAGGTGCTTGCCTGTCCTTTCTCCGTGTCCTGCTGGGTCCTTCTGGCTGTCTCCCAGGCCCTGGGTAGTGATACTTCGGTGTCACACCAGTAGGGCATCTGAAGGGAAGAGCTGATGATCCCCTCCCACACTTTAGCTGAACTTATATGTGACTGCACACTAACACGGTTCTGAACCAAAACCAGGTTGAGGCTGATTACGGCTGGAAGTGCTTCAAGGTTGTTGCAGTAGCTTTGCTGCCAGAGTTGCTGGGCTGTGTGCTGAAGGAGATTATTATCTGTGTCAGAAGCTTGAATAAGGGCCTTGGCGCCTTTTGGAGTAATGCATCCAGGGAAAAAGGTGTTAACAAAGTCTCTTAATTAAAAGCCCACAGTTTCATAGGTTGCTTTTCACCAGATGGGAAGGTTGTAAATATTATGCATCAGAATCCTGCCTGAGAGGCGTGGTGAGGCTCATTCTAATGCAAGGGAGCTGCTGTGGTTGCTAGTAAAGGCAAAACATTTGTGTGACTGCAAGTATCAGTATCTTGTAGAAGTTCGAACAGCTTTATTGACAGATTAGGCAGACAGTTCGCCCACTTGTCAGGATAGTGCTTAGTGTTACCTCTTTTGAGCAGTCTAGGATTAAGAAGAATGCATTTTCACTCATTGTTTTCTTATTTCCTCTCTCCAGATGAACACAATGATGTACAGAAGAAGACCTTTACAAAATGGATAAATGCTCGATTTTCCAAGGTAATGTTGCTTTGAAAGTACTACTTTATTTTGTTTGATTCACTTTTTAGAACAATATTTGCTAACTATTTTTTTTTTATTTTTACTCCTGTGGAATACCCCTAGTAAAGTATGTCAATGTGTAATGAGAGGTAAAATGTTTGTTCTCTCAGTTTCCCCATACACGTAAACATTGGATATTATGTCTTAAGAAAAAATGGAAGATACTATTTGTGAATATATTAGAACAGCTCTTCTGGGCATGTCTGGTTTTGTTCCTCTTCATACAACTTATTTCTACATTCAGTTTTCAGAGTGCATTGCAGCAGATTTTGATCCTCATCACTGTGTTTAGTCTGTGTTGCTGAGTCAGCTTTACTCACTCTGCAAACCTCCAGTTGAAACCACCTGGTGTTGCTACTGGAGTCTTGACTGCGAAATTTTGTATAATTACTTGCTTGTTTTGAATTTCCTTTGGCACTCATGCTGTATGTTTCTTGTGTTAATTCTCTTTGCTGTCTTGAAACTTACTGAGGATCTTCTGTGCTTTAGGATGAGAAAGGAAGTGATGTTTTCTTTGTGCTGTTATTTAAAGCCTGTTTTTTGCACTGTTCTGCTGGTAGGGAAAAATTACCCTTTGCCCAGGAGCACAGTTGCTGTGGGAAGTTTTCCAACTTCATAATTTGAGTGTGTGAAGGAACCTTGGGATATTATCAAGAAAAACCTATGGGTTTTTTTGTGTGTGTTTCCCCACCCCCTGCCTCAGCCAGCATGGTGCTGCAAGTAGGGTAACTACAGGTTTGCATGCTGTTAATGAAAAGGGGCATGCATAGAAATCCTGAAAGAAGATAACATAGAAGGAAGGGTGTGTATGTGTGGTTTGGTTTGGTTTTCTTTACAAATAAAACGACAACAGTGCTTTAGAAATGAATGGCTTAGCAGCCTCTGGAGCGCTGCCCTTCTGAAGTTCTTGATCACCAATGTAAGGAATTTTTACCTTCCTTTCCTTCCTGTGCAACAGGATGCTGGGCAATGCAAGGACTGTGGCCTTGGTTGATTCACTTTGGCCTAGGTTTGTTTTGGTTGAAAGCTGATATCCTGCACTCCTCATCCAATGCATTCTTGGCTACTTTGCTCTTTAGGGGAGGAGTGTGAATGGGTAACTGGTTTCTCTAAGTTCAGCTTTTGACTGCTGCCCAGATGAAAGAAAGGTGATCCTGCAGGAGGAGCACTAGCCAGGGCAGGATCATGTAAAGGAGAAAAGTAAGAACTGTTTGTAGAGACATATCCTGGCATGAATATGGAAATGAAAATGATACTGAGAATGTGCTAGGTGACTTTATGTGCTATAGAAGTTGTATTCAAGTAGGGCAAATTGTTTTCAGTCTTGGTTTGTACACCTGTGGATATATTTTATAGTGTCTTTTCCTTTTATACTATGTATTCAGAGAAATCCTGCTTAGCTCCTGGAGTTTCCTGACACAGAAGTATGGTCATTGGATTGGAAGGAACTCTGTTACATCATAACTCTGTAACTTTATGGCCCATTAAACAACCTGAAGCTATGAAAGCCATGTTAATGATAATGAGGCTCCTATAAAAGGACATACTCCTGACTACTGCATGCATGTCCAAGTCAAACTTAAGCATGGCTACTTTGACATGACAAGATGCAGGTTTATGAAGATCGGCATGTTCCAATTACAAAGGAATTGCTGATGTTAAGCAGAAATCACCTCAAGTATGAAAGCCTCATTTCAAGCATACCTTGAAGATGTAAAGGGACTGATTTCAGTCCTACGGAAGTTGTTTTATTTACCAAGGGTGCTGTGAGGTGCCTGTATTTGCTTTGAGACCCTGTTCAGTGAGATATAAGTTCTTGCTGTAGTTCACAGCACAGTATTTCATGTTTGCACTCTTCCTTTAACTACACTAGAACAATGCATTCTATCTGCGTGTATTGTTTGAAATGAAGGCACAAACATATAGAATAGATGGAGTCTTAAGGTCAATAAATGTACTCAGCCAAGGCTCAGTGCTCATTGTGGAAATACCTTAGCAGGGCTGTACACACAGGCCTGTGATGGTTGTGTAGTAAGGGTATTTTTTAAAATTAAAGAGAATGAAGATTGTTAGATAGTCTGTTACCAACATTTAACCAGTAGGAAAGTTACATTTACATTCAAATATTGATGCAGAACATTTCAGTGTGTGTTTATAAAGCTGTGTGATGTTTCTACTTTTTGTATTTTTTCCATTGCTCTATCCAGTCTAATTTCAAGACTCCAATTTAGCAGTTTGGCTGTGGTATAGCCTTACCAAGTAAGTCAGTTGTATAGGTAGATAATATATGATCTTCACATTCTGTATAATTGTTTTCTGTGCTTTTATCCCTTTATATATTAATCTTCATTGATACGTACCAGTTCATATATATTAGGGGTTATATTTTCAGAAGACTTTTGTGCAATGCACGAGTACTATCTTGTCAGTTTGGTTTACAGCCAGTGTGAATAAAGGTGTAAATATCAGAAGTGGCTACTAATTTTCTGTGCTCAATTTGAGCTGTTGGCAAAATTGCCCCAGGTAACTTGACATTTCTGTCCTATATTGATATAAAACAGAGCTCTTGAGTCTTATGAAGGGGTTCAGAGGGTTTATCTCTACTGCAAACTCAAGAAAACCATCTAAAATATCTAGTTGGTTTTTAGATGGAACTCGATCAACACAGAAAAGGAACTTCAAGATAATGCCTGTGTCAGCAAGGACTGGGTTTAATGATTTAAGGAAGTCTCTTAATCTGGCACAGAGTGATTGCACATGAATTTGCTTTAAGTGATTCTAATTAGACAGAGGGGAACTCTTGACTAGAACAGTTTGAATTCAAGTACACAGGATAACTTAGTGCTTCATTAACTATATGTTACTTCTTTCACATAGGTAAAAGGAGAGTAAACAAATATTTTCAATCCTAGTTTTCCAAATGTCTGAATGGTTTTAATCTGTGTCTGTTTGCATGGCATGTCAATAGGCCTCCGGTTTTTAGTTCCATCTCTCAGATCTGACTCTTCAGTTTGGAATTGCATAGCATAGTGTCTGGATACTCACACTTGCAACTCTAGAAGGTTTCTAGAAACTTGATAGGCATGTTAAGGAATTCAGGAGTCTTGTGTCCTACTTTAAAACCCTGCAAGGACAGGGTTTTTTTCTGCCCTGTTTTCTTTCATTACTCCTACATTCTGACCCTGTTTCTATGATCCTGTTTTTGGTTTGTTCCCACCCCCTAGCCCCCCTCACCCCCTGCTTTATTATGCACCCTCTTGTGTCAGAAAGCTTGCCCAGCTTGCAATCCTAGCAAATCTGGAGTTTTGAGTGCCCTGCCTATTTCACTCCCACTTTTGCCTTTGTCACTTAGTTGTTTTCCCAGCAAGACCCAGTTTTTCTTTTTAAAGCTGCAGACCTGCTCTGTCTGTCCTTCCTTTCCCCTTTCCAGCCTTTACAGGATTTGATGCTTGTGTGGTCACTCCTATTTTTGCATCTCCATTTGTCTCAGCTGTACTAACCTTGCCCTGTCTTTACCTCCTTGCAGGATTCAATCTTTGCTGGCTTTTGTTTTCACATTTTCCAAGGTGGTACTTATCCAATTCAGGTTGGTTCTTTTCCTCTTCTGCTATTCTTGAACTTGGCAGGTGGAACACAGAGTCAGCACAAGAAATACGATGCCCTAACTCTTAATTTAGACCCATGGAGTTGGTTCTGTCACAGTCTGTCGGAGCTTAGTGCTGTCACTCACTGGAGGAAGTTCACAGACCAGTATGGGCAAGCTGTGGCTCTTTGTTTTTTTCCAAAAAATTGTTGCTTAATTACATTTGGGAAGTTTTCCCACAGGGATGGCAATAAAGCTTTATTTCTAGGAAGGTTGTGCTCTGCAGAAAGAGCACAAAACCCTGGAGATGTTTATGGTGTTCAGTGAAAATGCCACTGGATTTCCCTGCCCCTCAATTATGAGGCTTGGGCAAGGATGGCTGTTGAATGGAGCCAGCTTGAAGGCATTGTTTCCAGGTGTCAGGAACTGCATTCTATGCCCTTGCATGCCTTAGCACTGGGCCTCCCTTCCCTTTCCATCATGTGCTCCCATTTCTTTCCAATCCAAGCTCTCAATTTCATTCTTCTTATATACAGAAGCCTTATACAGTCTTACTAGAGCATTTGTAGTGTTCTTGCTGCATGTATTTCTATGATTCCACTCCTCCAGGTCCTGTTCTAGTGCCCTGACATCTGCTTTGGCCTGGACTTGAAGCCAGGACCTGTCAGTGTGGATGAAGCCAGTCATCCCATCCTTTTACAACATCTGAAGCGCTCTCTTGCTCTGTGGTCTTACAAAAATGTTTCAGTTTAAACAGCAAAGAAAAGTCTAAGGTGCATCTTGGGAGCAGGCTGCGTGCTTCATGGCAGCTCCAGGTTAGCTTGGAAGGCGGCAAATGCTCAGTGTTGGGGCTCCTCTGCATTTCTTCTCCTGTGCTCTGATGTGTTCCCTCCCCTAGAAAGACACCAAATAAAGATGATATAGGGCAGTAGGAGAACTGATGAATTGTACTTGGAGTGCTTTGGGATGTTGTGGCTTTATATGCATCTTAAAACCGCAGTAGTAACTCCCTCCCTCATTATACAAGGCATTTGTTAACTGCAAAGTCTTGTCTAACTTTCTGGGTGGTGTGCTGAATAGTTTTTAACCATTTTTGCTCCTTAATTTTCTCATTTTCTCTAAGGATTGTTTTCTCATAATAATAAATGTCAGACCCAATACTTTTGAAGACATTTTGCTGCTCCACTGCTCTTAGAAAATTTGATAAATCTTTTTAAAGACAAAATCATACCTGTTCAAGATAATTAATTTCATATGACCCAAGATATCTGAGGCCAAAGATGTTTCAGAAGTGATTTTTTTTTTTGTTTTTTTTTTGGGGGGGAGGAGGGGGGAAGGGAAGTTATGGAGTTCAATGTATTAGTCCTGCAAAAAAGAGATCGAAAAGATTGATTAGGCAATTTTATGGTTCTAAGGAGACATCATCTAAGATGGTCTGTAGTCCTTTTTCCAGTACAGTTTTTGTAGTGCAAGCAAGGAAATACTTGATGACTGATAAAATATTCTGTAGTCTAATTGCTCCTGATGTTTTTTACTGCTGAATTAAACCGCAAAGCATAACTTCACTTAAAGAGAGCTGAGACTTAAAAGTCATCAACCTGAGTGAAAAAGAGGAACAACCTAAATAGACAAGAACTAGCATGTGTGTGAGATGGCCTTGAAAAATTCAATTTTAAGGCCACTTGTTTTCTTAACTGGATTGCAAAGTCTCTCTTTTTAAGAAGAGGCCAAACCAAGAAGCAGGAAAAGCAATCTTTTCTTAATGTTATGAGTTATGGTAAAGATTACTACTTTCTAGCATAAAAACAATATTGAATAGCAGTTAATGATCTATCCCAGAGTTAGCCACAGCATGAGTTGCCAGTTCTCTGCTCTGTTCTCAACTGCTGCTGTCTTCTGCTCTAAGAATAAAGTATGGGCAGCATCTCCTGTGCTAGACTTCAGTGCTTGCCGTAGTAATATGGACTGTAATTACTGCTGACTTGGATTACAGCTCTGGGTTTGGGATAGAGTTTGATTCTGATTCACTGGCTCTATCGTCCCAGTTGTTGGAATGTTTGTGGAGTGTTTGTGTGACCTTCTCAGGCACTAGAACTGAACCTGTTAGAGACACCAAAGCAAATCTATACCCTTACCTGTTAATTGCTAATGAGAACAATAGTCAACCTGGTCAGCAGGATTTTTGTTGTGTGGGTTTTTTTTTTTTTGGAACTGAGTTACACTCTGGCTTGCAAAAATATAAATAAAAGGTTAACCTTCCAATCTTACTGAAGTGACAGTAATAAATAGGGCGCTAGCTGCTTTTGCTGGTATGTAACGATAATATGTAATGAAGTTAGTACAATTGCATTAAATGTGCTATAGTAATGGAAGCTTATGTAAATGCATTAATAAATAACTGGGGAGAAAAAGACCCGTAGCATTGCTGATGTCTTGTGGTTGTTTTGCTCCCTTGCTATGTCTAAATATTTCCATTGATATATTTTCCCTCCTTCTGTCTTGTTGTCAGGCAAGTATTTTAGGTGTTCTGTGGATTGAACTATCTTTAGCTTTTCAGCTTTACTGCTCCTTAAACTCATGTCTGTCATCTAGCAGAATTGAAATTTCCAGCATATCTCAGTGATGAGTCTTATTTTTCCCTGCCACTCCCTTTTAGTCTATGGCTTTAAATAACTATTTAGATGCTTCAAACTCTTATATTTTTAAGCATCGGATATTTAATTTGGTCTATAAGGTGTTTTCCTCTTATGTATAGTTCATATTTATGTATGCTGTCCTGTAGCTCCTGCATGTCAGTAGAAGGAGAATGGGGGAAAAAAAATTGTATTTTAATAAAAATACTTCTATAAACAATGTCTATGATCTTAAATTAGAAATTGGCAAGATTACTTGTTGACGTGGTTGTTTACTTTTTGTAGTGACCTCTTTGCTTTCTGATTTGTTTCCCACATTGAGTTCCCATGTACTGGCCTCATGATGTAGAAGCACTTGACATGTTTCTTGCTCTGTACTGGTCATGATGAAGTGTAGTTTGTGTTCCTTCTGTTGTTTGAGTTCAAACTAAGTAGGTCATTGTCATGAGTTCCTCGGGAGTGTACTTGAACATTATGAATGGTCCACGTAGTTACAGAGCCTAACCTGTTCAATATTTACCCCTTCTTGAGAAAAAGAGGAAAGGATTTTTGCAGCTCTACTACCATTTTGACCTATTTACTGACATCTTCATAGATGTTAAAAATAGTCATGTGTTAGTTAAAAGTTATTAATTTTATGCAACTCTGAACTTCATAAAAGTGGCATTTGAAGATCAGAAGAATATGATAGAAAATCACTATGTACTGCCTCCTATGCCTTTTCAGGGTGCTTTTGTATTTCTGCGGTGGCACATGATGTTAAGGGTAACTAGGGCTCTTCCCAGCACTTTTTGAGCAGCTGAAACTCCTGTGCTGCATTCTCTCGGTGGCTGGTGAAGGTTGTATGTGCGGTTTTATGAATCACGTTACTTTCCTGGTGACAGCCAGTGTGCATTACTGTGAAACTGAGAGGGCCTTTCATCTGGGTTTTAGTATTGTCAGTAGGAGGTCTGAATCAGTATCACTGAGGAGCATGTGAAATAGAGGTGGCTTATCTCTTGTTCTTAAATATATTTGGCTTTTATTTATTGGAGAAGTTAAGTCTAATGAACCTTCAATAATTATCGATTTAAAGCATGTGTAAATTGATGCAGGTAATTATAAGAGAAAACTGCGTGTTTCTAGTGAAACTAGGTAGATGTTAAAACTTCTTTAATGATTTTATGTATTTGCATATAATGTCATGTTCAAGAACACTATACAAAGAACATGAATAGGTGTGCTAAATTGGTGTTTTTAAAAACAATGGGTTTTGTTTTACTGAGAATTTGACTCCGTTTTTCTCTATAACTTGGGTCAGTTTGATGCAGTCCCCCACTGGTAGTAAAGGAACAAGTAAGAATGTTATACTGTATGATATATTTAAGAACAATTGCTGCCTTGTAGCTGTGTGTGGCTTTAGTAGAGCAAACTGTAATGTTGATAGCAGGTCTTTCTACTGTCAGCAGCATTGAATGACTCTTAAAAAATCCTTGTCTAGATTTTGTATATATCTTCCTCCATTTCCTGGGAACACTTTCTGGCAAGGAGAAAGAATGATTTCTGCACAGTCATATTGGCTGCCCTGGATGACCTTTCTTTGCAAGTAATTCTAGAAGCACACAAGGAAGTGCGTGTCACCCTCTTAAACTCGATCCAGGTAGTGGGGCTGAAAGATGGCCAAGGGGCATGTTAGGGCTGCTGCAAGGAGATCACTGCATAGTATCTCCTTCCTGAATAGTGCCGATATCTTGCTGGAACATGAAAAGCTGATGCCTGAGGTGTCTGGCCTTGCCACATATGGCTAGCATCTGGTCTCCACCTCAAAGACCATTAATAAACCACTACTGCCTCATGAATCAATGGAAAAAGTGGTTTCTACTGTGGATAACTAGCAAAAGTTCTTTGTCTCTTCTCTCCCTTACTTGTGTTAGCACAAAAGCTGGCACCAAAATGTTTGTTGAAATAAATGTAATGTGGTGGATTGGATATGGTTCTGATCCTTTGTGTGTATGCTCTGTGGTGTATAACAAATGTGTCACCATACAAAGTTCGTAGGAACAGGCCTAGTCCCAGTTTACATGTGGTCTTTAGCTTTTATTTCTTTACTTTCCTTTATCTTCCCTCTTCCTCTGTCCCTTAACTATGCTCTGTTAAGTGAATCAACTCCTTTCCCTTTATCTGTGCCAATTTATTAAAGCATTGGGGAAGCAGCATGGCCTCTTTCTAAGTCGTCTGTTAATTAAATTCTTTTGTCTGTTTTATCAAGCCCTTGTGCCTTTTGCAGTAGCTGTGTGCAGATCTGCTTGCAAAACCCTTTTGAGCAGGCAGAGGGATCTGCCAGTGGAATTTTTTTCTTTTTTTTTTCTTTTTTTTTTTTTTCTTCTCTTTGACAGAAAACATAAGCAAAGCTGAGGAAAACTATGTTCTGTTAACTGATAGAAGTGTTCAGTGAGGGGGATGTGAACATTTTACACCCTGAACTGGCACAGCTCTTCTGGTACATGGTGTGTCCCTGCCTGTCCTTTATACTATCTTTATAGTATAAACTGGACTATTTTGTCTTTGGGAAAGGAGCCACTATCTACTTCATATTTGTACAGTACTTAGCACAATGTAGGCTCCTACTTAAGTACTTACCAACACAACTGTGACTAGCTGTTTGTCCTTGTGAAGGGCTCAGTATGGTTTATCACTGTCACTGTTATAAAACAAGTACTTAATCCATTATGCTCTTGATCCATTATGCTCAGTGATGGACTACTTCTCCTTATATGATGCTGACAAGGACTGAACTACTTTGTACTTGTGTAGTCTTTTTAAATAGATGTAGATATGCTATGAAATGTCAGTTCTGAAAAGAAGACATTTAGATTGTCTTAGTGTACAGTATGCCAGGCAGGACTCTACAGGGAGGAAGAAATAAATGTGCTTTTTACATGCTGCAGATTGTATATTTATTTGTGTGTGTGTGTGCATATCTGGGGGTACAGACTTCAGTTTTCAGAAGACCAGATTGCTTTCTGTGGGTTAGGAGTGAGCAGTATCGGTGAAGCAATCTGCAGTCTGCCAGGGAACCCATGCCTTACCCTCTAGGGTGGGAGAGGATTTCTCTCCTGCCCCAGAGCCAAGGCTCTTGCTGCAGCACACCAGACTGCCCCGGGACAAAGCTGGTCTCAAGGCTACCTGCTTCACCCCAGTGCGGCTCAGGACAGTGCTGTCTCCATGGAACAGGAACCCTGTGGTGGGAGTCAGTATGGCAGGTCAGAGCCAGGGTTTAGTGTGCTCCTGGCCTCTGATTTGAATTAAGTTCCCTAACTAGAAGCACAGATTTGGCCCTAGTTGCCATAGATTGTAGTTCCCAGATTACTGCAGCAGCCTGCCCCTGTAGACTTGGTGGTGGACCTTACATGCAAAGCGATGGGGCTCTACATGTGTTTTATCTCAAGGAGATGGTGGTGAAGTCAGCAACCTGGCCTGGCTCATGCCTGGCACATAAAGACAATGCCCTTTTGTCAGCATTGCACCACAGATTTTCCTCGCCTTCTCTTGGGAAATGGATGTATGGGACAATCTCTTGGGCTGCCATTTAAAGAAATTGTTTTCCCACACCCTTCTATGCTTAATAAGCTTTGTGAGTCATACAGCTGTCTGAAGCTGGGATCTGTAGCTGTTCTGTCTAGAAAAAGAAAGTAGAAGACTTTCTCTGGAATGAATTGCTGTGGACTGCATCACAAGAAAGTGGGCCAGCATCCAGCTGCACTAGAGGACAGCAGTGATGTTTCTGACTGCAGACCATATGGCTCTCGTAGCAGGTGCCGCATGGAAATGTGTGTTCAGGTGCGAGGAAAAAGCACGGGTGGGAGGAGGCAGTGTGAGCAGAGCAGAATATAGTGCCTGTGTGGTCTCTGCTCCTATTGCAACATCAGCTGACTATCAGGGCTGGCTTTGTGCCCTGATGGGACAACTGAGTCTGCCTGGGTGGCCACTACTGCCACCAGGTATCTGCATGTGTGTGCTGGTTTAGAGTTAAACCTCTCGGAGAAATGAATCCAACTCAGAATGGGATTGCAAATCAGAATAGCAATTTAATAAAAAAGGTCACAATAAATACACTGATACAGAAGGAAAATCTCTTTGACCCACAAAAACAGATGTGCAGCCCATCACAGTGGGGCATGAGCAGAATGGAGCTGGCCAACCTCTGTGCTGAGCGGCACATGGCCCCCCTGAGTTCAAAGTAAAAATATAGAAGAAACCTGCTGGTGAAAATGATGGTTGCAGTCTGGATGAGTGTGGCAGTCACAGTCCTGTTGAGGCTCTGGTCCTCCTCTGGATCTGATGAGGGATCCCAGTCCCAAAATCCCAAGCTTATCTATGCTTGGGCTCAGATGGGAATGCCTGGTTGCTCCCCCAGGGTGGGGAGTTTCATAATAGGTAATTTACTCTGTGAGGTGAATTATGGCATATTTCTGGAATCCCTGATGGTGCATTAGGAGACACAACACCTCAGGTGGATGTGAAGGTACTAATGCCTCCCCGAAGGGGAGTTATCACACCTGAGTCATAGGTGTGAAGACAGGAAAACTTCCATATCTGACAGAAGTTCCTAAACATCCAGCTTGTTTGGGGTTGGGTGTGGCCTGGGCAGCTGCTGCAAATGGGCCATTGTGAGCAGTTCATGAGAAAATGACATAGTGGATTTAGAATACACACCTACACAGTGATAAACTGATCTTGGCTACTATAACCTGGACAATGTGCTTCAGGTGGTCATAGGTAGCTGGAGGAGCAGGTTTCCAGCCTTCCTGATGGGTGTGCCACAGGGGAGGTGGTGATAGGCTTGGTGGGGCTGGTGCTGCAGCCTATTCTTAGCAAATTTGAGTCACCTTGCACTTTGGAAAGGCTTCCTGTGAGCTGACTTCCTGGAGTGCTTCAGGCAAAACGTCACCAACTGGTCATGGGAGGTGATTGTCCTGCTCTGCACTGGTGAGGCCTCACCTTGAATATTGTGTGCAGTTTTGGTCTCTGCAATGTAAGAAACGTATCAAGCTATTACAGAGCATCCAAATGAGGGCAACAACGATTGCAGAATCACAGACTGTGCTGAGTTGGAAGGGACCCACAAGACTCGAGTCCAACCCTTAGCCCTGCACAGGACCATCCCCAAGACTCACACCATGTGCCTGAAAGTATCATCCAAATGCTTCTTGAACACTCTCAGGCTTGGTGCTGTGACCACTTCCCTGGGGAGCCTGTTCCAGTGTCCAGCAACCATCTGTGTGAAGAACCTGCTTCTAATATCCAACCTAAACCTCCCCTAGCACAACTTGAGGATATTCCTTTGGGTCCTGTCACTGGTCACCACAGAGAAGAGATCAGTGCCTGCTCTTCCTCCTTCTCATAAGGAAGTCCAAAGGAGGGCAGCATATATGGTGAAGGGCCTTGAGGGGAAGGCAGATGAGGACCAACTGAGGGCACTTGGCACATTTTTAAGCGTGACTTTTAAAATTAATTGGAGAATAAACCTGTCTGAAAAAATAATTGCAAAAGTAATTATTACTTATTTGGTTACATTTTATTTATATATTTATTATCTGTGTATCTTAAGAAATTACCTTAGTTATAAGAACATTCTTGCCATTGTTTAGCTGGTTGAAATTGATTTACATTTAATGATGTTTCTGTACAGGAGACTAAACTAGCTCTTCAGCTGTTCAATTGATATTTATTTTTTGTTAGTGGTTTTAGTGGTATCAAATCTAGTTAAATTGAACACTTAAGGAAATCCCTGTATGAATTCTGGGGGGAAAAAAAATTGTAAAAATATGGAGTTCATTGGCCTATTCTGCTCTTTTTTTCTAATTTGTTAACCAGCATTTGGCAATTACTATCGCCTGTTAGGGCAGGAGGAGATAACAAGGTAGAGGAGATCTATGTCAGCTAATGCGTGTCATATAGGATGAGTCTTTGACAACCTTCTTTCTTCAGAGCAGTGTTATAAAGTCAAGCTGATAAAAGAAGGCAATGTTGGAGTTTTTTGCAGTACTTAGAAAATTTCTCAAATTGGCACTTAAAAGGGACATC
This sequence comes from Formicarius rufipectus, assembly GCA_013399695.1. Classification (NCBI taxonomy): domain Eukaryota; kingdom Metazoa; phylum Chordata; class Aves; order Passeriformes; family Formicariidae; genus Formicarius; species Formicarius rufipectus. The sequence continues at coordinate 139,603 of VXAU01003555.1, forward strand.
AAAAGCAGTAGTTTAATTGATTTCTTGGCAACTAACAAGTGAGTATTACAAAGTAAATGCACTTAGTTGTGTCTTTTCCCTCTGTCCTGTAGAGCTGTCCCACAATAACTTTCTTATGGCCCAAGAAGGGATAAGATTGAAGGGGAGCAGGGAAAAGGTTAACGTGATTCTGCTCTCATCTACTGCCATTCTTGTACAGGGTCCTGCCACTCTCAAAGAAAGAGAAAATTAGAAATGTGTGACTTAAAGTAGCTCTGAGTTTCACGTTTGTCATATTTTTCCATGGTAGTGAAAGTAATTAATTTATTCAATTAATATTGCAACTTTTGGCCTGCTGGTGTGTGTAGAGCAGTAGCAGTTCCTTACACAGGGCTCAATTTTAATTCTTTTCTTGTCTTTTTTTCCTTTTTTTTTTTTTTTAAACATCTGAGGGAATCTTTCTGAAAAGCCCTAGTTTCTTCTTCCTTTAGATGCAGCCAGACAAAACCATTCTTTCTCAAATGACTCCTCAAACTGGCCAAGTTTTTTTTCTTTGCTGTCTTTACGTGTTAATGCATCTATCCCAATGTGAGCCAGGATGCACTGATTTGATTCCTTAGCAGAAGGCTGCTGATGCACCAAACCTAGAAATGAAGAGTTTAAAAAAAAACCCCAAAAGCACTAAAGAAGGGAAAGGTTCCTTTCTGATCACTGTCACAGTCCCCTAGCTTTCATTTGCTACTTTCAGTACCAAGTAAGAATAAACTGAAAGATAAAAAGGAAGAAGTACCTGATTTCAGGGAGATTCTGCTTAAACACTGTTTTTATTACTGCATTTGTTTCTTCTGCAGAGTGGGAAGCCCCCAGTTAAGGACATGTTCACAGATTTGAAAGATGGAAGGAAGCTTTTGGACCTTTTGGAGGGTCTGACAGGGAAACCTCTGGTAAGAGAAACATTTGAATCCTATTTCCATTTATTAAGAAAAAAACAAACCAAAGAATAAACAAAACACAAACTCCAAACTGTGGCGTGTGTGTGGGGTTTTATGTGTTGTTTTGGTTTTTTGTTTGTTTGTTTTTTGTTTGGTTGGGGTTTTTTTTAATTTTAATTTATTGAAAACCCTCTTTTGCTTGTTGTGTACTTGTTCTCCACAGTTCCATTGAAATTCCCATGAACTGGACTCATGAGATACCGAGTCAGGCTGAAGTTTAACTGTGTAACCCTCTCTTAAGGGTTTACGTACTGTCTAGCAAAGCATGTAAAACCAGTGGTGTTGTTCACATAGTGTATGTTTTTAATAGAGACCTTTTTTGGGTGATCATGGATACCATTGTTCAGCTGGTTACCTATCGACTCCTAATAATCTCATGAAAGACCCCTTAAAGAAAAAGTAGAGAAAAAAAGACAACAGCTAGTAGGCAGTGCAAAAATCTGCATCTCCATTGAAGAATTTTGTGATCTGTAGATTGGAAAAGGCTGAAAACTGCTCAAATTTGGCATGAAAAAGTGTGTGTGGCTGAAAACTCTTCCCCTGCTAACACTGATACATGAGGCATGGTTAAACTTCTGACATCAGTTGAGATTAAATTTTTGATTTCACTATTTGTAATAAATCTCAAGTGTATTTGTTGACGTTATGAAGAACCTTCAGCCATTTAAAATTTCACATTACAGGCTTGCCTTGTTTTTTTTAAACAGATGAATTTCACGAGCACTTATAATAATTTGTGCTGTCATTTAAAGTATACCCAAGACAATAGGAGTTTCTGGAGTTTTAATTTGATGATGTGTAGCAAGTTCAGCTCCATGCTCTCATAGTATGATCATGCTCTGCCTCAGGAGTTAAATTGTGGTGATTAAAAGCAAGTGGAGTGGCAATTATTGTCAAGACATGAAGTGTTTTGGTTCCACCCTCCTCCCGCCCCAATATTAAAAGGAAGGGAAAGTCAGGAAGTGTAACTTTTTCCCAGTATGCAAAGATCTAACAGGCTTTTGGTGCCCGGAAAACAAATTGCTGCTCGTTCTCTCTTGGGAGCTGAAAAATTTCAACTACTCTGGCAAATGTTCAAAAGCCTCCAATTTTCCCCGAGAACTCTCACTTTGCTGTTGCATTGCCAGTTCATAATCCTGTAGATGCTGGGAATGAAACAGGGCTTACTGAAGATAAGCTGAAATGCATTTGGAATCCAAGGCTTGTCTTTTGCCTTGAATTGAGGAATATTATTCAGACCAATTTTCATTTTAAAATTGTGGATGGTCTTGGTTGTTTTTTTATTTCCCACTTAAAAATAAAAAAAGGTCAAAAACTGGGGAAAAGGGAGAAAACTTTTCTTTAATTTTGTTTGGTCTGTCAAGTTAATTCTGATGTTGAACAAATTGTAACCTTTTTTTTTTTTTTTTTCAGCCTAAAGAACGAGGTTCCACACGGGTACATGCCTTAAATAATGTCAACCGAGTACTGCAAGTCTTGCATCAGAACAATGTGAGCACGTTTTTCCACAGCTTTTTTATAGATTCTGTAGTTCATTCTTGAGTGTAAATGAGTTCAGAATGCAGAAAATAAAGATTTTTGGTACCTAAAATGAGAATTCAGTGAGACGGGTAAGCCATTTTTACTTTTTCTTATCTGGTGTAGAATTTCAGTGTCCAGCAATTTTTTGACACATTAAAATGCTAACTCAGTAACTAAACAGTATTAGCTGGTTTGTTGGGATGTGTGACAAAGGTGACTTGAAGCTCTGCTGTTGCACAGCTAACAGACCTGGCAGGACAGAAGACTAATTTCCAGTGATGAGGCATAACTTGTGTAAAGAGATGACAGGTTTTGTGGCTGTTTTTCGTGTCCTTCTCTCAGTGTCCAGGAGTATCTTTTCAATGACATCTGTCAGCTCTGTGTCCAATGTGTACTGTTTCTAATTTGCAGCTTTGGTAACCGATCAAAAGAACAAACAAGCAAACAAAAACGAATTCTTCTTTAAGAAAACTGAGAGGAATAATTTTTTGCTTTAATATTTGTTTTTACTGCCTGGAAGCCGGTAGTGCTATAGCAAAGTGATTTTAGTTCTTCCCCAGAAGAACAATTCCTGTTAAGTGTGCAATCTATAGTTAGAATTTCTATTTGTGAATGTCAGGGCACTCAAATAACTTAATAAGAACATTCTGGCAATAAATATATCAAATACAAGAAGGCATGACATATTTATTTATACACTCTGCTGATTGAAGAGTGATATCAACATTCTGTATAATACTGCAATTTCCCCTCTGTGTTGGTGGACTGGTGTCATATTTCTAGGAAACAGACAAAGCTAGCTTTGTTGTTTGTTTTTGTTCTTTGAGGTACTGTAAATATTGATTAACTTTTTCCTAAGGATAAGTAATGAGTTTTTTCTAGCTTGAAATTGATTTATTTTATGATCATAATAATGAAATAACACTGAATTACCATAATTAATTAGTTCTTCCTGAAGCTGACAGGGTCTGGATTTCTGAAAGTAAACAGATGGTTGTAGTTAGCTGAAGGTTGTTAAGGTCATGTGCTTGATTTATACCTACTGCTTACCTTCATTAATATGTGCTAATATGAAGGAAAAAAGTATCCACTGTGAAGCAGTTGCATTCTGTTGCTTGACAGTTTGTGGGCTATGCAAGATTCATAACTTGTGAAATAATTTATGAATGTGTTTAAATATATGTTGCAGAGATCAGACAAACCTAGGGTGTAGGTGATCAAGGGATCCTGTGAACCTCATCCTTTTAGCAGAATGGTTCTAAGTAATGAAGTTCAACTTTCTTGATTTGTGGATCAATTTTTTTTTTTTAATAATTTAATATGCCCACTGGAAATCATTCTGCATAACCAATATCAGTCTGCTGTCTTTTACTGATTAACTTTGCTTAAGTCTCAGTCCACTCATTACTAAATTAGTGTCTGCATCCTGCAAACTACCATTACAGTACAAAAATGGACAAAAGTGGAGCATTTTATGTATGGTATGGATAGCAAAAGGAATGCATTATTACTTGATATGTAACTAAAAAATATGAGGTGTTTTTATTGTCACCCATTCTCAGGAGAGTTTTTATTCTATCACAGGTGAAAAAAAGTTCTTACACTGCAATTGTTTTATTTTTTCTGCCTTGGTCTGTAGTCTTGCTTTCTGTTCTTTGTGTTCTAGAGTGTTTTCCTGTGTGTTTTTAACGATCTACACTGGTGATTCTTTTGGCCTGTTCTTGCCTACTTTACAGTTACTCTTAAATATATGACCGGTACTTGCAGAGTATTGCTGTAATTTTCTCTTCTAGCTGCTTTAAAAATTGAGAGAGAAAAATTAACAAATACACAAACTTTTTTTAGTACTTTAAAGTGTAATTTGTGGTTCCATGTTAATCTTGCAGCATTTTTTGATTCTCCTAACAGAGACACTTATGGGGAACTGAAAATTGTCAAGGTGATGTCTGAAAGGAATAAGGTTAAAAGTACATTTTGCAGGATTGAAGCTATTTAGTCTTATTATATCCTTATATGTCAGTACTATTATCTAAAACAGAACAAAATTTTGTTCTTGTCTATTCTGTCATCGTTGGCTGTGTCCACTGAGAGTCACAGCATGGCTTCCATTACTGTCCCATGCTTGTCTGTATTATTTAATTGCTAGCCAGCTCTTTGGTGCAGGTTTAGTCTCTGTGACCAGTTCTGATCCAAAGCAATGCCCAGATACAATTCTTAGAGTTAGTGTAAGCTGGGAGATGTTTCTGATATGCACTGTTTCGGAGCAGGGGTGAGAAAAAAGTTAAAAAGCTTCTCCATCAAGGTGAAATGTACTGGTGCCACTTGTCCCTGGGGCTGGAGGATGCTCCTGGCTCAGGTTATTTACAGGAACATAGCCCAGCATCTTCCCTGTGTTGGGAGTGTATTGCAGCATCTGCTGTATGTGTACCTAGACCCAGGGAGGTATCTGCTTCATCTGCTGTATGCAGCTGTTCCTAACCCAGTTTCCATAGGCATAGTGGTGACATATATATGTAGTACAAGGTGGTTCAGAGTTAGTGTCGCTTTCTCTGCATTAACTGAATGGAAACTTGGTTACCTAATTTAGTTCAGACTCTAAAGCAGCACAAAGTGAATATCTGGTCAGGTGCTCTTAAGCTTTTCTTCTGAGGGCTGAGTGCTTGATGCAGGAGCGGGTTGCCTCTCTTGCCCTCTTCCTTACTCAAGTAGTCTCCTGTGTCTCTCTTTAATGATCTCAAACCATTTCCAAGTCAATGTTGGGTCCTATGCATGGAGAAAACTTGAAAAATCTTACTTTTCTCTTGAGCTTTTGGTCTCTTTGTATAAGCTTCTCATTAGGATGCTGTTCATGCAGAGGAAAAACCTGTTCATTAATAGTTTTTGTGATCCTGCAATATTTCTGACTTTGTCTAGGAGCAAACTTATTTGCCTGTCATATCATTTATCCTTGCATTTCTGTTGTCCAGTTTTGAGTGCTGGTCTGTATCTGTATGTTAGAGGAGAGAGTAAAACCCTTCCAATGGAGCATCATCTTTGGTGCTCTTTTTTTTTTTTTGTCTTGCTGTTTAAGTGATTGTCTTGATGAATTCAGTTGGACAATTCTCTGTTAGCTCTGGTTTTCTCATTATAATTACTTTATATTTCAGAGTACGTGGCTGGACAGCCAGGGATATGGGGTGGGGTTGTGACATGAAGCTGTAATAACAGTGTTTAATATAGAGTTGATCCAACCTCTGCAGGTGGAGTTGGTGAATATTGGAGGAACTGACATCGTTGATGGAAATCACAAGCTGACACTGGGACTTCTGTGGAGCATTATCTTGCACTGGCAGGTGAGTGGCTGCTGTGAGATCTCTTCCTTTCCAGGAATCATATGCATTGATCTGCTGGGATTTTCACAAACCTTCTCAGGTTTTTGGTGGTGGAAAATCTGCTTCTATTTTGGGCAGGGAAATAAAGGCAGGCCAGTATTTGGTTTCTGCTCTCAGTCTATTGGCTGCCTCCCCTGATACGTATTTTTGTATGTGCTCAGTTGTACTCAGCCTCTCAGTTTAGTTCCTATGGGTGTTAATTGCAGAGAGGCTTTTCAGGCTGAAGCTTTGTATTTATGTTTTTTCCTCAAAGGATTGAGGCAGGTAGTTTTTTACTGTCTAAGTAGCTGTGTTTGGCTTGCGCTTTTGCATGCTGCTCTGTGGGTTTGTTAGTCTTATTAGATAGAATTCTCCTGGTTTATCCAGGTGTCTGGGAAGATGACTGAATTCACTTGGAGAGACTTTGACAGATGTGTGTGGCTAGCACCCAAACAACAAAGTACTTTTGTTGGATGAGCAGGTATCTTCGTCTTGCAGGAAAACAGTGCAAGCTGTATTTTTGGTGTTTGTTTGCTGGTGGAACCACAGCACAAGGCATAGACAGAACTGAGGAGAGGGGAATGATTGTAATGCAAGAATAATGTGTCTTTATGACATGAAACATAAATGGTTCTTGTAATCAGTAGAATGCAAAGATGACCTGAAGACTCCTATTCACAAATTTCATATGAGGAGTTGGGGTTTGATTCGTAGCTTTTTGTGAGGAAGACCCTTTCATAGTTTGTGAAATAATTTTGTTTTGTAAGCAGGAAAAGTGGAGCATGTGTCTGTAAGGTGTAATGGTTTCTGTCTTGCAGGTGAAGGATGTCATGAAGAACATCATGTCAGATTTGCAGCAGACTAACAGTGAGAAGATATTGCTGAGCTGGGTTCGACAGTCCACCAGACCTTACAGTCAGGTCAACGTTTTGAACTTCACCACAAGCTGGGCTGATGGAATGGCCTTTAATGCTGTCATTCATAGACACAAGTAAGTAGGAAACAGCTTATCTTAGACCTAGAGAAGTTAACAGCTTTTTTCCTGTGTCTTAGTGCTTGAGCATTTGACAACTTCTAGCCTCTTTAGGTGATTCATTGTCCCGTTGTTTGTTTGTCTTTTGTTGTGGTAACAATAGCAGAGGTGGGATATTGCCAGAGCCTTGCAAAGGCTGGAGGCAAGGCAGGAATTTGACATTCAGTTCCTGCACATGCTGGAACACTTGCTGATTGGAGTGGGTTTGCATCCCACTTAGTGTGCATTATACAGGGAGTGACAGTGTTTCTGCAGAAAGGAGAGGAGTTGACCATCTCCTTCACCTGTACTTCCTTCCTTCTACTTGTCGTCCTCTGCAAAGAGAAACATTTCTTCAATAGGAGTTTGCCATTTCATTTCAGTAAGAAGATACAGAAGCTACAAAACAAAGGAATAAGACTGTAGCTTTTCTGATTTTTTTTTAATATATCTTGCATGAAAGACAATGTATGCACTTCTTTAAGGAGAACTGCTGGGCAGGAGAATGAAGGGGTAATTGAATACTTCAGGTGTCTGTAGAGTATTCATTACTTTGTTCATTATACTTTGTAAGGAACAGTGTTGAAGCTTCTTTGTGCAGATCTTTTCTGTTCTTTCTGATTTTTGGAGGAATCTTCAGTAGTTTAAAGAAATCATTATTACAGACTCCTATGAAACTTGCGTATCTTTTTTTTACTTTCTTTTAAAATTTTTTTTCTTTGAGATACACTGGGCAATATACTCTAATCTAGTATACCTTAAATGGAGTCAGCTCATTGCTTTGCAGGGTCTGACTGTTCTTTACCATACTAAAGCCATTATTCATTTAACCAAACCTCCTGGCCACCAGGTATCTGACACAGCACATGCTTTACAAATACCAGTAATTTTTATACCCAGCAGATGCAAAGTGTTTGCAAAAACATATGTTCATTTTGAGCCTGCTGTTCTCTGCCCTTACATGCCTGTTTGGCCTCTGCTAACTGAAACAGGCTCACTGACTTCAGGGCAGGTCTGCCCTGACATACCTCTGTTCCTTGTTGACCCAAGCTGACTGTGTTCAGCCCACACGGGTTTAGAGGGAGGGCCTGCAACACACTGAGGGCTCCTGAATGTTTGGAAGGACTGTTGTGCAAAAGCTGAGCAATACTAGTAAAGATCTTGCTGGAGTTTATCACAACTATCACCAGGTCCCTTGTCTGGATGGGGTGAGCTGTAGTGGTGGTTTTCCTACTGCAACAATTGTAGTGGCCTTGCTCTGCTGCTTGAACGTGTGAATCTTTGTGGTGGAGAGGGTGCCAGATTTAGACACAAATGCGACCTTGGTGACCTGAGAGAGGAGGATGAGGAGGAGAGAGGTAGCAAAATCAGTTTCATGTTTGTTGTCCTTACTTCTTATGACTCTGTGCTTGGGCTTTGCAGGATCTGAAATCTGCCCTTTTCAGAGCATTGTTAAGTAGCAAAAGCCCCTGCTGAAAGCTTTGACTGAGTAACTGTGTTTTTGTGTGGCTTCCTAAAATATTTTGGCCTGCTTATCTCTGAGCCTTTTCTATTCCTTGGAGCCTGACAGCAGCCAGCATGTCAGAATTCAGCTTTGCTGTACTTGGGCACAAGTCCTTTAGCCAGGGAAGCACAACACTCTGAGAAGTTTTGACCTGTCTTTAAATTCAGGCTGACTTTGAAAGAGAAACTTTAAAAGCACTTGGAAAGGAACAAGGGGTCTGGGGCAGGTTGCAGAAATGATAGAACAACAAGGCTGTTTACCTTATCCACACAGTAGTGCTTCCCTACCTAAGGGACATTTTTCAGTATTGCTTTTTTATTTTAGTTGAAATTGACACTTAAAAGAGGAGAATCTTTATGGATCCCATTAAGATTCTTAGTACCTTTCTTTTTTTCTTTTTATATCTATGAATGTTTGTTAGCTCATGGCTATGAAATGTAGTAACTTTTTGTAACACCTGCAGCACTTATGTAACCTGTCACCTCATATAGTTTCATTAACATTTTACTGTCCTGATCTCTTTCGTTTCCTCATATTAGCTTAGTTCCTCTTTGAAATGAATCTTCTCTTTGATTCAATTTCCTCATTCACAGGTAAATACCTGGGTTGCAATTTATTAAAACTTGTATTATCATGACAGTGTGCAGGTACTTCATATGCAATATACTGATTGCAATGGGTTTTTCAAAGTCAGAGTATCTGCTAAATCTTTACATGAATCTACATGGTTATCCTTTTTGTTTTTGTGAGGAGGTATAGTATTCCATGACATTCTATGCAAATGTCTGTTTCTGCTCACCCTGTTTTCTGGCTCTTTGCTTCTCAGACCCTGCTGGCTTATAGTCTTCCTGTTATATAAATGTAATGACTAGATAGATGATAAAGGATACTCTTAGGTCAATTTACCACTGAATCAAATATTAAAATAATTAAAGGCAAGCCTGTCTCTTCCTCCACAAGTTCTATAAAGTACAGAATCAATAGCAGTGTTTTGATGAGAAGCCACTATTGCAGGAGAATGGAACGTATTTTAATGGCTCTGTAGCCTAGGAGCTCTGCTGCTGCAGCACTTGGCTGATCATTCCCTGTTTGTGTAAGTACTGCTAGAAATGGGCCCTGTTTGCTCACCCCACCTCCTACTCTGTGCTCCAATCTTTCCCCTTGAGACCTACCAGTGTGTTTTGGGTGCACAGTTGGACTAGAGATGTCACTGGTTTAACACTCATGTTAAATGAAGGCTGCTGACATTGCAAAGCAGTCAGCTCTTTGGCCTGATGTGTGTTGTAACTCGTGAGCACTTTTGATGAGATGTTTTTTTGTAGTTTTCTTTTTGTTAGTTTGTTTGTTTTGTTATTTGGGGGGGAAAAGGCAATGGGGAAGGGTGAGAGAGTGGAGTGGAGACCACTGTTGCTCTTGGCTATGATGTTCTACAGTGGCCACATTGCAAGTTTGGAATGAGGTTTTCCAGCAACAGAGTGACTCTTGGTTACCAAACAGTGGCTGATGCAGAAAATGTACAATAACAGTAATGCTGTGGAACAAACAGTTGAAGAAAACTGGTACTGGGATAATTTTAAATAAAGTTTATGTATTCTTTTTAGTAGTATTTGATCTCCTGTTAGAGTCAATGACTATATGTTTAGAACACGTAGAATGGATGGTGAATGTTGCTGTGGGCATGCAGTCAAGTAATTGGTTTATGATTGTCAGATTCTCACTAAAAATAAAAAATGCATGTATTTGTATTTATGCATTTGTGTATATACACTTATGTTGGTATTTTTTATGCACATGTATGTTTATGTTACTCAAGTAGCTACCATCATATCCATAACTTGATATTTTGCATGTTAGGGATTTTTTTTTATTCAGATAAAATATAGTTTCTTCGTTTGTTTTCGCTTTTAGACCTGAACTGTTCAGCTGGGATAAAGTTTTAAAGATGTCCCCAGTTGAGAGACTGGAAAATGCTTTCAACATAGCCAAGAACCACTTAGGAATTGAGAAACTGTTGGATCCTGAAGGTGGGATAGAGTTACTTTACTTGACAAGAAGCTTTTTTAAACTCTCTGGAAATAAATTTTTTCCACTGACATGAACTATGAATAAAAATTCCATCAGTTTTGTGCAGTGCTATTTTGTTTGGGGCCTTTAAATTTGGGTTTAAAATAGTGTCATTTGCGGGGTAGTGATATGTCTGTGTGTGCTTAGCTTTGGCATTTTGAATGTTAAGGTTCAGGTTGACTTACCATTCAGAAACTGTGAGGAAGCTGAACTTGGTACCTGACTTTCATTTTCGGTAGGAGTTGTACTGCAGTGGTGTGTGTTTTTCGGCTACAGTAGCGCATTATGGAAAATGAGAAAGCTTAAGAGCTCATAATCTTATTATTCTCCATGTATACATTTGAGTAGCAGTAGCTACCTGTGCTATGAGTACTGTGTAGAAATGCTTACCAGGAAACTTTTACAGCTCCTTTTTAAAATACTGAGCTGTTGCTCTGCTTTGAAGTGAGCATCCAAAGACTTATTCTGTAAGACAAGCTCTCAAACTTTATAATTTCAAACACCACTTTATGGGAGGAGAAAACCAAAAAAAAAAGTATTAACTGAATGGATACTCTTCATTACCCAAGAGATAAGTGAACCTGAGTCAGTCAAACTCTTTTCAATATGAAAAGTAAGAAAATTAACAGTGAGTGGGGATAGAGCCCAAGTTTTTAGGGATACTGCAATGTGTCCCTGCTTGGGAGACACATCAGAATAATTTCCCCTGAACAGTTTTTATTCCATAGTAACTTCATGTCTGAGCTCTTACTTCAAAAAGATCAAGCCTTTTAGTGTGAATTCTCTTCCAAATGTGGAATTTTTTTTTTCTCCTTTATGCTACTTTAAGCATATGTCAAACCTAGTCTTTAAGGTCAAAGCTTACTAAAGGCTACTTAACAAGAGAATCTGTGATTTGCACAAAAAAAAGTCTTGCCTGTGTTCTAAGTAATGATCTAGAGAATCAGCTTCTTCATTCATTTTTCCCTGTATTTTATCTTTTTTAATGCAGATGTTGCTGTACAACTTCCAGACAAAAAGTCTATTATTATGTATTTAACCTCTTTGTTTGAGGTCCTTCCTAAGCAAGTCACAATGGAAGACATTCGGGAGGTGGAAACTCTTCCAAGAAGATACAAGCAGGAATGTGATGATGGAGAGTTCAATGTGCAGCAGGTGTGTTTATCATCAACATCAGCCTGTTGTTTCTTAAGTTGTAATTTTAGCAGACCTTCACGTTTGTCAGTTATCTCTGAAACACGCCTTCTGTATTGGACAACACAACTGGGAAAATATGACAAATCTTAGCATCTTCTTTGTAATTAACTTCAGTCTTTGTCTTCCTTTTTCTTTTCTGGTTCATGTACAAAATCCTGTGTAACAAGTTCCATTTGTGTTATGCTTCTTGCATTTTTTTTCTCTTCCTCATGTCTTGAATAGCTGAAGAGAGTGGTCCCAAAATCTTTAGCTGAATTTGTCATGAAACTTATGGTGGGTAGTGGTAGTGCTGAGTTTTTGTTTGGTTGTGAGATTCACTATTCAAAAAGCAAGATTGAAATTGTCTATTCTATCCAGGTTTTTTATTTTAAAATGAAAGGTCATTTGTAGTGACTGTGACCTTCCTCATTAAAATGTATCCATTGCTTACTTTGAACATTTTATGAAGGATTAGAAGTTTTTCTGGTTATAATATTGTTTGGGATTGCATCTTCTGTACACCTCTAAAACATCCCTTTTCTCTTGACTGCGTAGACTGTAGCACTTGAAGAGGACCAGGACAGTTCTAGAGCAGAGACTCCCAGCACAGTGACAGAGGTGGATATGGACTTGGATAGCTACCAAGTTGCTCTGGAAGAAGTTCTTACGTGGTTGCTGTCAGCTGAGGATGCATTTCAGGAACAGGAGGAAATATCTGGTGATGTTGAGGAAGTCAAAGAACAATTTTCCACTCATGAAGTAAGCTTCTCTTGAAAAGTTTTTTGTTGTGGCTTGATTTCTTTGTTTGTGTGTATCTGTAAGCTGCAGAACTTCCATTTCCTAGTCCTTATTCAAGAACTTCCATCCTATTTCTATTATCTGTTGTTTTCTAAATGAAAGGTATCTCTAACTGAATGTGGTCCCTTCATGGTTGTTTTTTTATTTGGTTGGGTTTTTTCTTTGTGTTTACTGTTTCTTTGTGTGTTTTTTTTTTTTTTTTTTTTGTTTTTTTTTTTTTTTTGTTTTTTTTTTTTTTTTTTTTTTTTACAAGTAGTGTCTACTTGAAGGTGGAAATTGGTCCTTTTTAGAAGAACTTAGAGTGGAACATAATTTGACACTTTAATGTGTTTTTTTTTTGAATCAGCTTTTGGTGGCTGGCTTATTGGTGTACTTAGTCTGGATCAGACTGCCTTTGTACTGAGTCATGCTTCCCCACTGCCAACTACTAAAAAGCCTGGTCAGACTTACGTCACTTGCTGTTAAAAGAGGGCAATGCTGAAATTGATAATCATGTTGATTTAATTCAGTGGTCTCCCTGTGAGGATTAGAATAGTTTCTTTCAGAAGCTTGTGTTGATGCTTCCAATATAGTCTTGTTTGCAAGTTATTTTCTTTTGACTCTGTTCCAAGTCTGAACAGATACCCTAATGCTGATAAAAGTTTAAAGTGTCATGTTAGATGTTTTAGTTTTCTCCCATATCAGCTTACTGTATACAATAGCATATAAAATCTCAATGCTGATCAATGTGAGGAATTTCTTCCTTGTGCTCCTGTTTTAAGGTCATGAACCAAAGGAAGAGGTGTTCTGGATTTCTAGTAAATATGTGACTTTTTTAGTGTTAGTAACTGATAGGGTTCTAGTTGCTTTCCTACAATGTATTTCAGATCTTGTTTTATGTTATGTTGGCCATAGCTATGTTTTATGTTCTTGATGAGTTTATTTAAAGGCTATCTTCTTTCAAACAGATCTTTCTCTGAGGTGGTCAGCTTGGTTTTTTCCTCAATTAATTCAGTTCTACTGGCTCCAGAATTTTTGTAGCTTTGGTAAAAATGTGTTTTGTTGAAGAGAGGAACAGGTCTACTTTGTTTGTGTGTTTGGTAGTGCTAGCTCATTCTCTAGGACTGTTTCAAACACAACAATTTTTTAGGATATTTACAAATTCATAAGCTCCTGTAGGACCACATGCTGATGTGTTCACTTATACTATTTCCAGTGTTTTATGATGGAACTGACTGCACACCAGAGCAGTGTTGGCAATGTTCTGCAGGCTGGAAACCAACTGGTGGCTCAGGGAAATTTGTCACCTGAAGAGGAGTTTGAAATCCAGGAGCAAATGCTTCTGCTGAACTCCCGCTGGGAGGAACTCCGGGTGCAGAGCATGGACAGGCAGTCTCGGTGAGTAATGGTGCATAATGTTTTTCAGAGGTCCAGAACTGAGCTCTGGTGCTTGCTGTGTCTTGGAGAAGTTGTTCTGCTTCTGTTTGTAAGACTGGTTTTTTTAAGTTAGCACTTCAGTTTCTGACACAAAATCCACCTTCCTGCTTTCGAAAGTGAAACACAAAGAATTACTTCAACTGGTTAGGGTTGGGTTTTTTTGATTACTATGTAAAGTATTTCGTGACTGTTACATTATGTAGATGTGCCAGGCTAAATATATGGTATTTAAATGCAGTATTTAAACGACTGAAAATGTTGAAAACTCATTTAAGTTCCTCAATAAAGTGTGCAGTGGATGTGGGTAATTACGTGTATTTGTGCAGCTAAAAAAGCATTTAGGTGAATTTTTTCCTGCATGTGCATGTCAAGGCAGAACTGCATTTTGTTGTTATTTTCAGCAGAGGCTTTATGAGCAGCAAATCCTTGATAAAAATGGCATAATTCATGAACTTTTTTTGTTGAGAAAGAGAAAAGGAAGTGAGGATACTTAACAGTGTTCTGTAGCTTAATGGTGAAAACTTTATTTGATGCTAGATAACAGTTGTATGAGTGGCCTTGCTTCTTTCCTATATGAACTAGAATTTAGTTTATTTCCTGGGAAAGCTGTTCCTGAAATAACTCAGTCTATGCTTCCCCCTGCAGCCTGCATGACATGCTGATGGAGCTCCAGAAGCAGCAGTTGCAGCAGCTGTCTGACTGGCTGACGGTCACAGAAGAACGCATTCAGAAGATGGAATCTCAGCTCTTAGTGGAAGATTTGGAGTCCCTTCAAAAACGGCTGGAAGAACATAAGGTGGACCTTTTTGTCTGTTATATAATATGCACAGGAGAAGTATTTAAAAGATGTGTACACTGGTGGGTTCCTTTGCTGAGAAACTTGATTCTGTCAGAAGTCGTACATGGCTGCATTTGGTGTTTGGAAAAGGATGATGATGGAGTGGAAGGGAATTGGAGATCTTATATGAAGGCTTGAGCACTGCTGACTAGCAGGGACTATTACATTTGTTTCATGCAGAAAGTGAACTCTGTAGGGAAAATTATTACCCTTACTTTGTACAGAGAAGAAGACCTCTCCCTGTAAACTGTTGGTGTGAGGAATAGTATGAAATGTACTGTGGATAAACTAGTCCTTAATGACTGGCAGGTGTTGCTAAAGCATGCTTTAGACTTGCAGATTAAAATAATGTTAGAGTTAAAATGATCAGGAAGGGCCTTCCAAGTCACTGATTCCAGTCCCTGCTTTTACAGGGATTGCATCCTAAGGGGATGCGTAGGCACTGCTCTCTGATGTGCACAGTATTCTGGAAATGGTTTTCTCTCGATTGAGTTTTTGAATGCAAGTCTAGCCTTTTCTTCCTGCAGTGTTTTTGTGAAGAAAGATGTCCTTTTGATATTGGTCACATTTGCAGCTTTGGCTTTTGTGCTTAGTGCTGAGGTGTGACCTTTTCCCCAGCATGGGGTCTACCTCACAGAACAAGAGCAGTGGAATACTTTCAGTCTGTGTAGTTTCCTGTCCCACATTTGCATTCTTTCCTTTGTCTTCAAATTCTGTGGAGTTTGAGGTGTGTTGTTCATGGAGTAGCTTAGGATATGCTGGGATGAAAAGTGACATTTCTAGTACTGTAAAGGTGTACTGATTTTGCAGAGATACTTTGGAGGTAGGCTTCAACCATGGAATCTGTTCTTCTATAAATTGTGTGAATATTTAAATCTACAGATTGTTTTAAACTAATCAGAACTGCATGTTTTCTGCAGTTTTTGACTATTGTCATTGAATATCATGATCACTCATTATGCTCTTGATACTTATGGGAATTATGTTGTCTGCTCCTAGAAGATGATTGTGATTTCTCCCTTGTTTGGCATGCCCTTTGATATTTGCTTATTAACAACAACAGCTTTGTATAGAAACACTTAAGCTCTCTTATCTATAACATTAGATATCTAGAAAGTCAACACAGTTGTCACGATTCTCCTAGTCAAGTATGGGGCATACAGCCTAAAGCACTCCCATGTTTTCCAGTATTTCAACAGAATGGTTTTGGGTTAATTTCTACCAGCATTTTGCTAACATTTACTTAAACTGTGCAGTGATTCTCAACGGTGAGATTGGTGCATAACCGTTGTATCTGAAGTGCTTCCTTTGCCACAGCAGTTGTTATAGTCACTGTGGCCAAAATAGCAGATTTGCAAACGTATTCTAAGTTGGTAACCTCTGGTTTGTTGTCGTAGAGCCTGCAGAGTGACCTAGAGGCAGAACAGGTGAAGGTGAACTCCCTAACACACATGGTTGTCATTGTCGATGAAAGCAGTGGGGAAAGTGCAACAGCAGTTCTGGAGGAACAGTTGCAGGTAAAATGATAGAACCCTCTTTTTTTTAACTTAACAGGTACTTAAAATCTTTTCATATAATCGATAATCAATGTTTTTGTGTTTAAAGACAAATTATCCCAGAAAGTAATGAAAAATATTTTTTTCTTTTTTAGAAGTAATACTAACTTAAAGAATTAATAAATCAACTCAAGCTAAAACATTTGCGTTCCCAATGACGTAGGCATTTTTGTAGTGTGAGTTTCCAACAGTTTCATAAAATGGGAAGATGAATAGTACAATACTTATTTCATAAAATAATTTTTGTTAAGTTAAAATCTGATAAGAAAAATATTTAAAGATATGAAGGTGATTTATCTGTGGAGTATCATGTGAAGTATTTTCCTGTTTTTATCGGAAGTTAGGACTGTAACCTGAGGTCCAGTTAGTGTGAGATAGAATTTTTTCAAACAGAATTCATACTACTTTGTTTGCTCCTTTTGAAGTCAATCAAATAGCTCACTGACTTTAGCAAGAGCAGAGATAAGGCCTTAAGTGAATGTTTTTGAAAGTGTTAGCCTCCAGTTCTGTGCAATACAGTGAAAGCAATAATGACAAGGAGATAGATATAATGTAGGAAGAGATTAATGTGAACTAGAAATTACAGTTTTGAATATCTGGTTTTGGAGTTTCTTTGTCTAGTTTGTGACCATTGACAAGTGTTTCCTGCTTTTGTAGAGGCTTGGTGAGCGGTGGACAGCAGTTTGTCGTTGGACTGAGGATCGACGGGTCAAGCTGCAAGAAATCCAGCTTTTATGGCAGGAACTTCTGGAAGAACAGGTTAGTAGCTGTTCAGTTACTCAGGGAGACTGGTTTGTTTATGGAAGGGAAAAAGAACCAACAAAGAAACCCGAACAAAAAAACAAGCCCCTGACTGCGGTTGAACAACTCATGGGGAAAAAGCCTTGAAAAATTAGGTTTTGTTACTGTTTGAGTTTCCAGCATTTTGTGAGGACTGGAGTAGTTCTGAAGTGCAAGAGAAGCATTTTTCAAAGTTTTAAGAAAGAAAGTTTATAACACCCTGGAAATTTATTTTATAAAGAATCTTGCTAAATGGTCAGAAAGTGTAAATAACCACAATAGCAAAATGACAATGAATTCTCCAAGTATCCGGTGGTTATGTAATTACAGAAATGTTACTAATTAAGGTATATGTGCTTCCAACACGGATACATGTACAGAATTGTGCAATCAGCTAATCAATAGATAACTATTTTCAAAATCAGTAACATCAAGCATTGGGTCAATACTGTGAAGCATGCAGCTTATTTCATTTTGCTCAGTTCAGGTGAAGAGTTGAATTGTCACGAAGACAACATTGTGAGTGTCCTCTTGCTTTGATATCTCATATTTAAATATATATTAAATACTGCTCAAACAAATTAATTGATAGCATAAAAAATATGGTAACACAACTACATGTGCTGGATTTGCATGCCTAGTGGCTACAGCTTGCTTTGTGTCTGTTTGAAATAGCTGATGTTTTTTCCTTTGAATGTTTTACTGAAATTGAGTTTTTTCCTTAAATGATGGTATTTGTTACTATAAGCAGCACAGTACACTCAGATTGTTTAGGGATTTCAAAGAAGTAGAACAGTGTTGGTTAGCTTTTGGTATCAGTTACAGCCTGGTTTCTTTGACAAAGATGTTTTGTCTGCAGTTTTTGGGGTTGCATATATGTTTCTTCCTGACCCCTCCCATATCTATTTGTAGTCTGTTGATAAGCTGAATCCGTAGCTCATGTGGCCTTGTTGTTAATGTGGACTCAAGGTTAAAATTTTGGTTTATCCCATGCCAATTATCTGTTTATATATAATTTCTTTGAAACACTGCTTTGTCACCTGTGTATGTATATCCAGAAAATTGTGTGCTAACATTTTCTGTCAACTCTTGGTCATGGTAACTCCTAGTGGAGAAATAAGGACTCTCCCAAAATCCCTGCTATATATGTCAAAGTATGAATTTCAAGTGCTCTTAGTTTTGGTAACTCTATATAAACATGTTTTTGTCCTATTCCACCCTTTTATTTTTTGGGGAAAAGTGACCACTCATTGACTATTACAAAAAAGTTAAAAGTGTTATCTTCTGTAAGAGTTGCTTTTTGCATTAGCTTTTTAAAATTTGTATGTAATTATGTTGCTCTTTGAAAATGAAACAATCGGTGTGTTTAATGTGGAATGTCAGATAGCAAATAATGAGGAAATAAAAGTTTGTTTTAGTTGGCTTAGATCAGCCTATGCTTGCTTTCATTGTTTAACTGAACAAGGCATTTATTATAGTTCTGTCCTCAAGAATGATCAAGTGACTTACTAAAACGATGATTTGAAACTAAATTAAAACTGAATACAAACACTTTGTTAACACAAAAGTATCTAAAACATTTAGGTACTAGCATTTTTCATTTTGGCCAACCACATGGAGAGATGAGCAACAGTGATGCATCAGCCTTTTTGTGGCTGCCTAGAAAGCTTTTGGAAATCACAATTCTTACCGCTCAGGAAACAAATTCCTCAAACAGTGCCAGATACTACTTAGCAATGTCATAATTATGTTTCAGTTTTCTAGGGAGAGTCATCTTTGCTGATTTAACAGAAATTAACTGAATGCATTGAAGGATTTTTAAGCTCCTCTTATGCATAAAATATGTCATCTGGAAATCCAGCATGGGTTTTCCAGAGAGTATGTAGTGTTACAGTTTTGTTTCTCACAGCCTTGTGACATTTTCACCACTGCTATATTTTCTGTCTGTACATTTTGTATATTGGTTTATTTTGGAAATGTAAACTGCCTTAACCCTTTGGTGCAAAGGGTGCTGTAGTAAGTAATGGGACAATGACAAAAATACTCAGCTAGACTGAGGAACCTAGTGCTGTTGTAAAGTGTGTTGCTCAAAGAACAAGAAGGTCTGCCTTGCTGCATGATTTATTTTTAAACACGGAAGAACAGCGCTGCACCAGTAGCTATGCAACTGAACTTGATAGAGAGCTAGGTATTCTAGTTCATGGAAGTTGCTGTGTGGCAGCAACAATGTGTTGCAACATAATATATTCTATATAAAAATCTTTCTGAGTACTTGATGCCAGTTATTGCTGGTGTAAGACCCAGGGCAGGTTTCCTAGGAAAATAAAAATGGTAGAACTTCAAAATCCTGGAGTTAAAACTACTCAGAGCAGACCTCCCAGCTTTCAATAGTTAATGAAGTTATTGTTGAAAAATATTTTGCAATGGAAAGTAGGTACCATAAGCAGGGAAATGACTAATTCATATTTAAATAACTGCCTGGACTAAAAAGAATTTTGAATTACTGATGGTGTAGCTTCTGTGAGAAAATGTTTGTAACAGCTGGATTTGAGTCACAGAGGAAGAAGGGTAGTAAACAAAAGAAAGTGTACATGCCATTTTGATATATTCTAATATAATTTTTAAGTCCTATGTCAGCTTTATGGTGGATGTTTGTTTGCTATAAATAACTTTAGGGAAGGTGTGCTGTGATATATTGAGAAATGGTTTAGTTGAAATTGTTCGACTGGAAAGTATTACTTAGTTCCCTAATCTGATACTTTGTCCACTTTTATCTACTGCTTTTGTTAAAGTCAGCTGAAATTCCTGCATACAAAGACTGCAGAGCTGTGCTTTGAATGCAAAGATCTTAAAAAAGGAATTGTCAATAGATGTTTGACTATCTTGGTATTGTGCTGTTTTTCTTATGATCTGCAGTGCTTATTGAAAGCTTGGTTAATTGAGAAAGAAGAGGCTTTGAGTAAGGTCCAGACAAGCAACTTTAAAGATCCAACAGACCTGAGTGTGAATGTTCGAAAACTAGCAGTGAGTATCATTATCCTGCATATCCTGTCAAACCTCATAGACAAAAGAAGGGTGAATTACCAATTTGACCCTAGTAGGAGTTGTGAATTTGTGACACTTTGGAAGACGGGCCAACATACTTTCCTTACCACATTCTTTCACTTGAATGAGAAAAACCGATATAACTTGCTCCATGGCCGTTCCAGGTTGGTGTGCCAAACTTTGAAACAGCTAACCTAGGTCTTTGACAGTGTTTGAATTTTTTTCCAGTCTACCAGTCAGCTTTGTTTTCCAAAGAGTAGGTTTGTGGTGTCATTTGTTTGATTTTATTGGAGCAGCTTGTATCTGAACTAATCATTTGTAACTGTTACTCATGATACTGCTGGCTGCTCTAGGAGCTGTTTCAAGGATGTGCTCTTTGAAAAGTGTCTGTTAGTACTTTTTCTGCATCTGACTCAGTACATCTTTCACCCTGTGACCACCCCTTCAACTCCTTCTGCCTCCCAGACATGGAGTTAAAAGCTAAGGGGTAGCAGAATATTTCATATCATCTTTTAATGTTTTCTTTTAATTTCAGATTTTGAAAGAGGACATGGGTATGAAACGTCAAACACTAGACCAGCTGAACGAGCTAGGTCAAGATGTGGCCCAAATCCTTGGAAATGGCAGAGCATCGAGCAAAATTGATCAAGATCAAGAAGAACTAACTCAGAGGTGGGACAGTTTGGTTCAGAAGCTAGAGGATTACTCTAACCAGGTACTTAACAAAGCTTTATTACTTTTTAGCTTTTTAGATGACTGTATGTATGCGAACTTCACTTGATACTGTGTCAGCAAAATTTCCCAGAAGGGTTCTTGGCATCGGGCTAGAGAGGGAGGTGAGTGCTTTTTTACGTGGGGTTGACTTTATCTGCTGACAAAGCTGTCTGCATTTTTTGGTCTTCAAAAGCCCAAGTTGTTAACCTGACTAGTACTATTACTCCTTTCTCATGCAGATTAAGCTTCATTTTTCTGATGAGTAAAGCAGGCTTGCCATGTATTATCAATCAATGCAAATGCCTTTAAACATTATAAGAGTGCTGGGACTGGATTAAATCTGATACTAAAAGAAAACAAAGACAAAACTCAAACCCCAGAATAGATAAATAAATGGGAGTCATACATGCTCTGTGAGTATGATTTCTCATCTGTTGAAAATAGAGTAGCTGTTTGTTTGATAAGTAATTGTGATAGCCAAGCTGGATTGTTAAATGTTTATTTTGAGTGCTTGGTAATGTTTTTATTTAGACAGAACTCCCATTGGTTTCTGTGAGAATTTTATGTGATAGTTTTATAACTCATATGTGCCTTTTTATTTGATATTAATATATTATTACGGTGAAAGCCTTGGCACTGATTCATATCCTTGTAGTGTATAGTGAATGAGTTGTGCAGTCTAAGGGTTCATTTCAGCAATGTGGCTTTAGTTTGTTCTTGTGTTTGAGTCAGAGCACTAGAGAATGCCAAATACTGTCTTCATCCTTTTATTCCCCTTAAATATCAAGCATATACTTTGAACTTACAGGCTGATTCCCATGGGTCTTACTTTCTAACCTGTTAAAGAGCATGGAAGGTTCTGTTGACTTAGCGAGGCTTAGGTCAAACTCACCAAGTATCAGCTCTTCATGAGGTCTAGGCTTGGTTTTATCGAGTGCAAATACAAAATATAGAATTGTGCATTAATAAACTTCAAGTTCCTTGATTATTTTTGTGAACAAATTATGAAAAAATAGATATGCTTATTTTGTTAATTTCAGTTGACTTGGACTGGCATGAAATTCTGGTTGAACTGAGAATTTTGATGCTTGGTTGTCATCTGTAAAATGAGAATAATAAAGTTTTTCTCTGGAGTGCATCTGTGATAAAGGTGCTTCATGACAGCTAGGTGTGGTTGTCTGTAGGAGTGAATGAATGGGCTTTCATTCACTTTTTTCTTAGTTTCTTTTATTCATCAACTTGTGTTACAAATGTCATGTAATCCTTTTCCTAAATTATTTTCTGTAGGTAACTCAAGCTGTAGGAAGTGTAGGGTTGTCACCGATTTCACAGAAGACTGCTGCAGAAACACCACCATTGAAGGAACAGATAGTGGCTAAACAGTCCAGACAGGAGTTGCCCCCACCACCACTCCCCAAAAAAAGGCAAATTTCAGGGGACAGCGAAGCAAAGAAAAAGTAAGTATATGTCACTGCCACTTTTGCTTGAGCATGAGGTACTACATAGACTCTTGAGTCTTGGCTTTCAATTCTTCTTTTATGTAAGTGTGCAATACTTGCAGTTGTGAAGTGGGGTTTGAGGGTTGGACTAGATGATCTCCAGAGGTCTTTCCAACCCTAGTAATTCTGTGATACTATGAATGGGAAGGAAATGTTATGTTCAACCTTGTTTTCAGAGCAACAAAAACCTGTAGCTTCTCTTAATTTCCAAAGGAAACAGGGGTGTTTTGTTTCTCATAGAAGCAGGTCTTCAGTCCATTGTACCTCAGCTTCTTTGCTGAAAAGGTAGAAATAATTATATTTTCTTTCTTTTAGGAAATCTTTATCTCTTCTTTGGTTAAAAAGTGTTGTGAAAGTGCTAAGTATTTTGATTGATTTGCTATTTATGTGTGATCTCCATAAACTATGAGAGAAATGGCAGAAGCTTCATAAAAAGAGTCAGAAATCTATTCCATATCCCTGGTATTTAAGAATAATATTACAGTTATTATAATAATAACATAATATTAAGAATAATATTCCTTTGACAAGTATTTCTGGGATGACTGACTGATTTGCATATATAGATTCATAGAATGGTTTGGGCTGGAAGGGACCTTAAAGGTCATCTCATTCCAACCTCCCTGCTATGGGCAGGAACACCTTTCCCTAGACCAGGTTGTTCAGAGCCCCATCCAACATGGCCTTGAACACTTCCAGGGATGTGGCATCCACAACTTCTCTGGGCAGTTTGTTCTAGTGTCTCGCCACATCATACTGATGAATTTTTTTTTTCTCATGTGTAATCTAAATATACTCTTGGTTGAAAACATTTACTCCTTATGCTACCGAGATAATTCTTGATAGAGTCCTTCTCCAATATTCCTTCAGTATTAGAAGTCTGCTATGATGTTTCTCTGGAACCTTCTCTCCTCTAGGCTAATGAATATTTAATAACTTGTATTGAATTCTCTTTATTAAACAGCATACCTAAAACTGAAGGAATTGTTCCAAGATAAATTAAGAAAGTAAATGCTCTATACTCAACATTTTGCTTTTTTTGCTTGGTTGAGAAAAATGAGCATTTCTTTGAGCTGTCACTGATTTAAATCTTTGGCAGGTCATTTAGGGTGAGGATGGAGGGCTGCCTCAAGAGCAGGCAGTTGCTGTGCTAGGTGACATATTTTTATACAGTACAAAAGAGTTGTTACCTTCATTTTTTCTGGGGGAGCAATGGAGATTTGAAGGGGTAAGGAATTTATCCAGACCCTCTTGATCAGAGGTCAAGACACTGGTCAGATCCTCTGAGTGGGTGTGGTGTGTGCATCTGAATGTTCCACAGCAGTAAAGCGGTCAGCAACACATTGATCTTATTCTCTGAGCCTCATGAGTTGTAGAAAATTATTTTAGATTTTGAAAACAAAAGTGGTTTATCTGTCATCTATTTTCCTAGAGTTCAAACTGTATTAAAAAAAAATAAAAATGCAGTAACAAAATAATTTGCTGATTCTTTTGCATGATTCCATGCAAGCCATTTGTTTGAAACCAACAAATGACCAGTAAGTAGAATCTTGCCAGTTTTCTCAAGAAAACTTTGAGTGACTGACAGTGACTTTGCATTTATTGGGATGCTCTTTTCCATGTTAGGATTTACACTGTTAAGTAGTA
The DNA here is from genome assembly GCA_013399695.1 of Formicarius rufipectus. NCBI lineage: Eukaryota > Metazoa > Chordata > Aves > Passeriformes > Formicariidae > Formicarius > Formicarius rufipectus. The sequence continues at coordinate 163,494 of VXAU01003555.1, forward strand.
TAATAGCAGTATGGCCTAACTTGTGGTCTGTATCTGTCCTTCTCTCAAGTTTTGTACAATATTGGTTAATTTGAGAGTTGATTTGGTATCTTTTCGTGGTACTTGGTTGTAGCTTAGAGATTTTAGACTTAAGAAAGTTATGTTAGTATAAACATGTCCTCTGTAGCCAGACACATTAAGCTATAAGCTAGTCTTTAGTCAGCTAAATGTACAAAAGGGTTTATCTGCTGCCACTGCCATGAGTGCTTAGGCTGCCATCCTTTCCTTCAGACTAAATAGTGTAGTAGACTTTTATGAGACCTAGAACTTGTCTTCTTACTTGTCTTGTTCCTGAGGTTTAGTTTTTTACTTTTAAAGTGCTCTGCATTGAGAGAACTGTTTTGTGACATATTAAAAGAAAAAAATTATAATATGCATGAAGCAGTGTATAAAAAATGAGAAATAAATTGGACCGTGCATTCTCAATTTGTTCCCAAAGGCTAATACCATGGGCATAATTTTTATGATGGTAGATTTTTTTAAAGTCTCTCTCTGCCCTACTTCCTGTGAGGAGTAGTATGAGAAGCATGAATTTTGTGTGCAGTATTGCTGTTTTAGGGTGGAATAATGTGTTGAACTTACAGACTTCTAGCATTTAAGACAGTGACTGGAATAAAAAAAAAAAAAAANCTGTCTGGCCTTTTAATCCAGGTTTGATGCTGAAAGTGCTGAACTCTTGAACTGGATTTCAAAATCGAAATCTGCCATTCAAGCCGCAGACATCAGAGAATACAAGAAGATGAGAGAGACTTCAAGCATGAAAGAAAAGTTGAAGGTAAAATGAGGAGCTCGAGTGTTTTGGTGAATAGTGTACTTTGTATCTAAACTGTCTGTCAGCTGGAGGTGTGGGCTGATCCATATGCTTTGAGGGGATTAAGTCCTTTAGTTAAATAGTTTCAGAACTGGACACACATGAAAATCTCTGACCAGCTGGACACAATTTATTTTTTTTTTTTGGACTGGTGTTGGATTGCATAACCCACAGAAAATTTTAGAAACATATGTTACTGATGTCTCCTTTGGACTTCTGAAAAATGTCTGTCTTAAGGATTGTTACCTTTTACACTAAGTAGCATATTTTGGTTTCATGTTTCACAGTTGGAAATGGCATTGATTGACACCACTTTTATTATTCTGTCAGAAGTAGGCGGTGGTGTGCTCAGAGATCCCATGAATCCTGCTGTGACATTCATCGCACACTGTACCACTCAGAGTCCATAGTGGTGTGTTGTTACAATGTTTGGACATGTTTGCTCTATTAATTTTAGAGAAAACCTGATAGTTACAATTTGTGGACAATATTGCTGATCTGCAAGACTGAATACATAATTTTACAGAATCCTGTGGGAGCCATGAAATAGCCATTTTGTCTTCTATTCCTTCTGTTTTAGGAATGTATTCTTGCTTTTTTGTCCTTGAGCATGCTTTGTTAATGAAGGCCTACTGAAGCTTTAGCAGGACCCGAAGCTGCTTTTAAATCAAAAACAATACTTAAAAATATCTATAAGGAGACTCCTCCTTAGTGCCAGTAGGAATCTTTGAAATTATGATACTGTTGGAAATAAAAACCAGAGCAACTTTCCCAATAATTAATAGATCTATACGAATGTTTATAGCCCTTTATAAAAGAGGCTCTAATTAAAACACCAGATTCCCATGAACAGCTGTATTTAAATTATTGGGCTGTAAGTGGCTAGAACAGTGTTCCCAGATGTGCAAATAAGTGCACGCTTTTGAATTTTGTATAGAAAATCCAAATCAGAGTAATGACCTTTGACATGAGTTCCAAAAGAATTTTATTTTAGAGATACTTTGTTGTAACCATAGAGGATATTGACCTGTGGCCTGGTGGCCAAGGAAATTACCTTTGTGGGGTGTATTCTACCTCCTGACTCATACAGAAATATTCACCAGTATGTATGACTTGAGTGAAGAACTTGTTCCTTTAAAAATCTTGGTAGTCCTACAGAATTTCCCTCACCATATCTTTGTGAAGGAGAGTGAAGCAGTACATCTTGTGAGAATGGATTACTAGTGTGATATAGTTCTCGATGATTGGATTTCTAGGGAACAGATTGGTTGTTCCCTTTTACTGAAAATCCCAGTAGGGACTGTAGAGGTGAAGGGAAAGTATTTTCTCCTCTGGTTCACATTAAAAAAATTACAATTTTTGATCACAAATGACGTTTTTCAGCTGGTGCCCCAGTATCTTATTTCACATTGCAGAACCATCAACCCTTTTAACAATATTTTTTTCTTGGTGTTTTGTACCTTCTCCTGTTTGCTTGGTACATGTAAGAGCTAACTCCTTTCATATTTGTTTTCTGAACAAACGGAACTAACAGGCACCTTAGAAGGGGCTGTATCCAAGAAAACTGGATTTGTTTTGGGTAGTAGTGGGAAAATATTTGTTAAGGGTGGAAAGAGAGAAGTCAATAAAAATAACCTTTGCTCAAACTGTTCTTTTGGGATTCACTTTGAAGGTGATTGAAAAAGAAAGAGTTGAAAAAAGCCAAAAATTAGATGAATTGAAACAAAGTGAACATGTTCTTCTGGATCAGATGGGAAGGGGTAAGCAATGTGGAGGTTTTTCTGTTTTGTGATTTAATCAGTTGTGTTGCTGGGAAATAATATTGAAATATGTTATCTCTAGTTAACCATCACAATATATTCCTTCTCTTTCCCTCAGAGATCCTTGGCAATATTACTGTTACCAGTTAATTATATATTTTGTTTTTATTAAAGTTTCTAGAAAACAATATTATTATTGTTTAATATGCATGTGCTCATTTGCAGTTTTCTAAGAATTATTTAAAAAAATTATCTATTTCTGTAACTACAGCAGTTGCATGCTTTTAAGGGAAAGAATAGATTTGTTTTGAAGTATAAAGGTTTACAGTGTAACTGCCATGGAGAAGTGAAAACTTTGAAGCCAAGTTTAAGCTTGATTTGGATGTGTGTATCATTTATTCATAGTTTTATCTGTTTATGTAAAAACTGTCATTGTATTTTGATGATACAGTCACAATTTATGGCTCAAAGGCAAGAGAGAAGTTTACATGATTGGGAAAATAATTTATTGTCAGCTAAAACGCTCGTCCATGAGATCTTATAATTAACATCGATGGAAGTCGAATCTTTAAGCCTTGCCAAAATAACATTTCATAATGACAGAACTCTGTCAGTGAAATGTGCTCGTTGTAAGACATGTTTGTATGATCTAGAGACAGTCTTTTAGGTCTGCTTGACTTCTGGTGAAGTTGCTGTGACTGGTAGCATTCAGACATCTGAAAGGATGGTATCACTGTCCTGCATACTGACCAGCATTCTGTTTGGAAAATGCCGATTTCTATTGTATTTCTTGACTGTGACATTTTGTTGGAGCCACACTCTTTGCATGTATGTCCTGATTTGCTAAGTACCTCCAGTCCTCTCCTATTACAACTGAGGCTTTTTACAGTGGGTGCCATTGCCCTGAAGCTTATTTCTGAAAGCTATTCATTTTATCTGGAGTTTAGGTTATAAAAATTGTCTGTTCCTTGTTTCCAAACCCAGACAAAAATCCTCTCTTCCTCTGTCTTCTAAAAACCCCTTTGGCTGTGATAGGTCATGGCTATGAAACAAGTATCTGGTGACCATACTTAGAAATACATAGCTGAAAAACTGCTTTGTATCAGCAAAATATAAGATACAGGAATTTTCTTTCTAGTTGTTTGTCATCTTGAATCTTGGGTTCTGTAGAAAATAACTGATCTACAGCCCCTAATTTTGCTAGGGTCTGCTGTTTTGTTTTGTCCAGCTCAGAATGACAGCTTTCTCCAAATCCAAGCCAAACTACACCTGTGTGGAATAATGCACAGCACTGGCATGTGTGTGCACATCCATTTCTATCCTGGGGTGTGTCCAGACTCTGCTGTAATGGCAGTGACCACCTTGTGTGCATGTTTCTCTTGGATGGCTGGCTGCAGCTGCTGTGCTGTAGGTGCACCAAGAAGATGGTCAGCATCTGAAGCTCATCTATGGAGCAGGGTCTTCAAGTGCTCTTATGGAGGCTGGCTGGCTGCCCTAACCAGAACCTTGGGCACCTCTTATGGTAAAGTGGTGCAGCAAAAAAATCCCACCACATGTCTTTCCCCAAAACTGAAGTGGAATACCCCCTCTTCATTTTACGATTAATATGGAAATACAAAGCTGAAACACTGTTCAGTAGTAAGTATAGATTTATAGGGAGTGGACTTGGAATCAAAGCATTTTTTGTGTTATTGTGAATGTGCACCTGTAATTAAAGAGAGGAATGGTTAAATGCCTGTTAATAAAAATGTGTTGCAACATAGCAATAATTTACGTAATCTTTTTAGAAGGACTTCCTACAGTGGATATAAAAGCTGTGATGGAGAAAATACTGTCAGAGTGGAAAGATGTGGTTCAAAATCTAGAAGAAGTGGCCAGAAAGATAAAGTACCAGGATGATATAAATGCTTATTTGAAGGAAATGAGTGAACTTGAGAAGACATTAATTGAGAAGGATGACTGGCTTAAAAATAATGCTTCTTCAGCATCCCAGCCCTCCGCAGTCCTGAAAGACTTGTGTCAGGTAAGTCTGGCAAAACTGGTTAATTTTGGTTGGAGGGTGTTAGAAGCATAGGATGCCCCAGAGGACCTTAGCCTAGTCAGTAAGGTAATTTAATTTCTAAGGCATGCAGGGTACTTGATTTGACTGGAAGATTTTGGTACCTGTGTCTCAGGAGTACTTTAATGTAGTTGCCCTAGTAATGTGGAAGAGCTGTGCCGCAGTAGCTTACTAAAATCTTTCTGTTAACAAGGCAAGTGCAAATTTGGGTTTTGGTTTCAATCTTTTACAGAAGGAGTTAACTCATCTTGTAAGCCTGAATCCACGGCTGGAACATCTGAAAGCCACCTGCAAGGCACTCACCTCTCAGCCCCTGCCTCCAAATTTCATTCAGGAGAACTTGAATAGTTTTCTTGATCACTTCAAGCTAACTCATCAGAAACTAGAGGAATGTCACCAGCAGCTGAAAAAAGGTAAAAAAAATATAAAAATATATATTTTAATATAAAGCCTCCTGCTTGCTTGTGTTCTGAATTTTTTTGTTTGTTTTGAGCTGACTGAAAATTCTTTGAGTTTTGCTAAAGTTATCGTATTGATTCTACTAGACTTTGGGTCAACCTGGCGAAATTGTTTTACTCATCTGAAAGTATATTTTTATGGTGGCCTCTCTGCGCACTTCAAAATACATTATTCCATGTAAGGATGCAACATGCCTTCCATGAACAAAACTTCTGTTAAGGAATTAGCAAGATATATTTAAGGTGGATAATATAGTTTGAGAATCTGTTTCTCTGTGCCCCTTACAGAAATAAATAGTAATCCAAGAAATGGAAAATGAAAGATTAGGAGAACCTTGTAAAAAGGGAGTGTGCATGTGAAATTTATTCTTTTTCATAGCTTTGAGCACATTAACCATACATAATTTGTTTTTCAAATTTCATCTTTGAAGTGATTTAGAATCTGGCTTGCTTTTCAGGCAGTTATTTGGGTTTTTGTTGCATTAAAATTTTCATTCTGAGTGTTCAAACCAGTCATGCTGGTTCTAAAGGATCTTAAATGTAGTACACAAAATATGTGGTTCTGCTAATATATTACAGCTAAATAGCAAATGTGCTATTAGTAGCCCCAAATAGAAGAGCTTTGACACTTAATTCTGTGTATAATGAAAATAGGCCTGATTACTAAGTTGTTGGGCCATCTGTATAGTGTGCTGCACCAGGCCTACATGCTTCAATTATAATCATGCAGAAAACTGTGAATAATCTATCTGCCTGCCATTTTCAAATTATAAGGGTATACTTTAATTCTTACTGTGATAAATGATTATTTATAGCTGTTTTGAGTTCATGTACTTTTGAATAATTTCATTGATATTGTGAATTTTGGTAATTATACACCAATGACAAAAGTACTGCTTATTTTTTCATGCAACACATCACTTGAAGTGTTATCAGTATACTTGAGCCAGTTATTTCTTGGTAACAACACCTTACATATTCTAATATGTTGTATTTGTATTTGGGTATTTCTTTTTATAAGACAAACTGCAGTAAAGTTATATTGCTAAAGAACAGAGGGAAATGTCAGTTTCAGGTGTTTAATTGCAGCATATTTTGAATTGCTGCAAGGTAAAAGACCTTCCAGAACCGTATAATTGGTAGAAAAAACTGGTAGTGTCATTGTGCATTTGTGAGCTTGGCAGGCTTTGACTAATAGAAGACCCAGCTTCTTTCATGGCTCTTGGAGCCTCTGAAATTCCGCATGGAATGCTACTCAGTCCCATCTACTACAGGCATTTTTTTTAATGGAGTTTGAGACAATTTTGTTGTCACTGTGAGGCCATTTTAACTGTTTTCTTCTCCTCAAGGAGATTTTTGAGAAGAGGAAGCTATTTAACTCTGATTATCTCTAAAAATCTTTACTCTTTTTTGTTAACGGTAGGACAGTTCTGGCAGTAAGATGTTTAAAAGCTTCCTAGTGAGTCAGAACAGGGCTTAGATTAGTTTTCATTTGTGGTAGTAACAAAATTGCTTAGAATCCAAGGCCAGAGATTGTGAATACCATAGTACAGGTCTTACAGGTGAAATCGTGTTTGCTGCAGTTTGTCCAAATCTGTTGTTTTTATTCTGAAATGCCAGAGTGAGGTGCTGCTTCCTGCCTGGGATTCCACGGAAGGCTGGCTTGAGCAAATTTGGAGAAGCAGTTGAGGATTGCAAGCAGATACTCCATCTGAACTTTAATTCTCTTTCCACTCTTCCTAGATAGTGTCTCTGTTCTGACAACAGGCTGAAAGCTGCTTTTTTTAATATTTATGTGGGTGTATACATATACATAAAAATGTAAAAACCGAAACATAAACACTACTTTTACACTAATATGTATTTTATGTATGTGTATTTCCCTCTATCTGGATACTAGCTTATATAGTTACTATGCATAGTGTGTGTATTTCACTAATATATGGCTATTTTATGTTATACTTTTTCTCTATATATTATATATCTTTATGTATGTTCATGGATAAATAGGAGATATGTTTAAAACTTTCAAAAATGAAAAATACTAAATTGGGGTGGAGGAGATTAGGCATGCAAGTGCCAAAATACTGTCAATTCCACTACCCTACCCACCCTTGCAGATTTAGATGCTTAGGTTTACCAGATAATTCTGAAAATGGGATGGAGTTTTTGAAGTTGTTTTTTTTTGGGGTTGTAATTATATATTTATTATTGTATTTTACATATACATATTTGTGCATTATATATATTTAATATTTTAAAAGGAAAATAATTACCATCAGCAGGAAGAGGTTTTTAGCTCTTCGAAGGTTGATTATGTTCACATCTCCTATAATTTGGTTCGCATGTTTATTTACTTACCCTGTACCTTTCTCCATCACTCTTTCATGTGGTACCAGAGGCAGAAAGCCAACCGAGCCAGGAGTACGTGGTGTCCCTGCAGCGGCTGAAGGACATGCTGAGCGAGCTGGAGGGGAAGCAGCAGTCTGTTACCAGTGGACTGAGTGAACCCAGTAAGGTTGAGAAGGCCCTGCAGCAGGCAAAGGTAACTCTCAACTTTGCAGTGAAGTGAGGAAGTTGCTTACTCAACTACAGCCATCTTCTGTTCTCCTGCCTTGTTTTCAGTAGGGTAATTAATGTTTCTCCGAGGGATGCTGGTGTGTGGAAGCTGCGTCTGGAGGTGCCTTGCTGACAGCTGGTTACCACAGGCTGCTGAGGGGCAGGTCCACTTGAGGGCTGGGTATCCCCAAGCCTGCAGACTTCACAGCTTCTCTTGCTGCCTGTGCCCAGAGACAAGGGCAAGGACTGGGACTGCTCAGCTGCAGGAAGAGGACTTCAGATAACCTTGGTGGCTTCCCAAGGCACATTCTGATGCTCACAAGTCCCAAAACATTTGTTAAGTCCCAAAGAGCATCCCCCTCCTAGAGGCACAGAAAGTCCTTGTTTGCTGAACATACGTACCTCTTCCAAGTCTGACTTCTACCTCACTACCTCTCATTTTAGAGAAAATGGTATACTTTGCAGGGAAAGAAGCAGGATAAATAGAAAGTAAATCAGAGAACATGAACATATCCGAAAAATTCTTCCTCAGTAAAAATACAAAAAATTATATATGCACCCATTCCACATGTACACATTAACTGTATATACTAGCAAAATTAAATTAATGAAATTAATAATCCTTTCATGTATTTGTTCCAAATTTCTCTTAAGCAAATTTGAAGCTGGATAACAAAAGTGACCAGTTCAATGAAACAAAAGCATTTTTCATGGCTTATACCTTCAGTTGTTTATTTTTTTTCATAATATTAGTGAATTAACTCTTTCAGATCAAGGGATTCTTTATATCAGCAATACCAAACTACATATTCAGATTGTATCCTCCCTGTATTCCAGCTGAAAAAGTAGTTTTCAGAACTCTAGTATGTAGAGCTTTCTTTACAGCTGCACGTTGTGTTTTACTTTACAAAACTTGGAAGAACACACCCTGTTTGTGTGTGCTTTGTTGTTTATTTGTTTGTTTTTAAATAAAAAAGCAAACACCTGTGGGCCGAATGAAAATACGGAGGTTCTGGTACACCTACGTTGCAATTTCTTCTGTGACTGCAGTGTAGCATAGCCATTGCTTTGTTAGCTTGAGTGCCAGTGCTGTACAGCAGAGGAGAGGTGTAGGTGCCTGGGCTTGTTTAGCTATGTCAGCAAGCTTTGCTACCCCTCCTGGAATCTCTGCTGCTGCACCACTAGAGCAGCTGAAGGTTTTGCTGCTTAAACGGTTGTTTGAACATCTCTGCTGCAGTAGCTACAGTAACTGAAATACCACTCTTCACTGAATCACTGTGCAATGAAACCTTTGATGTACTTGCACTTGTATATGTCTACCTACTGTATGGCTAATACTGGAAGGAGACATTTTTTCTTTGTTGTTGTAGGCAGTTTGTGAGACGCTGGAAGCCCAGAAGCCCAGGGTAGATAAACTTGCTGAAGAAACAAAGGCTTTGGAGAAACATGCTTCTTTGGATATAAAAACCATCTACACTCAGGAGTTCAAGCATGTGCAGGGACACTGGGACAAGTTAAAGCTCAAGATTTCCAAAGATGTTAAACTACTGGAGGAAATTACATCCAAGCTGAGACTATTTGAGGTAAAATTAAAGGAATTTTTTTTTTTACATAACTCAGCTGCTTTAGAGACCTTTTCTTCTCTGTGTTCCTGCAGGAGTCCAGATGATACTGACTGGGAATTGACATGTTGGTGAGCCACTAATCTGACAGAGGCTGAAAGCACATGTAATATATTTGTAGCAGAGTAGAAGAGGACTTCTAATGTGCCCAGACTATTATTTTATCTTCTAATAGCAGTACTTTTCACTTAAAATTAGCATCGCTCTCTTTTAATACCAGAAGCAAAGGTTATGCTAAAGTCAAGGGTGTATGTCAGCTGTGCTTGCTGGTCCCAATGGGGCAGATGCACTGTGTTGTGGTTGATGTCAGATCCCCAGTACCTTACTGGTTTGACATCTAAAATTGTAATTCCATACCTGCTACAGAAAACTTCCTTCTTCAAGTGGTATTAATGTCAGCAGTAATCAAGTGTTAGTGCAGCCTGTTAAAAAAGGAAGTAAATACTTGGGTATCGTGAATTTTCCCTTTTCAAATGATGGCCTCTGAAGTGTCAGGAAGGAGAGTTACAGAATTAAGGTTAACCAGCATACTTACATATATACATATGTGTATGTAATATGTGTGTGTATATATATATATATATATGAAATCCTGAATGACTGAAAATTGCACTGCTTTAAAAATGAAGTAATTAAAAGTAAGGCTATATACATGCTTAATTCATTTATAGTAAGGGGAGACATGAGTGCTTAAGTTACTTAACTGGAGTAAACTCAGTATTTACTGGTTAGATTAATTTCTTTGTGTTTGCTTTAACTCTTTTCTTTAGACTATTTGTATTCTTGTGGGGAGAGGGAAAAAATAATCAGGAAAATATATGAAAATATATTGTGATTTAGGCCATGTCAATATTATTGTGACCCAAAAGTTAAATAGGCACTAACCATTCTTCAGTATCAGCTTGAAAGTTTAAGCTGATCAAAGTGGTATAAAAGCCTAAATACTATGTTGTCATTTTCCCATAGAGTATTTAAAACTTGGCTTTAAATAAATTACATATCATTTTCATATTGCATTTTAAAATTCAAAAATCAAGAAGGTACTTTAGAGATTGTCTTATCAGGAAGACACATTAGCTAGCAAATATGTATTTCGACTTGTGTTAAACATATCTTAAACTGTGCATATATTTGCATTCTTTTTAACAGAGGATATATCACACAATTTATAAACACAAGCAACTGTGTGTGCACCCTCTTCAGGACTTTGGTACTGTGCATGCATGCCATCATTTTTTCTCAAAAGTTTATTTCAATCTTTCAATTCTCTCCCTTCCCTCCAAGGCAGAAAATGATTCCTTTGATAGTTGATTCAAATTTCAATTTGATAGTGTTTTTAATTAATTTCATTTTTCTTCTATTTTAAACCAAACAGGATCTTTAATGACTAGTCAAGTGTAGACATGTGTTTAAACTGAAATTTATGTTACTTAGGCCAGGTAATTCATTTGCATGATATTGCAAGTTGAAAAAACCATTATTGATTATGGTTCAGAAGTAGTAAAGGCCTTAATCCCGTGAAGGGTTTTAATTGGTGTTAAAAAAATGCTGGAGGGAATAACTTAATACTGCTTGTGGTGGTATTCACTAATTATTTATTTCAGGACTTGAGCTGCTCTCCACAGTCTGTATGTGTGTATGATCTATGTCTGTGAATAGCATTGATATGGTATAGTCTGGACTAGTGACCTTGTAAATAGAAGCCACAAACCAAGTTATGAATAGGAAGGAGAATTTTAGGCTTTCAGAGAAGAAATGTGTGTTTTCTTTCTTAGGCTGTACTACTTGAAGCATAAACATAAAAACTGTCCTTGTCCCTAGCCCCCTCTGCCTTAAGTGTGTTCAGAAACATGTACTTGTACCTCTGCTTTTAGTCTACTTCCTTCAAACCCATCCTTCAGCAGCTAGTTGCAGCAGTCTGGGATGCTGTGGAGCAGCTGGTGCTACTGGTCATCAGGAACTCTCTGCCCAAAATGAGGTGGTGTTTAACTTGTAGGGCTTTGCTAAGGCCTTGGCGATTACTTTATGGCAACCACTTCCTCTATAATTTTTCTCCTGACTTTGACCTAATCTGCAACATCCCACCATGTCTCATCAGCTTCCCATCACTCTCTGGTCCTAGTTACTTAGAATGAGAGGGTAAATATTCTGCATTTAAGTCTGCCTCAGTGTCCTTCGTACAACAACTTTCTATTGGTTCCTATTCCTCAAATGGTTGTAGGTTTGCAGTTGCTTTGATTAACTGTAGCTACACTGAGCAAAACCTACCCTATCAGTTTGAGCAGCATTTTTCCCCCTCATTCTGTTGTATGTGCAGAATTCTTCTTTTTCTGCACTTGGATCATGTTCAGTTGAGTGGTCTGTACATACACTTACTTCCCTAAATTACAGCTTTAACTGTGGGAAGAATGGATCTTGAAAACTGAAATTCTCATACTTAGTTGAGAGTAGGTTATTGAGAGCAGGGCAGACTTGTGCAGTAGTAGTGTGGCAGGTTTTTGGTTAGTAATCAATTATATAGTTCATTCAGTCAAAGCAAATCATCCTGTTTTCCACAACTGTCCAAAGTGATACTGATATCACCACCTATGAGAAGTGCTCACTGATGAAAGACAGATTTTTATGCCCATGTGACTTTTGAATTGCTAGGGCTCACTGTTGTAGACCTGAGAACACAATTTGTTTCCAAGCAAGATGTTAAACTTTTCTGTTACCTTCAAAGGAAGCACCAAAGCTGAAAAACAAATTATAGCAGAAGAAACACTGGAGACAAATTATTAAATAATTGCTTTATTAATATTTACTTTATTAATATTAAATTATTATTCTTAAGTAATTGAAAATGAAATAAATATGTGCTGGTGATGTCTGTAGAAATATGGGACTTACATTGGGAGTGTTTGCTTGTGAACTGTACTTTAAAGTATGCAGTTCCTGTGTTTTCTAAATATTTTATAAACCTGGCAGTAGGTGAACAGTTGTGTTATATTCTCTGACCTTTTTCCTTTTAAAAGAGTGGTACTAATCTATACATTGCTCAACTACAAAAATTTCTGTATAAATAGACATGAGAATGTGGAACAGGTTGAATAAAAATTCTGTGGACAGCATTGGACAGACCGGGATGCAACTCATACTGCAAGAAAGATTGGTATGGCAGACTTGGTATATAGTGCTGGTACAGGTACCAGTAATGTTGATAGCACAGGCACAAGATTAGTTTGGAGGGGGCTGGACAGTATCACTTTGGTTAAGAGAGGAGCTGAAGCATCCTGCTATTAAGTGGGGAAGAAAAAAAAAAGAAAGGAATAAGTGAATGTCAGCCTGTGGAGAACACATGATCATGTGCAACTACATGAAAGTGTTAGTTTATTTTTAATGTTTCTTTTTTTTCCTAATTCACCTTTAAAAACTGACTTTTCCTAAAACAGCATTCCTCACACTTCGGTTTTTGAAAAGAAACAATGTAAATATTCTCATTTTAACAGTAAGCAGGCAGGTGAACAATGCTTAAAATGTCCTTGAAGGTCTGATGAACAAGTCAGTGCTTGGGTGGCTCTTCTGTTGTTTTTGATGTGATAGAGGTTCCCCATAGCTGACAACACGACCATTAGCGACATGATCTAGGAGTGATGTTTTGCTGGAAGACTGTAATACTCATGTGATGAGTAAACAAGACTCATTTTATCAGTTCTGGATCTTGTATTTTCTGGAGAAATTTTCTGTATGTTGCATTCTCTGTTATCATACCTCTAATAATGAGTGGCTTGCAGCATCTTTGATTATGTATCACCGTAAGATCTTTTAAATCCACTGCGTGGCTGTACATCATGTGGTTTTTCTAGGAGTGAACAAGATAAGATTTAGCACATTTGATCTTTGTTCCTTCATGGAATAAATTTTAAAAACTTATCCTGGATAAGTGAAGTTTCTGGGAACGTGCTATAGTAGCCTTTCAGTACCTAAAAAGGGCCTGCAAGAGTTCTGAAGGAGTACTTTTTACTGCGGATAAGGGCTCTAAACTGAAAGAGGGAATGGGTTTAGGCTGGATATTAAGAAGCAATTCTTTACTGTGAGGGTGTTGAGGCACAGGAACAGGTTGCCCAGGGAAACTGTGGATGGCTCATTCATGGAAATGTTCAAGGCCCATTTGGATGGGTCTTTGAGCAAACTGGTCTAGTGAAAGATGACCCTGCCTGTGGCAGGTGAGTTGGAACTGGATGATCTTTAAGGCCCCTTCCAATCCAAACTGTTCTGTGATGATGATAATGTCTAAAAATTATGAGCTCTTGTGCATCAACAATCTACACTGGTTTTTTGACCATTGATAGTTTTTTATCTGTGCAATAAAGGAGCATTTAGTTCATTAAACTCCTGTAGACTTGACTTGTGATTCAGAAAGTTATTTAAATGTATGTCTAACTTTGAGTAATCCCACTTCATTCACTTCAGCTGCTTATGTAAATAATTTATTGTAAGAAACCTAATTTAGCTATGTGCTAAAATGCCTTGTCAAATGGCAGCCTTTATAAATATGTATTTTTTTACACTAAACTAAGCTTCACTGATAAGCCTCTTTGGGTCTGTTTTGGTTTTTTTTTAAAGTGATGTTCAGGCTAGCCAGCTGGTCAGCTGCAGGAAATTCCCCTTAAATGGAAAAGGAATGAAGAAAATGTCATTACTTTGACCTCTAAGGGTAGTATTGGCCTAAAAATAAACATGAACTTGGTCTGGGTTTTCGTTAGTGTAGACATATTTTGAGAAGCAGTGTGTAATGTATTGATCCTGAAAAAAATGTTACTGTGAAGTTTTTGAGAAATCAGTGTGTGTTTTCATCCTTGGTGATGCACAGAGGAGAAGGGAAGGTGATGAGCTTAACCTGGCTTCTCAATTACAGTGCTCTATGATGATGATTACGATTGTGTCAGGATAGACATACCATCTATTAAAAAAGTCCTAACCAAACAGTCAAAAAATGTTAATTCAAAGAAGTCCAACTATATTATTAAAAAATGGCAACCACATAACTTGATTAGAACAAGAAAACAACTCTCTCTGTGCTCTGTTTGTGTTGGCTTTGTTTGTAAGGGTGATTTGGAACATCCGTAATTGCATAGGAAGGAGAGAGTGTTTCTGTCTGTCTCTACCTCAGTGCAGGATATAAGGCAACTGCCAACTGTTAGATCAGGTAACTCTGAAATTGGGTATATACCTACTCTTTCCCTATGAGTTGCTCTAGTGAGTACAGTAGCCACTATTGGCCTCAAACAACTAGGCTGGGGTTTTTTTTTGGTTTTGTTTTAAATTTGAGTGATTTGTCTAGTCTCTGTGTTTTTTCCTTTTATGACGGTGTCTTTGATATGCAAATGGATAACATAGTTTCTACCTGTCAAGTATGTTTAGCTTTATTGACTCCTCCACATCCAGTTATTTATAGGGTCCTTTCTTTTCTTTGGGAGTGCAGTTTGCCTTTCAAACAAGTGTGGTGGAAACAGTCATGTGTTGTTTTCATCATCAGGAAAATGCTATTCCCAGCCACATCCTTCATGTTGACCATGTACTTCTTGAAGCCATGTTCTCCTCCTTACTTGATCCTGTGCTTCTGTGTGATAGCCTGAAACAGCGCAGTGTCAAACTACGGTGTGGTGGATGGAAGACTATCACTATTGTAAATTTAATTTTTGTATAAATTTGAAAACAGACAAATCTGGGATATCTCTCCCCTCAGAATAAAACAAAACCAAACACACAATGTAAACAATCCCACAATAAAACTGACGCAAAAATGAAATCAAAGTTGAGTGCTACAAACCCAAGACAATTCTAGCAGTTTGTAGAATATTCCTCTGACACTACTAGAAGTTGAAATGCAACAACCATATGTTCTTTATCATGATACTGCATCAACTCTTCCTTACTATATTTGATTTAGACTGACTCAAAAGTTGTTCAGAAGTGGATGGATGGTGTGAAAGACTTCCTAATGACAGAAAAAGCTGTTCAAGGGGATACTGAAGGACTTCAAAGGCAACTTGACCAGTGCACTGTGAGTTTTAATCTTTTAAGGGATCTTTTGAAGTAAAAAGTAACATCTTATTTACTATTTTACTTTCATTGTTAAATATTGTCCATAGCATATTCTACAAAGCCGTGCAGAAAAATTGTTGTACCCTTCTTCAGGGCATGTTTTAATTGGTTTCTTTTGTGTAACCATAACACTTGGTACTTTTGGAAGGCCTTCACTGTGTTTACAATACTCATCTAAAAGTTGGCACTATTTTCTCTAAGAAAGGCTTATGTATTTTCCTGATTCTTCTGATTATGGAATTGAATCTGTCATTAAACTTCTAAGGGCAGTGAAAGTAACAAACATGTAACTCTGATGAATGGCCTATGGTTTAGAATTGTATCTGCCTTACAAGGAAAACTCCTTCCTAGTCAGTGGCACATAATGATCACAGTTATGCGGAATTTCATCTTATAGCAGGTAATTATGGTGTGCCTTCAAATGTTTGTTGAATATAAACTGAGATATGCCAGAAACAACAGGATATTTAGTGCAAGTAATCTTCAAACTTGCGTCTTTCTGGTGTTGGCATTTGCTATGTGAAAATGTTTATGCTGTGCAAGCTGTATTTTGTTTTTTAGTTCCATGGCTTTGATATTTTGAACTACTAAAGGATTGTTTTAAGGAGTTTGTTATTGAACTCTGTATAAATCTGCTTTTCAAAAGTTTCTCTGGAATAAGAAAGAAAATTATTAGAAACCTGTAAATATATGTAAAATCTTGCTGAAGAACAACATTAATTTTCTCTGACATGTACTCAGATGTTAGTCAATGAAATGGAGATGATTGAACCGTCACTGAAAGAGATGAAAGAAATAGAATCTGCTTTAAGAGCTCAACCTATTGCAAGCATAAATACTTGGACAAAGTCTAGGCTAGTAGACTGCCAGACTCAGTGGGAGAAACTCAGCAAACAGGTGAGTTCTCCTTACATTACTAGTGCTTGCTTGTTACTGCAGTTGTCCATTCAGTTTTGTAGCATTGGTAGGATGATGAAGAGGTGAAGCAGTGTAATGGTGAAAGAGTGGGATGAGTATATTTCACTTGTTCTACTGTCAGAGTGACTCAAGTCCACCTTGGCCCTGTGAATCCTTCAGAATTGCAAGTATGTTAGGGGATACCTCTGCAATAGTAGATTTCTTTGAAAATATGCACTTCTTGGTACCTAAATGGAAGTAGCACAGTAAAACCTTTCATTGCTTGTAATTAAAAACTAATTTGTTCACTTTGTTTCATGGTGCTCTTTCTGGAATATGTGGGAGGGACTGACTTTTATTTTGCTGGTTCTGTAATCTGGAGTATTATTTTGTCCCCAAATAATTTCTGTCTGCTTCCAAGCAACATTGAAAAATAAATGGCTATAAATAGACTACCACTGCAGTCTGGTGTGTTTAGTTGTTTCTTTTGAGTGGAAGCTTTCTTCTGTCTGTAGAAACATACATTTTTTGTTGCCATTCCTGATGAGGATCTGTGTTGGAGACCCTCACTGTTGATAAGGAATTCAGATTGTTAGGGCTGTGGAAAGAAGTGAGGCCTGAAGAGTGTTTTAGTGCTCTGTGTAAAGCTATTTCTAACTATATGATACTTGTAATCAGAAGAGGGTTTTATTCTGTCTGACTTTCTCCAGGGATTGTTACCAGTTTATGTGTAATGAAGGGGGAAAAAAAAAAAAAGGCAATTTTCATCCTTCCCTTCCCTCTAGATTTTGTTAGTCTGTTAAAAAGGCGTCATAAGTTTGTGTGTGTATAAAAGTCTTTTGTTAATAAAAAAAACCTGAATACGTTTTGGTAGTAAAGTATTTTAACAAAGACTTGTGGTTTTTCACATATACAAGGTCATTTAAGTAGCAAAATGGCTGTTCCTTTCTCCACCTTGAATTCTAGATCATTAGTCAGAAAAATCGCCTGTCTGAAAGTCAGGAAAAAGCTGTAAATCTGAAGAAGGATTTGGCAGAGATGCAAGAATGGATGACCCAAGCTGAAGAAGAATATTTGGAGAAAGATTTTGAATACAAGTCCCCTGAAGAGCTAGAAAATGCAGTAGAGGAGATGAAGGTCAGTAACACCAGCTCATTGTAGCAGCCTGATTAAAACCTTAATGGCTTTGGGGGTTGACCTTTTGTGGAATTTTCTGTGTAGAAAGGAGCTCAGATCATGACAAGAGTAGTGGTATTTTTCATCTCTGCTTTGTGGAATTTTTCTTGTTTTAAAGCATAAACTGTAAAAGCAGATGTTCTATTTGGCCACAAGGGGTAGGGATCTAATAATGAATAACAGCTTACCCAGTTATTGAGACAGACTTACTATGTATATAGCATATTAAACACTAAGAATATGGAAAGTAGGAGACAAAAGTTGAGAAAGAAAAGGTGATTCTATACCTATTTAAATTAGTGGTTGTGAAAACCTTCTTCTGCTTCTAGCTCTTAGACTTCAGTTTCTTGTCCCCTAGATATTGTGACTTGACATTTAGAAAATTTGAAACAGGTTTAAAACACGTCTGTTGTAAGGTTAACTTGTGTTTATCATCTGTTGCAAACAGTGATCTTTTAATATCCTGAGTTGGAAGGGATCCACAAGGATCAGTGAGCGATGTTTGTCCATACTTCTCTAATTTAGGGTCCAGTGGCCAAATAAATGGAGAGTAAGGAGATATTTTTTGTCTCATTATAATCTATTTTCAGTTGAATAGATGATTTTCTTGGCTGTATGTACAGAGTAAATAATCCTCTCTGCTTTTTAATCTGAGAGCTCAGGCATATCTTCATAAGTGTTTTGACTTGTATGTACACTTTTAAATGAGTATCCACTATACTGTTAGTCGATGGACCATAAAAAAAGTTTTCTTCCTTACAAGTGCTTTGATTAAGCTATTTGATATTTTGAATTGTTCTTTTTGAAGGGGTTTTCTGAAGCAGTCTTTTAACAAGTGTTTTAATATATTCCTGCCCTTTGAAGCCATCTGACATCACATAGTCTGGTAGCTGGCTGGACACAAACCAAGGAAAGAAAGAACCCTCTTTTCATTGGCAAATCTGTGAGATTTTGAACACATTTACCTTTGTCAAATCCAGATTATATCATGTATTTTTAAATGTGATAGTTGTGTCACTAAACCAGGAAGTTTATGGTAATACTTGCAATTCTTCTTGCATTTACAGTAATGATAGTATTCTGGGACTGCTTTTAGTACTGGGAAAGAGCACTCTCTTTCACCAGGCGTGTTTTTGATTTTAGGTGAAGGCTAGGTGGTTTTTGATAATCGTGCCATAAAATGTCTTCCCCAAATTTTCTATTTTTTTTTTTTTTTTTTTACTGCCTTACACTTAGAAGACATATTGGAAAATACATGCAAAAACTGTGCTGTCATGTGCTAAATTCTACCATAAAGTGTAATGCCTTATATATCAGAGGTATTTCAACTTCATACAACTGGTTTTGAAATCTGAAAAGAAAGATACAGGGCAGTCACTAGTTCTGATGGCTTCTATTTATCTCAACAGAGACAGGCTCAGACGATCTGCCTGATCTGTTTTCCAGCTATTTTCCATCCTGAATTCTGGTTAAGGCAAAATTTGACAACTGATAGTATGATTACCTCATGCCTCTGGGTTGGGAGTTGTACTGTGCCTGTGAATACATTGGCAGCAAGACTTCCAGTGTGAAATAGCTGGTCTTTGATTTGAGTGGTGAGTAGCTGACTGTATGGCTATTGAAGGCTAATCGTGTAATACACTCTCTTGGGCAGAGAGCGAAGGAGGATGTGTTGCAGAAGGAGGTGCGGGTGAAGATTCTCAAAGACAACATCAAGATGTTGGCCACCAAAGTGCCGTCCAGTCAGGACCTGGTGACTGAGTTGAATGTTGTGCTGGAGAATTACCAGCTGCTGTGCAATCGGATCCGGGGGAAATGCCACACTTTGGAGGTATGGATGATAGTGCTCTGCTTAGTAGTATCTGTTCAATATATTTATTGATGATCTTAATGAAGGGATTGAGCCTACCCTTAGTAAATTTGTGGACAACAGCAGGTTGGGTCAGAGTGTCAGTCTACTGGAGGGTAGGAAGGCTCTGCAGGGTGATCTCGACAGACCGACTTGATGGGCTGAGGCCAGTGGTATTGAGGTTCAACAAGGTCAAGTGCTGTGTCCTGTACTTTGGCCACAACAACACTATGTAGTGCTACAGGCTGGAGGCAGAGTTGCTGGAAAGCCGCTCAGTGGAGAAGGTCCTGAGAGCACTGGTTGACTGCCACTGAATATGAGCTAGCAGTGTGTCCAGGTGGCCCAGAATGCCATCCTGACCTGTATCAGAACCTAATTGATTCTATGATTCTGTAAAATGGAGAGAGGTGGCACAAGAGCAATAGAGAGGGATACTGAAAATGTTTGAATACAGTAACTTCAGTATAAATGTGTTTTGCTGTGACTCCTTTTCGAGATTATTTTCCCATGAGATGTCATTCTTGGAATACATGAAATAGCATCTAACTTTGTTCTTATGATCTGTATTGCATTCAGTGCTTTTACAAATAAGTAACCTTGTCTCAGAGCTCTGTCTGTGCATCTTCCACAAGGACAAAAAGGAATTTACTAGCGTTTAAAGGTTGAAACACAATAATAATTAGAACATGATTATGGTCTGGGATAGGGCATGTATGTCCTATCTTTCAAGAGGAGTGCATGCATTTAGTTACATTCTTACATAGTTATATGAACCTGTATATCAGTTTTAGCATGAGTTTAGAGACTACTATGCTTATTTCTCTGTATCTTCCTGATATAGCTCCAGGTTTTTCTGACTAGACCATACTGTGCCATGACATATTTTTGAATACTTTCTGCTTGTCAATTTTAGGTGAACTTCTCAGAAACATATCTATGAGTTTTTTTATAGGGTATATGAGCAATGCCTAGCTTTCTAGGCTTATTTTTTTTCTTCTGTTGCTCCTAGGAGGTGTGGTCCTGTTGGATTGAGCTGCTTCAGTATCTTGATTTAGAAACAGCTTGGCTAAACAATCTGGAAGAAAGGGTGCAGATGACAGGAAATCTGCCTGATAAGTTGGATGCTGTCAATGATGCTCTTGAGGTATTATGATGAATCTATTTGATTACTAACTTTTCAGATAACTTCATTAAAATTAAAAAAAAAATAATTCTGCTCCTCAGTAGAATATTGAAACGTGATGGGTATTCTGATTCTTAATGAATATATTACTCTGAATCAGAAATGGATATTTGTAAGATCCTCCACCAAAAGTGGAATTTTGCTGTACAAGTTTATGGTGCCGTTGGTACTGTGACAAAACTATATGCTCTCTCCTGACATGTGTAAATTGATTCATTCCTCCCAGTGCTATGCCACTATGAAATGATATGAATAGGTGGGAAATGCCATGAAACTTCATTATCTAAAGTTAAAATCACCGCTGTATTTGCCTTGTGTCATAATGAATTAAGCCACCACTAATTTATGCTTTTAGAGTGCTCTCAAGTAATTTGAAGTGTTAAAATTGTATGTGTATGCAGCCATATTTCCAGCTCTGAAAATACACTAATAGTCAGTACCTTGACCTTTAAAACTTTTTCTGCTAATTAGTCCCTGGAATCAGTCCTGCGTCATCCAGCTGATAATCGAACCCAGATTCGGGAACTCGGGCAGACACTGATTGATGGAGGGATTCTTGATGATATCATCAGTGAAAAATTGGAAGCTTTCAATGCCCGCTATGAGGAACTGAGTCACTTGGTAAGAACTTGGAGTGAGGGTTGAAGTAGACTGGACTTTTCAGCTCAGTAGTCTGAAATGATAGTTTTAGCTGAATTCATAGATGCAGGACTGCAATACAGGAAAAGAGTAAAAAGAGGTCACAGTGTCAGTTGTCAGCTGTTTTCAGTTTGGACTAATGCCCAAAGAGCAAGATGCTTTAATCAGGTTTTGTTTTACAAGCTCAACACACCCTTGCACTGCAGGAGCCCCCTGGTATAATAACAGGTAATTTTGGCAAAAAGGCCTTATACAAACTCAAGAGGGACAGTTCAATAACTGATATTAATATTGCCTTCCTACTGCCATAAATACTGGTGAGCTGCTCACTAAAAATAAAAATGAGCGCAAATGACATTTTTACTCTTTGAAATAACTAGGAAGAAGTAACACTGAAATAAAGAACAGAAGGAAAGCAGTCTTCTCATTACTCATTTACTATGTTGTTGTCTTCCTCTTCTGCTACTTCAGTCTAATCTTTTATAGATTTAATAAGTAGAGGAAGACTAGCTGTATTTCAGGTTGCATAGATTTGTAACTTGTGTTCTATATCCTGGTAATACAGGCTTCTGCCAAATTGTGTGGTGGGAGTTGTTTTCTGTCACTGCCAAAGTGTAGTAGTAGCGGGAGTTTTGGTTCAACCTCTTTACAATGAGCAATATGAATGCAGTGCCCTCAGCTGGGGGCTATGTGCTGTCATTGAAGTTAGCACTTACTGTTTTTCCTATTGCAACAGCACTTTATTGCTGTATAAAAACCTGTTTTCTTTGGCAGCTGCAGCGCTGACACACTAGGCTGTTGACAACTCTCCACATCTCTGTGTGTGTATGTGCACATGCACTGGTGTGTGCATGTGTTGATAGTGGGGAACTTCGTGACATTTCAGATGAACTTACATGTTTTGTTGTTGAAGGAGGAGGCAGTAAAGCGAAAGAAGTGTGAACTTCTGTTTTGACACTGCAACAAAATGAGTTTATTGTTTTGAAAGGAAATGTGCGTACTTACACATCAAACAACACTGATTTGTGGTGTATTTCAAAGTCACAGATTCCGGTTGAATAGCTAGTTTTTGAGACTAGTATGTTTTTAACAGAATATTTTCTTCCTGAGGTGATAGGAAAGGCCAGTTTTTACTATTTTGTATATCTAACAGTAGAACTCTCTTTCTGTGCCACTATTTGTTACTGGTTCAAAAGCCACAGCAAGCATCAAAAATTGTTGCCTACTAGTGTTCTTTTTAGCCAGTCCTCCTGACATAGGATTTCTAGGGTCTCATCTACTTTGTTTTGAGAAAGTTTACTATATTTTGTATTGAATTACAGCTCTGTCTTGTCTTACCTTTCTGTCCTGCTCAGGCGGTGAGCCGGCAGATCGCTTTGGAACAGCAGCTTCAGACCATGCGGGAAACAGACCATATGTTACAGGTCTTGCAGGAAAACTTAGCAGATCTGGATAGACAGCTGACATCTTACCTGACTGATAGGATAGATGCCTTTCAGATGCCCCAGGAGGCCCAGGTATTTCAGTATAGCTCTTCACTAAAAAACATTTAAGAATATTTTATTATAGTGCTCAGCCTTGATTTAGTAATTTATGAAGGCTTTATTTCAGTTCTCTGCTGATGCACTAGGTGTTATCTTTTGTAATCTGGATTGTTTTCCTCTTTTAAGAAGGTTGTATTGAATAACAGTGGCTTTCAATTTAGCAAGCTGTCACAATTGAGAGAATATTTAAAATAAACCTGTTGGTGTTTAAATTTTACAGAGTAGATTTACTTCTGGTGGGTAGTAGGTGGTAAACAAACTCCTTTCCCCTCTCTGCAAGAAATTTTGTAATGTATTTTTTCCTGTTTCTATTACATGGCAGAAAATTCAAGCTGAGATTGCAGCTCATGAATCCACATTAGAGGAGCTGAAGAAAAGTGCTCGTTCTTTCCCTCCTGCTTCTCCCGAGTGCAGGTCTCCCCGTGGTGGAACTCAGCTGGATGCTTTGCAGGTAAAAATACGAGGGTCGCACTTGCACGCCACTCACTCAGCCTGTGAATTGTTTGGTGCAGTCAAGCAAAAAGCATGTGCTTTTACATGCTTTTGTAAGAAAACAAGCAGCCCTAGATGTATTGGGTAAGGAAGCTTTAATTGCGCAAGTATCATGGGATAGATGCTGAAAGACAGAAAGTCTCTGTATTTCAGTAGAATGGATATTTTCCAAGTATATGATGCAAAACTACAGCGCTCTTGCACCTCGGATGGAGGTTAGGAATAAGTTGGTTTGGCAAATGGCATTGCCATATTTATTGAGCTGTGGTGCATGATGAAGTGAAGTGCAGCTACTAATTTAAAACAATCTTTTAACTAATTTTAAATAATATTTATTAAAACAGAGAAAGCTCCGTGAAGTGTGTACAAAGTATCAGCTCTTCCAAAAACCGGCTAATTTTGAGCAGCGCATGTTGGATTGCAAGCGGGTGTTGGATGGTGTAAAAGCAGAACTTCATGTCTTGGATGTGAAGGATACTGACCCAGATGTAATCCAAGCTCACCTGGAAAAGTGTATGGTATGTATGTATTGTTCTTAATTCATGCTTGGGGTGCTTATTTCTTGTGTGATTCTTGTTTCTTAAACTCTCTCCTGAGGAAATATATAGATTATAGAGCTATTGCAACTCCTTGGAAAGTGCTAACAGAACAATTGATAACAACAACAACAAAAAATCATATTCTAAGGTAGAGCGTGGACCTAAAAGTAGTGGACTGTTAATCACAGATATGATGAAACAGTTTAGTTTGTAAAAACTCCCTTCCCTGGTTCATTCTTGTGTTCTGGAGAAGCATCACAATCGATAGTATTTGAACAAAACAAATGCTTTGTGTAAAATGAAGTACAGATGACAATGTTAACCTTGGAGTAATCAGGCGCTAAATTATTGACTTAATTCTCCTTTTTCTGACCTAATTCTTTTTGTTTGTGAAAATCAGAACTAGAATAAAATATAGAACATCAGCAGTTTGAAATCCTCCTGTTAGACATTACTGCTAAGCCATAACTCAGAATTTAAGTGCAATTTGATGGTAAGGTCGCCAAATGAAGGAAAGTCTGAAAATCTGCACTAAATATTTATCACCGATATACCTTATAATTTCTGTTTTTAGAAACTCTATAAGACCCTGAGTGAGGTGAAATTGGAGGTTGAAACTGTCATCAAGACAGGAAGGCAAATTGTACAGAAACAACAGACAGATAATCCCAAAGGAATGGATGAACAACTGACAGCATTGAAATTTCTTTACAATGACTTGGGGGCACAGGTAAGAAAAACAAACATACATAAAATATTTGTCTGCATGTAATTTTCCTTTTTTGTTGTTTCAACGTCAGATGCTGTTTTAAGTTTGAATCTGAAGCTGATACTGTATAGGTTAATTGTTGCATCCAGGAGCAATCTGTAGAGAGATGAAAGATTGCACATAACTGTCTTGTAGTTTGTGCAAGACCCCTATGCTTACAGATTGTTCCTTGGAGAAAGGACAGCTCACAGAACTTTCGTTGTTCTGGCAAGGCTGACCTGCTATTCATTTAAGTCTTTGAGCCCTGCAAGATAATTTACAGTGAGATTGTCATATGAATAATTTGAGTTGATCTGAGATTTTTTTTAGGAGGTATCATAATGGTTTTGAATTGTAATCCATCTAAATGGTTGTTCTCAGTATGAAGTAGAAATGCTGGCAAACTTGTATTTCCCATGAATGGCATTAAATATTGATATGAGTAACTTTCTTAGTAATTGAATAGTTACTTAGCCAAGTGAAGTGTTTAAAAATGGTTCAACCCTTAAGGGATAGGTAGGACTCTTCTTCGTACCTAAATTAAGATAGAAGTCCAAGCGGACTCATGTCTGTTCAGAAGTCTGTGAATGAAGCTGTGGCTAAGCAGCCAGACTACAGAATATCTTGGAATGGACACTATGAAATATTTTACTGTTATAAGGTTGACAACATTCACAGAGGTGTGGATACTAGTGGAATCCGTACATCTGTAGACAAGAGATTAGGAAAGCATAGAGGCAGAGTTATTTGCAGTATAATGTTAGGAATTTTTTTGAGCTGACAGTAGAGCACAAATTTTTGCAATGTCAGTTGATTCTGACTGCAGTGGATAGATTTATTCTCAAGTCTATGTTAAAGTTTGACCAGACTAACTGTGTAGCTGGTGAGAAGTAGAATTGATTATACTGCAGCAAACATCAAATTTCATATTCATTTTACTGGGATTTTTCAAGGGCAGACTAGATTTTCAGTGAAAGTTTTCATCACAACTTTCTACTAGGTAGTCTTTCAAACTACAAAATGGAATTGTATTTTGGTGTTTGAGTGACTGACTGGATTTTACGTTCTCCTGAATTTGTTAAAGGATCATAATACACAAAGTGTAAACATTAATTTGGTGATTATTAGCTATAAATAAATTGGTATGCAGATTTCTTTGTCTCCTTTAAGAGTATAAAATGGTTTTATATACTCTCCATTGTATAGTAAGATGCAGATATTTTTAACCAATCTTTCTTTTTAGAGTCCTTCCCTAATGCAAGACAGCCTTAAGATGCAAGGATTTTATGTATTTAGGTAGATATTTTAGCTGGCTAGCGCTTTTGGTTTTCTTATTTTTCAAAATCTAATTTTGTTTTCTTTTTCCTGGTTGTTGTTCTTGTAGGTGACCGAAGGAAAACAAGACCTCGAAAGAGCAACACAGCTGGCACGCAAAATGAGGAAAGAGTCTACCTCTTTGTCAGAGTGGTTAGCCACCACTGAAGCTGACCTCGTGCAGAAGTCCACTGCTGAGAGCTTACTTTCTGATCTAGATTCAGAAATTGCCTGGGCCAAAGTGAGGATGATTACTAAATGTTTGTAGAATGAATTTCTAGCATTGTGGCAGTGCTATGGAGAAGTGACTGTGAATTTAAATCCCTGTACTTTCCTAAATCTCTCACATGCTGTGATTTTAGTAGATTCTGTAGTTCATATTCAGTACCTTGCTGAGACTGATCTATTTCATCTTGCTTCAAACTTAAATGGCCAGTAAAATATTAAAGATATTGCTACATACCTGCTATTAATAGGTATTTAAGACTTACTGTATCTCTCACACAGTTCATAAGTAATTTTAAAATTAATGGCAAAAGTAATTGTGGACTGGCTCAAATATTTTGCTAGTAGAGCAAACTAAAAGTTCATTGACATTTTTAATGAAAAATTGAGTTTCTGACATTCCATTGAAACAGCTTTGCCTTCAAAACTGTGACTTTGCAAAATGAAAGATTACTGTATTTCCTTATCTTCTTTTACCTACAAGTTGAAACTTTTCATGGAAACAAACCAATGTGTTAGCTATTTTGCTTCAGAGTAATTATATTTTGTCACACTGTAGAAATCTGAATACTCCTTGGAGTTAGCAACAAGTGTCAATCGATACAGTTCAGCAATACTAATCTTCACAGTTTTTGTTTTTGGTCATCTTTTACTTCTGGCATGGTTCTTTCTGCAATCTTTAAACTCAAAAGTTTACCAAGTTGCAAACTCATTTGCACACATTTCAATCAGGATTAGCAATTGTTGTCACTGCAGTTCTGCTGTGGCAGTATCCCTAAGACTCCTCTCCAAACAAACTTGTAAATACGTAGTGGAAGTATACTAGCCGTACATTTGTAGTAATGCACCACTTAGAAGACAAGTCCTTTATGTTGCATGCAAAGTTGTCCTTTCTGTCTTAACGTTTCCTAGAGGCAATTCTAAAATGTAATAACCTGAGTATTTGTTTGTCTCCAAGATAGTAAGTTATGATAAAATAATTATTTATTTCATAGATAATAAGATGTTCCAGGAGCTCTGGACAGTGGTTATGATCAACTGCATTCTTAGACACACTGTACACTGATAGTCAAGAGATGACTTATTACTCAATTTACATATCAGCATCTACTTTCAAAGAAGTTTTTTGTTTGTTTTTAGATTAAAAAGACTTAAAAGCAGAGATGACTTGGAAAAAGTGGCAGAGCTAAAGATACATATATTTACATATCTCTGTATAGATAATATAACAATAGGAATTCTGTAATATGTAGTCAGTGAATTGAAAGTCTGCAGTTGAGTTGTGATGGTTCTCAAAAAAACCCCCAAACCAACAAACATGCAGCCTTGGCCTACTATTTTTCACATAGTTGCCAAGCGTAAAAGTACTTTAAAAAGAAAAGATGGAGAGAAATCCGGATTGTCTCTTCAAATTTGCATTCTGTGCTTTACATTGAGGAAAAGAATATTTTAAAACAGTACTTTACAATGTGGTAAATGCATTTGGTTTACCTGCATAATGAAGAGGAACTGTGAAGATTAAGCCAACAAAACAAAAAGGTCTCCGACTATATTATTCAGGACACTTACATGCATTGTGCTCTCACTCTATTAAAAATGAGATTGCTATCTATGGAGAGTGAGTGTAAACAGAAGGCTGTTATACTGAGTTTGATTTGTTTTTTTTTTTTTTTTTTTTTCCCACAAGTGAAGATTACCTGTGATATGTTTGTTTCATGTGGAGGTAAAAATCTAGCTCCCTTGCCATTCCTTTTGGGAACACTGCAGTGTTAATGCTTCCTCTTGTTTCAGAATGTGCTGAGAGAGCTGGAGAGGAGGAAAGCTGATCTGAAGAGCATCACGGAAAGTTGCACTGCTCTCCAGTCCCTGGTGGAAGGGAGTGAGACCGTCCTGGAGGAGAAGCTGTGCATCCTTAATGCTGGCTGGAGCAGAGTTCGAACCTGGACTGAGGACTGGTGTGACACCTTGTTGGTAAGTTGTATGTGTGAGAAATATGCAGTAAAAGTTGTCCCTTCGCACCGTTGGAGCAATTGCAGTTTTCACTTGTCTCACTTTGCTGTGAAGTGAAATTTCTGTGATGCCTCGTGGACTTAAAGGAATGTGGAATGGGTATCTAATTAACCTGCAGATGGGGAAGTAAGTCGTGAGGTGTTATACAATGAGGAAGGTACAAAACTGTTCTACAAATTGTTTAGATGTATTGGGAAGTATTGGTGCCACATGCTTGGTAGCAGCATCTAGTGTGTGATGAAACTATGTAAATATCCCAGACAGTTAACTTGGCCTGGTGGAACTAACCTGCTATTTTGCAGAGAATAAAACTAGGTTTAACTTCTTTTACCCTTCTCTTTCTCCCTGCTTCACGGTTAGGACTCACAGGTTTTTAGTCTTCCTAGACATTGTGGCATAATTTCTTTTTTCCATGGAAAAATCCAGCATTCACTAAATGAACAAAATTCACACATTGGTTTTAATATCTTTCTCATCCCCCTTAATGTGCCACATTACATTTTTAATGTTTTGTACTTACGTTTGTATCTTCTTGTACCTCTTCTCAAGTGATGTTTTATCACTTTCTCTTTTCCTACATAGATACCACTAGCCTTTTGTGTCCACATGTTAATTAGGTCTTAATACAATTCTTGCTATCTTAGTGCATAAAATTAACTTTCTAAACTGTCCTGAAAGGGAACATTTTCTGCCATAATAGACTGAGCCGGCTGTGGGTCTTACAAGCATTCACAAAACTGCTAGTGGGTTTACTTGTTAACTGGTAGTAGATGATTCTGCCAGATTACAGTAAGGTGAAAAAGGCCAGTA
Source organism: Formicarius rufipectus (assembly GCA_013399695.1). Classification (NCBI taxonomy): domain Eukaryota; kingdom Metazoa; phylum Chordata; class Aves; order Passeriformes; family Formicariidae; genus Formicarius; species Formicarius rufipectus. The sequence goes on from VXAU01003555.1 coordinate 192,315, forward strand.
GGTTATGGAAGTGTGTGTTAATTATTAGAGCCCAGAAATTGAATCTTGTCTTCTATGTTACTTTCTATAACCCGATGAGTTTGTTAATATAGGTGGAAAACAGCAGGAGTTAGCCCAGAAAGATTGGTTTCCCTAAGGCTGCTCTGTGTGCTGCTCTTTATTCAGCCTCTGTGCCAGCATGAACAGAGTGGTTTTTTGTCCTTGAGATCCAGGTGATGGCTCTTAAACAGACAATTGATAACTTCTAAGTGGTGTTCAGCAAAGTGCTTGTGACTCTGTCAGCCTATTGCTCTTTCAGACGGCCCATAAATGCAAGTGTTTGCGTATGGCCAGCAGAGTGTGTTTGGCTGCATAAACTAAAATCTAAGCATATTATACACTTAAAGGTGCATATTATGCTAAATGGCCGTGAAAAAGTCTACAACTGATGCTATATCAGCCTGATGCTTTTATATAGTCAGATATTTTGGTGTTATTCATCTAGTCATGACAATCCACCTTCAGAAGCCCTTGATACAAGCTGAAATTGTGAAAACTTCAGTGTATACATCGATGGTGAGCACTGTGCCTCTTGCAGGTCATATTGTTTGTTTTGTTATCCAGTGGGTCCATGTCAGAAGTAGTCAGGTAGTTGGCCTTATTTGTAAATGCTGTAAGGGTGCTCCACAACTAAATTCTTCTAAATTGTGTTCATGTCTGGTGATTAGTGTTGTCTATGTGCTTTGTTAGGTTAAATTGTTCTTTTCCTGTGTGAAGCGCTCAGTGTCTTGATGTTGATATGGAGAGCAGTCATAGGCCTTCTCTCTTTTCTCCCTCTGCCTTTGTTTTGTTAGTCTAAAAGAGCAAAGCTTATCTACCCCTTTTTTGGGTAAGAATCTTAAACAGAATGGTACTTCACTGATAGCTTTGTTTTGTCACACAGAACAATGTGTTACTTGGCACCTAATGTTACAATTTTTGACTGCACATGAAAGCACACCCAATTAACATGTCTACAGTTCTGTGATTTTTCTTAAGAAATATATAATCAGTAATGTAATTAGTAAAATATAAAAACTAGACTACTATTATTTGTAGGTTTGTTGGAATCCCTCTCCAATTAAGAACACCCAACAACGGCACACAGTGCATACTGTTGTACCTGCCAGTGCTGGTTGAAAAAATGGTGGATTTTTTGGTTGACTGAGCTATTGTGGTCTGGCTATAATGTCTACATTGTCTATACTTATTTAATTGTACAAGCTACCTCAGCTACTTCTATTTCCCTTTCTGTGATTTAGGAACAATAATATCAAAGGGCCTAGAATGAAAATTGAATTCTTGTAAATACTGTGGAAGATGAAAGGTAGAATCTACATATTCCAAAGTGCATCCATAACACTATTAGGTGATCTCCTTCTTGCTCAAAATGAAGGTTTTGGCAGGGCTGTGCTTTTTTGTGGGAAGGGCATGGGTGAGGGGAGGAGGGATTTATTATGTTGGGATTTTTTTGTTGATTTTTTTTTAAAAAGTTCCTCATATTGATACATTTTTCCCCCATCTTTTTCCAGAATCACCAGAGTCAACTGGAAATCTTTGATGAAAATGTTGCCCACATAAGTACTTGGCTGTATCAGGCCGAAGCCTTGCTGGATGAGATTGAGAAAAAGCCAGCTAGCAAAAGGGAGGAAACTGTGAAGGTAGGAAATGTTGTCGTCAACTGTCAAAGCAGCTTCTGGATTCTAAATCGTGTTGGCAGGTTTGCTTCCTGGTTTTTTTTAAAATATTTCTTTCCTTGCCTAGGATAACCAATCTCATTTTCTTTCACTTCTTAGCGCTTAACATCTGAATTAGATGATGTTACTCTTCGAGTGGATAATGTACGTGATCAGGCTATCATCTTAATGAACGGTCGGGGCGTGTCATGCCGTGAACTTGTTGAACCCAAACTGGCTGAACTGAACCGGAACTTTGAGAAGGTCTCTCAGCACATCAAAAGTGCCAAGGTGAGGATGAATGAGCTCCAGAACATGCTTGGAAGTTCTGTGCCAATGATGGCAACCAGCTGTAGTGGATAGATCATTATTTATTAGAAGAGCACTTAACTGCTTTTGGTTCTCCTTTAAGTGTAGATATTTAGATGTGAAAAATAAAGACTAATTTTTAAACCAACTGCCTTTCTTTTACCTTAGCAGGTGATGACTTGAGTTGCATGGGAAAATTTACAAACAACTGTTCAGAAAAATATATATATTGCAGTACATATTTATGAGCTACAGAACAACACCATAAGTTAGTGTAACTGGAGGATTTTTGTTTATTTTGAAATCAAAATGCTCAGATTGAAGTTGGAAGGTAGAAACTTGGCAAGAGCTACCAACGATAGCTATTGTTGCTATGTTGATATGTTCAAGCTAACACTCAGAGTTAGATCAAACAATTCTTTCAATTTTTATATGTGCTTATATCTGATGGTCCTGCAAGCTGGTATGCCTGTTCATGGAGAATTGTTTTTAATCATGAAGCTGTGTGTGACAGTTCAGACATTTTCAGCTTGAATAAAGTTTTATTTTGTTTTGCAGATGCTTGTTGGACAAGAACGACTTCCTGTCATGTCAGAGCCCCATGAAGTTACAGTGGCTTTTCCAGACCTGGAAAAATTTGAGAGTGACATACAGAATATGTTAAAAGTTGTGGAAAAGCATCTGGAGTTGAGTGGGGAAGATGAAAAGGTATGTGAGCAATAGAACAATTAAATAATTGACTAACTCCCTTTCTAGTTTGTCTGTCCTCATGTTACGTTGCTGCAGACTGCAAGGGAATTCTGAGAAAATCTCCTTAAGATATTGGTGGAGAATGGAGTTACTAGGTTGTTGGAAACACTGCAAAACACTTGTCCAATACATTTTCCATAGCTGTTGCCTCTTGGCTGCTGTGCTGAGAGTAACTAGTCATACTTGCATCTGTATTTTCATCATGGTTTTATATAATATAGGTAATGAGCTCTGATTTTTGTTTATATATCTTCTGTCTTCTACTCAAAGTAGCTCTTTACAAGGAATCCTTCCTGTGTAAGTAATGGGATTCAAATTTAAACTGGTGTGATATACCAAATCACAGTGCAGGTCAGTGGATATTTGTGAGGTAAGGTTCAAGTAAGAGTCTTGTAATATAGCTCTGTTAGAAGACAAAATAAAAATTTGGAACAAAATTTGTCGTCTAGACTCTGCTATTCATGCATATGAACTGTCATGCTTTTGTTAGCATCTTCTTCACTCTAGCCATGTTGCCTACAAAATTGGGTAAAGTTCTGTCAGGCCACACTATCTGCCTTCCTTTTAAGCACCTCAAATATCACAAAGTAGTCTGGAAAGCTGACTGTTAAGTCTATTAAAAATGTCTCATGTATCACAGAAAGCAAATTTTAAAAGACCTCCATAGAAGGACTTACTGTTATAGAACATATGCGCTTCCCTTTGTGGTGTTCTTTCTTGTTTGTGTTTTTGTCTGTTTTTGTTTTGTTTGTTTTTGTTTTCTTGCTGTTGTGCTCTGAGTTGCTTATTATTGTCAAGGAATGTGTAGAATAGAAATGGAGCTGAAGTCTTAGCACCATATTGATGTGGCTGCCTAATGCTGGCTCATTAAGTATCCTGCAGTGCATCTCTATGAAGTTTATGGAATGAGCAAGCTGGATTTTAGGATTTGGTAGTTGTGGAGGAGAATCTCTGCTTGAATATGTTTGGCTCCCATTTGGATAATAAAACCACAGTTTGGCACCAGTTCAACAATCTGAGCAGTTAATGTTTCTAAAATGAATTTCTGTAGATAATAGAGGTCTGTGTGATTTTTAGCTGGATCAAGAAAGAGCTCAGATTGAAGAAGTCTTGCAGAGAGGAGGACAGTTGCTACAGCAGCCTGTGGAGGACCATAAGAGAGAGAAGATCCGCATACAGCTGTTGCTTCTGCAGAAAAAGTACAAGAGTGTGCAGGTACATCTGTGATAGTTACTCTAGCTCAGTTATGCAGTTTTCCCTTTGGTATTCCACTTAAACCCCATTATCTGCATTTTAAAACTTACTACTTTTTTAGTATGTAAGACTCTCCAAGAGAGTTAAATGTGCTTACACACAACCTGATTCCAAATATCTGCAATTCCAAAATATGAATTTTGTCATTCCTAAGTTTTGGGGGAGTGAGTTTGATTTTTCAAGTCCTTTTCACAGCTTCACAGAGGCCATCCTATATGTATTTGCTCAGATGCATTGAATTGGGCATTTGCTTCCTTTGTCTTTGCTGGCCCTTGAATAGAGGTTTATCTTCACCAGCGGGCTGTGTGAAGAGTGACTGCAATAGATGCATGTACAAAAACATATTCATTAAGCTCTCAGCTGAAAGTGTTTCTGTGAATGAACCTGCTCCCAAATTCCTCTTGCTTCCTATAGAGGGTGTTAGCAGTGATTGTGGTCTCCAGTAGGCTGTGGTGCTTTCATATGCATACCAAATTAAAAATTCTTTTGTCTAGAACAAAGGGGATCCATATTTTGATATGGAGTTGGTAAGGTGAGATATAGCTCAAAGGCACGGTATGGCCCTCAGGCCGACTTTGGTTACATATCTGTGCAGATAAATAGGATATAGCTATTAAAACTAAATTACTACCATTGCATGTTTTGGAATTTGCTTCTTCAAATGTTTCCTTCTGTTTTTGTTTTTCAAATAAGACCTGTTCTGTTGACTACTTTTTTCATTTTATACCGTATTTTCCTAACACACTGGATTGTAGGAATACAGGTCATTTCAAAGGAGGCAGACAGTGGAATTCTCTCCAGTGTTTTCACAGTATAAGAAGGAACATGACAATCTTATGAAGTGGCTGGATGAGGCTGAGGACCGTATATCAGGGCTGCAGGGTGTGGGAGATGAACAAAAACTACAGGTAAATGAGTCTCTTATTTCTTAGACCCAACAGTGAATGCTACGTATGAGCTTTAGAAACTCATATATTAGGGTTTAATTGCTGTTCTTTTAATACCTCTGTGGAAAGAAATGTTTTCAAAAAAGCAGTATTAATTTTTCATTAGTGTATGCTGATAATTTCCTAGTTTGAGACTTCTACATAGTTCTGTCATAAGTCCAAAATATCCCATCCCTCAGGACCAAATCTTAAAGCATTATCTGGGCAGTGGACTTGATTCAGGACAGTTTCTCTTGCCAGTCCTGATCCATGGGGATTATACGTAACCCTTTTTGATACCTTGAGTCAAACAGTGTAATTCAATATCTGTTTGGTGCGTGTATGATAAAATCCTCCTTTGAGGCTTGAATTTAGTGCCTCTGCATCCTGTAGTCAGAATATTGTAACTATTCTGCTACCTTTCACTGCTGAAAGTGCTTAAGGAGTGATAACTGCCCTCATGTGATTGATATTACTGTACACAATGAATACTAATAAAACAGACAAAGGCTTAAGTATTCCTGATAATGTGTGTGTGGGTCTTGACAAACAATTTCACAACTGATTTAATAGGACGCATGATAAAGCTTACTGCCCAGAAAGTTGTATGTCTTAATTGTTGAGGGTACAGATAGTTGTTTGTTTGTTCTGTTGTGGCTTTGTTGATATTTTCGTTGGTGTTTAAAAAAAAATTTTTATTTCTCCTTTTCATCCTTCAAAACACTTTTATTGCATGGTAATTATATTAATATTTTAGAGAATAATGGTGAGGAACCTTGTGAATCAGTAAGTAATTTCTTGGATAAGCTTGGGGGCTAAGCGATCTGTCAAGTACTTCTCAGTTTCTGCATATGAAGCTTCATAATTAAAACCTATCAATCTTTTTGACTGCTCTGTAACTTTTTAACCCAGCACCAATTACCTATGAGGCAGGGATAAAATGCTCTGGTTTCCTCCGAGACTTACCTTACAAAATCATAATGTGGTGTTCCTCTTTCACAGCTGTAGTGCTATGTGGCTTCAGCTGCCTGTGATAGATGGTTTGGTCTCATTGATCGCACAGGCTGTATCAGTATTGGCTGTGAAACTACACCTTTTAAATCTGCTTCTCTTTTGAAAGACTGTTTCACATTTTAAAACTCCCTTGCAGAGCTGGGCAGCATCATCTCTGTTTAACTGTCTGGGGTCTGAGTGCCGTGTTGAGTCTCCTGCTGTTTCTGCTGAGGTCCTTGGGACCTGACTAGTGTCAGGGAAGGTGTTTGAAGGAAACAGCGATCTATGCACATTTAAAGTAAAACATGATTCAGTTTTTCTGTATGACTATCAGATGCCTTGAATGAATCACTGGATTGGAATGGGGAAAAGGTGCACTTGGATGGTTCTCTGCTAATGGGAACAGTCCAGTTGTGCCACAGACTGGTCTTCCTTGTCACAGTTGATCTTACTGCAGGTAGACTGATCTTCTCTAAGGGAAATCCTTTGTTTCCTGTAAATCCCATTTCTTTAAGGATATACCACAGCTATTCCATGGTACTGCTAGATCCATTCTTAGATTACTGAATCTGCTTGCTAAATGCAGAGTATCATGTAAATATGGGTTACTCTAGCAATTACACTAGACTATTGATAGAGAAACATTATCCTTGCTCAGAAGTAGTTAAATTGTGTAAAAATATCCTTTTTCTTCCAGACATAGCTTGTAGTCTGGCTGAGTTACTAGACTTTCAGAAGGGAACTACAGTAGTTTTCATGACTTCTGTGAAACTTGGAAACTCAGATTGCTGCTTTTGCTTTGTGTGCCACCCGTGTGCCTAGTTTTCTGATATTTGAGGAGTAAGCCAGTCTGTAAAATAAGTAGCCTTATTTTACTTTTATGGCTTACTCTTTTACCTGCTATACTAATCCATCTTGAACACCAAAAATGATATAAGACCATAGCACTGTTTAGGGGGGAAGTAGTGTTCTCAAGTATCATCATCAGTTTAGATAATCACTGTCGCTCCAGAATTTTAGTGGAGACACCAGACTTGAAAACTGCAGTGCTTGTTGTTCATCTTCACTCAGAACTGAGGAGCACTAAATGAATTCTTGACCCGCAGGTGTGCAGATGGCTTAACCCCTCACTTTGATGTAAGGAAGGTGCAGTGGGGAGAGAAAAGCAAAACTAGTGTTTTAAATGAACCAACAGGGGAGGGAAAGGAAGTGTTCAGCTGCCAGGCTGGGGAGTAACTTCAATTAAGGTTTTATGTAACACATTATTTATGTTTTTGTAAACAAGTGTGTTGGAGAGGACTTATTTATGGTGCTTGAAGGTCATATCTATATATTGATTTGCTGAAAGTAGGTGGATCATAAATATTCCTCATCATGTATGCTTCTTAGGATTACGGAGTTAAGTGTCTCTGAAATATTGGTAACCCTTCTGCAGAGCTGGTACTTCTGAGTAACCCTTGTTTTGCCACAAATCCATTAGCAAGAAAAGCCTGCACTGGAAATCTGTATCTCCTTGATGTCCTTCTTTTCTAACCGTGCTTTAGTAGGTATTTAAATTGCTCTATTCTGACTTGGCTCAGAATGAGGGAAAGGAAAAATTTAAATTGGAGAGGTAATTAATTGACTAAAGTTCCTGAGAGATTTTCCCAGTTTTCTGGAAATTGTTTTGAAGAGAAAATGATAATTTTGCAGGTGATAAGTGATCATGCAGTTGCAGCCCCAGTGCAGCTTTTCCTACAAACTGAAACACAGACACCATCTTAAATATGAACCATTTTTTGCTGATTGCATTAATGGACACAGAAGAACAAATGAAATGGACATGAGCTTTGAAAAATCTTTTTCTAGAAAAATGACTCTGAAATATTTTGACTGTCAGAAGAGGCAGGGAATGATGACAAAGTGAGCTTTTCTATTCAGAAGAATATTTTCTTCATTTTCTATTTGGAAACACAATATGAGGTCTGATTTTATTGAGTAAACACTTTTGGTTAAAATGTTTATGCAGTTAAACATACAAGGAGGTAAATTATTTAATTTTATTTTTATTTCTTGGGCAGTGTTTTTCAAAATCCATTTGGAAGCAAGTCAGAGAATCTCCTTGAGTTGAATCTTGGGAAAGGGGAAGAAAATCTGAAACCAGATTATGAATTCCAGGTTAAACTGGATGCTAAGTATAGGAGGAAATAAATTTTTGTTTGACCTCTGAATTAAAATTATTTTTAGCAGTTCTTATTGAGGGGCATTATTATAAAATGTTCACTAATAACCCAGTATTCCCTTTCTTCCCACGGTAGTATTTAAAGAGTGATCAAATTTAATAAACTTGTTCTGTCACCACTGAAATCAACGTAGAAAAGGGCTATTAAGTAATTCAGTCAGATTTCCTCCTAAGTAACTTTTGATTAACTCTTATTTGTGCATGCTTAGAAAAACTGGAGGAGCACTGAATCATCACTCCTATAAAGACAGGCTGAGAAGAAGTGTTTCGCCTGGAGAAGAGAAGGCTCTGGGGAGTTCCTTACAGATGCCTCCCAGTACCTAAAGAGAGGCCTATAGGAAAGTTGGAGAAGGAGATTTTACAAGGGCATGTAGTAATAAGACAAGAGGTAATGAATTCAAACTAAAAGAGAGTGGGTTTAGATTAGGTAGGGGGAAGCAATTCTTCACTGTTGGGGGTGGCAAGGCACTGGAATAAGTTGCCCAGAGAAGCTGTGGAAACCTTATCCTTGGAAGTGTTCCAGGTGAGGTTGGTTTGGACTGTGAGCAGTCTGGCCTAGTGGAAAGTGTCATAGCCCTTGACAGGGCCATTGGAACTAACTGGTTTTTAAGGTCCTTTCCATCCTAATCCTTCTGATTCTATGAAAAGAGTTTACTTGCCTGAGGTTTTTGTTTTTAATTAAAAGACTCACAAACAAGCAACCAAAACCCTAAAAAGCATCCTCTGTGACATTTAGGTATTTGACTTGTGTAAGACAGTTATGTCAATCTCTTCTATTTTTTAACATCTTATGCTCTATTTTAGAAGCTGCCGGTCTGCAATGCAAGGTAGAAAAAAGTTGAAGAATCAAAACTCTGCTATAGGAAAACATTAATGTGTTTACAACACTTATATATGTTCAGCTTTAAGAATAAGGGTTATGAGAGGAGAGAGCATCTTGTTAGTGATGGGAGGCAGCTGCAAGAGATTAGCAATGAGGTGTGCTGTGGAGGAACAGCACCAGCATTGCAGAAAAGCAGTGACCTTGCCCAGGATGGTGTTACTGTGAAAGCAGGAAGTTTCATGATGTCACTGTTGGCAACAAGTAGAGAACAAGCTTGCTTTGTGCTGACACAATCTGTTTTAAATCTTGTGCAATTTTTTTCTAATGAGAGATAAGGTGTGTGAAGTAGAAATATAATGAAAACTAAGCATATTCATTTGGGTGTAGTCATGTTTCTAAACTGTTGTCTGTGTGAGAATGGTATTTTTGGAATGACTGGGAGTTAGAGAAAACACCTTGTGAATATGTTGTAGGTAGCTGTGCTACAGCAGGCATCCTAGTTTTTTTTTTTTTTTTT
>VXAU01003555.1:201829-222049 GCA_013399695.1 Formicarius rufipectus
TGGCTTGTTTCATATTGTTAGGGAAAAGATACATTGAGTTGCACATGCTCTGTCTGATTTCTTCGAAGCTGGGGTTCTCTCTTTCCACAGGAAATCATGCCACTGTCTAAGCCTTGGGATTTTGCTACAAATTTCAGTGATGGAAGCTGACAAATATTTGCAGAGCTTCAAGAAAATGTATTTGGGGAGCATCAGGGACCAGGGTTCTGGGTTTGTAGCTGAACCATGTAGGGTAATCCTTGTTTTTAACTGTGATGCTTGCCTGCTGTACTTGATCAAAAGCAGTACTGAGTATTTTGTAATTCTTGTTTTTCAGGAGACTTATCCTTATATGCCCTTACATCCTATTTCTTTGGTGTGCAATGAATGACAGAAAGCAAATAATATTTGGTGGTAGAGGTCTTGTGGAAGCACAGCAGTGTGCCCAGTTTCAGTACAGGGATGACTACTTTACAAAATAAAACAAATCCAAACCAACACACAACAAAGAAAATCCTTAAGAGCACTCAGTGCGTGTGAAGTCCTGAATGGTGAATACACGAACATAGCTTTTCTGCGCAGTCCCTTTTTCTTTTGCATGATATTTGCTGGATATGTTAGATTCCAGCTGATTTGAGTGACAGTGCAATGCTCAGGAACATGTGGAGGAGTAAGATACGGACAGGTGTTTGCAAACAACTTCGTTAGTTGGGCTTAATATTTTATTGTTTGACAGCCGTGCCAGGGATTTTCACATGTTCACCCAGCCCAGACAAATTGCAAAGTGAAATTCACTGCCTGGAGTTGCTGTGAACATACATTTATTCTTCACTGTCTTAAATGAATTCTCAGCTGTTAGTAAATCACATAGTCCAATGCCTCTGTCTTGCTTGACTCAAATTCACCAAATACAGCATGGTGATTTAGAAGTTGCTTGAATTGTTCAATATTTAAAGATGTTTTTACTTTTTATTTGATGATTTTAAAAGCTTGGGCTATTTTCAGAGATTGTAATATAATCCTGTTTGACGAGAAACTTTTTCAGGAAAAAACTGCCTAGTCTTCTTGCAGCCAGAGCAGAAAACAATTGCCAAGCTCCTGAAGAGTTAGTGTCTCTTGTTGCTACAGAAAGAATATTGGGGTACTGGTGGGGCACTAATTTATTTGAAAAATGGTTGGGAAATGTAAGTAGGGATGCTTATTGAAAAGAATATGGAGAGGAAAAAAGCTTGCTTCAGTAAATTGGTATCTTTTGGGAGTCCTTGATGATGAAGGAAGCAGACAGTGTGTTGTAATCACAACTAGATATGGTCTTAATCAAGAATAATACATAGTCATTGTGAAGCACACCTACTGTTTTCTAACCTTTTACATAAATATAGAAACTGCTGCAGGACTTGGAGCTTCCTGAATTTATATAAGCTTGCTAGAAAGGCTTTTGTTTTGTTTTTAATGTAGAAAAATACTTATTTTGAATATAGTTTACCAACTTAGGATTTTTTTATAAAATTGTTTGTGTTTTGAAATATAAAAGGAACTTTCATGTTTTCAGGCAATCCCTGTCCAGCAGAGGTTAAAAAGCGAATTTGCTGCAGGGGTTAGGACCTTGCCTTTTTCAGCTGAGTACTTGGTGGAAATCAACAAAGTTCTCCTGGCCATGGCTGATGTTGAACTGCTGCTGAATGCACCAGAGCTAAATACTGGCATCTATGAGAATTTTTCATCTCAGGAAGATGCACTGAAGGTACTGCATGTCATGTAGAGTGAAGAAGGGAATAGCAGAATGCAGACCCCCACATTAGCAACTGTATAGCTGTGTTTTTGTTCATGCTCTGTATATATGGGATCAAAATGCACTGGAAACTAAAAAATGACAGTTCTGTTGACAATTTTTTCTTTTATGCATAACCTGGATACAAAGTGGAGCAGGATGAAAGCTGGGTGGGAGATAGAAGGAGCAGGGTTTAACTTGCTGGAGACACTTTTGTGTTTTTCATCATATAGTTTACATAATATGTATAGAAATGCTAAAGCCACTGTCTTGAGCATTTCTACTTGATCTCCTTAACACAGCTCCTGGTTTTATGTTGTGTGAAAACAATTTCTTACATAAGAAGAGGGAGAAAGGGAAATTCTTGACTTTTTGTGGGGCTGTATATGAGGCCACAAAATTACAGTACCTGTTCTAATTAGCAAAACATCAATATGCATTCAGTATTGAACTCCTACTTATAGTCAGTGGATTTACTTACCTGTGTGATTAATGATGAGGAAGTAGTTAAGGATTTGGCCTTTTTCAAAAGGGAATGAAGAAAGTATGTTTGAAAATACTGAAATCTGCTGGTAAATGTGAGTCAAGTACGTAGAAGTCTGAGTCTCAGTTAAATCTGAACATACAACAGAGATTCCCCCCAAAACATCCACTGGAGTAGGAAATTATACGTGGTGTGTTGCAGTATAAATGTTCCTCTCCAGACTGGGAATCATAGCAGGGTCCATGTTCAAGGTAGTCAGGCTTTGCCTCTCACTAAGAGCTAGATCAAATTTTTCTGCAAAAGTTTCTGCAGGTGTTATATGGGTCCTTAAAAGCTTGCCATAATTTGAGTCACCTTTTCTGACCTACTTTTCTTTCTACTGTGTACCTGCTTTCAGTTTTTAAATTTTCTTGGTGTTTTATTTTATTTTTTCATAATTTGCAAAAGTCAATGAGGGAATGATGCCAGCCTTTAACAAAGCATGCAGCCTTTCTGTTTAGCTGATGATATTCTCTTGTCCCTGTTTACTCTGTTGCTGTGCACCCTTGAGTACAGTTGGGAGTGTTTATGTTAAGATGGGTTTTAAATACTACATTTTGGTGCAGGTGTCTCATCTGATTTTGAAGTTTAGGTTTATTCTAAGGGTGTTTTCAGAAGAAGCAAATAGCACAGCATAGAATTTTTAGAAGCATTACTATTTTAAATTCAAAAAGATAAGTAAATTTCACTTTGTGCATGGACTGTTTGTCCTTTGAATACCAAGGCAGTCTTGCAACAGAATCTGGTTTAAAGGAATTTTCACATTGTAGTTCAGTGATATTTGAGATTGATTACTTTGACTTTATCATTATCATTTAAATATAAAACCCTTATACTTTTGCAGCTCTTTGCAAAAGGGAAGCTACATAAAGCATAATAAATCGTATTTTCTGGTCCATTGTTTGATGTGACGAAGGAACATATGCAGTGTCTTCATGACATTGGCAGATTTGTTTAATAATGAAGATACTGCTGCTTTGAGAAGTATGGTGTGCCCCTTTACCTTAGGGGAAAATTTGACGCATAAAGAGTTTCATCTCTTCGTAAAAATGTGAAAAGTACAGGCACTTAAAAAAGGGTGATGAGCTATTCAGTTCAGTTGCTAAAATTGGTGTAAACTGAAATCCAGTGGCCCTGGTCTAATTCTAGATGCCAATTTTTATAACAGTATTTTGAGGAGATAACTTTTTGGGGTGGTCTTTTATTTTTCCTTCCCCTGCTGGTGTTAACTTTACTAATGGCTTGTCATTACTGTGCTTCCAGAACATAAAAGATATTTTGGATAAACTTGGGGAACAAATTGCAGTCATACACGAGAAGCAGCCGGATGTTATAGTAGAAGCATCTGGACCTGAGGCAATACAAATAGGAGATGCACTAACTCAGCTGAATGCAGAATGGGACAGAATTAATAGAATGTACAATGATCGTAAGTGGTAAGTCAAGGATGGTTGGTCTCTGTGGCCACATGGTAAATATTTTATGTATGTGTTTATGTAAGTGTTTTTCAAATGTACCTTGGTGATGAAGATGAGTTTGGGAGTAATCAGCTTTAATGTGCTAGCATTGCAAAATAATTTCTGGAATTATTGAATGTTTAAACTGTTAACATGTAAATTGTAGTTTGGGTGCTTTTATGAAGATGATTGTTTCTATTTTATAAAATCCAGTGCTTTGTTGATAAAACATAAAAATTTTGTTTCTGGAAAAATATCACAAAGCAAAGTTCTAGAAGAATAAAGTTGAGTAGGACATGTTTAAACAAAGATTTTAAGGCTGATTTTGGAAGGAGGGAAGGAATGAAAGAGTGGGGTCTTGAAAAATACAGCATCTATGATAGTTGTCAATACTAATTGCTGTACGTAATTTAAGATGAGAAATTACAAGATTAGAAAAATTTGTGATTGTGAAAACAAGAGAATACTGAAATCAGTGCTTAAGAAATACATATTTCTTATTTGTTTTCAACAAATTTCTCCCTACCCTTTAGAGAAGATATTCTACACTAAACATACCATATCTGAATCCAATTTAAAATACCTTATCTAAATTTTTAATGTTTAAAACCAAATTCATTACTGCATAGTCAAACTTGGAGAAGTGTGTTAGATAAATATTTTAAGCTGGAATTTGTAAATATCTGGAAAATGTGTTCAGCAAGTTACCATTAAGCCAAAGGTACTCACACTGCAAACAGCAGTATACACTGACATTGCTGCTGTGCAAAAAAACTCCCTTAATAAATGAAAATTATTCTGTGTAATTTAAAATTAAATGCAAATGATCATACTGTAGTTAATTTGCTTTTACAGTATTTGCTTTTTAATGGTGATGTAAGTAATGGATGATGCAGAAGTTTGCTTGCTTTGTAGCACCAGAACTCTGATCCCAAACACATGTGATAGTGCATTTTGTAGAGATGTTTTTAGGAAGAGTGTGTATTACATAAGCTGATGTTTTCAACTCTTTCTCAGAGCACTGATGTATGCGTAGGAATATACAAATCAGTCAGTGGTATTGCCTAAGTAGAAACTTCCAGAAATTCTGAACCACTGGATCATGAAGGATCAAGATTTTTAACAACTCAGCAGGCAATGTTATTTCTCTCTGTGTTTTTAAATTGGAAATCACTGATGCCAACTAGGTACCATTTTCTGTGTTCTCACTGGATGCTCGTGGTCATCTGCTGTGTTTGGAGACAATTGCTCCAGAATCTGGTGCCCATCCATATTTATATGCCTGCAGCTATTTTTATTGTCCTCATAGATACACTATGTACTAAGCTTTAGTTACACCTTTTTTCTACCTGTAACTTAATTGAAAAGCTTTAACTAAAATTTTAATTTTGTAATTATGAGTACAGTTTCATTTACTGGTCAGATTTGGTTTGATTAAGTAGTCAGGGTTAACCAGAAACCTAGTCTTCTCATTTAAAAAGGTAAGTGTATCAAAGAAGAAGTTTAATATTGATGAACAGATGGCAAAATGCAACAGATTACCTCCTCACTTTCTTCACTGAATACACATTAATCTTGAACTTCGTGAAGTTTGTAAAGCTCTGCATCCTAATGAGAATAATATTGGACTCAATTTTCACACAGAAAAGGACTACTGGTCTATCAGTCTAGAGAAATAATATACAGCTTCCTGAATGTATAAAATGCTGAAGTATGTACTTTGATTAATGAAGACATTATTAGTCTCAATATTAAAATGCTGTATTTTGGCATCACTATTTTTATACCCTTTCTGTTATGAAAGAGAGTGTTTAGTCAAGTTTAATCTTGCTTTTCCTGGTGTTATGCTAAGTATAAATCAGATGACTATCTCCTTTGTCATCTTTGGCTTTTTCCTATTACTGGAGTGGGTGTAGATTTTAACGAAATTAGGACAAACGGCATTTAAAGCCTGTGGCGAAAGATTGATGTAGTTTTCCGAAGCAGTAAAGATTTTGTGATTGAGTGCCAGCTAAGTAGCTAAATAAAAGGTCTGATGTAGCCAAGCATAAGTTTTTTGATTAAACTGTACTTAGCAAAGCTTCCAAGTAGTCAACTAAATATAGTTTCTTACAATTTGACTTGAACATAAGTGTAGAGTAAAATGTGTTCGTTTTGTCTATTTATATATATAGGCTTAATGCTTTGTTGACCTGTTGGTAACAGTCCTACCTTGCCAGTTCTGCTACTTCTGCTATGAATTTTCTCCTAGTGCTAAAAGTGTTGATGACTTTGGAATGAAATGTGCTTTGGAAGCAGTGGATTCCTGTGGAGGAGGCAGTGAATAGCAAAGTCTTGGTGCAGTAGTCATAGGACTTCAATACTTATATCTTTCAGCTAAGGAAGTCTGTAGAGAAACAGAAGCATGTGCATCTGGCCCAAAACTGGAGTGAAATTGTCTCACTGCTTAAAATACTGATGGAACTCTAGTCTTACAACAGAAATAGCAGGAGTTAAAGCTTAGTATCTCAGTGTACTCTGAAGTTTTAAAATTCTGGATTCTGAAAAAGTCATGGAGTCAAAACTCAGAAGCTTTAATTTTTAGGAAGCCAATAAAACATTCTTTTAATCTATTTTAAGTGCTTAGAATATAACTTCTCGTTAAATTTGGAATGAGATACTATCATGAGACAATATGTTCAGTTAGACTGAAATGTACCTGAGAAATAAAAAGAGACGGAGATTTGGAGTCAGTCAACAGGTATTGAATTGTTATGTGCAGGAAACTGAAATGGTAGAACTAGGAGATAAGGTTAGAAAAATTAGAGATTTTTGTTAATAATAATCATAACAACAAATAAGCCCTGTATGTATCAAGAAATATTGATGTCTTGTAAAAATGTGACATAATTTTAATTAAAATAATTGCCCTAGGAACTCTGGGACTGATGAATTTAATTAGTGAAAAAATAGATACAATAGTAGTTCTCTAAACTTTGATTTTAGATATCTTTGATGTTATACTGCTAATTTCAGATTGCATCCAGATATATGCAATAATCCTGGAGTCTTTACTGTTGCAATTATTTAAGACAAAAATAATGGGCTGCAAATGAGATTGTGCCTCTGTCACATTAGAGGGTCCTGTGATTAAAAAGAGACCTGGCCTCCTATGTCTTTAAAGATGACTGTTTTTATTAGTTTGGAATAGTTAACAGCAAGTAGAAAGTAAGCTGCTCTATTCCTTTCTGACATGGTTTTCTTTTTTAGCATTCATGTTCTGATTTTGTTAGTTTGTTAACATAAGAGAACTCTCAATTTTTAAAAAAATCCCAAATTTTCTGACTGTGATAATTCTACTTGCTCTATGCTAGAAAATGTTGTCCTTCAAGTTAAGCTACACATTAGTTTGAGGCTACAAAGGTGATGACAATGAAATGCCAGTTAAATTATTGTGTGATTAAAATGTATAAGACCTACTTATGCATGCCCACTGATATGGTTCTATATAATCAAAATCACCTTGACTTAATAAATTCTGGGCACCAGCACCCTGTATCTTATGAAGGAGAAAAAAAAATCTGCGTAATTAGTCATATTTCATGTTTCACACTGTCAGATATCTGACATGTTTCATGATAAAGAAAAAAAGGGCTCTGCTGACTTAATTTGATGTAGCTCATCAATCCTTATTTTTTAAGTGATAGAAACAGAAGTTTGCTTGGGACTGCCCTTTTTCTCTTCAGCTGGAAGTTAAGGACAGTGTGTGCTGTTGGTTTTCACCAGCTGCTACTATGCTGGGAAGCCTTCAGCACTGGGACTTGGTTAACTTGGCTATATGCTAGCCTTTCTGTTCTGCAAGGCAAGTGTCTGCTCACTCGAGTGGGATTCTTAGCCTTTTCTCCAAAGCGCTTTGGGTGATTTTCCAATCCTTTTGTCTTCAAACAGCTGCTTTGATAGAGCAATTGAGGCATGGAGGCAGTTCCACTGTGATCTCAATGATCTCTCCCACTGGATAACAGAAGCTGAAGCGTTACTGGCCGATGCACGTGGTCCAGATGGCAGCCTGGAGCTGCAGACAGCCGGACTGCATCAGCAGGTATGTGTGACTTGTGTGGAAAGCGAGCAAGCTGATTCTTGTCTAAAATCGTAGTTTTCTATATAGACAAATGGACTTTTTTGTCTAAAATTGTAGTTTTCTGTGTAGACATATGGATTTGCAGTGAGGCTGTGCAATTACACTTCAAAAAGTAGTAATTCTTGAAATTTCTGTTTCAGTTGCAGTTTGAAATTATTCTTGGGGGAAGAGTTGAACTCCTGTTTATAGTATGGAGCTTTATGATCGCTCTTAGTATGGGTAGTTTTGAGATAATTTGATTCTTCAAATGTTGGCATGATTTATATCAGTTTATGAGTTTTGTTACGGCTCCAAATATATGTCAATCAGTTTTTTAACTGATTTAAGTGTATTATTTCACTTACTTTCACCTCATAATTAAAAAAAAATGGATCCCAATGGTGGTCAGTTATAACCTACCAAATTTTAAGCAAGTGACTTTTAAAAATACTGTGTTTTATTAACAAGCTAGAAAAAGAGAAGATTCCAGTTACTGAGTCTTAAGTTGGATTTTTTTCAGGCTTCAGTTTTGGAATTTAGTCCCTTGGTGGTTTTCTAGTTATTTTACTTCCTTTAAAATAAGGAGAAGAAAGCATGACTTCAAGGATTTTTTTTGTTTTTTTGAGAGTTATAGATCCAAGTGTCAGATTGCAAAAAAAAAAAAGTAGGTTCTATCTAAACCACAGCTAGTGTTTTGTCCTTGTTGCTGCTTGGAGTTTCCTTCTAGGGCACTTCCCTTCTCTTTCTTGTACCATCTTACTCCTACTCAAGATGCAAAGAAATTCTTGCTAACAATGTAAGGTCTTTGTAAGGGTTAGGGATATTTGAAAGTTTAATCCTGACATCTTCTGACTTTCTTTAGCTTCATGCATTTTCTGCGGTGTCTGGGACCATGACAGAACAGGCATAATTATCTTAACTAAAATATTCTGAAATTGAAGAAATAGTTAGAGGTATAGGTTGTGACAAGAACTGGTTAAAAAAGTCTTACCTGCTGTTAGCACTACTAGGAAATGCCATACATTAAGAGAAAAGAAGTCAAACATGGGTGTAAATTTTAACATTGATGGTTTAAATGAATCCTTGTGATTCTCAGTAGTATTTGGCAGCCTAGTTTGTGTCACTATCTCTTTTTGACAGTCATAAAATTGAACTAGATTCAACAATAGAACATTAACAGTGTAAATCAACAGCATCCAATTTTAGTTAAAGTGGCTTTAAGTGCCTGTTTTAGTAGAATAATATGCATGTAGGATTCATCTTGCATATCATGAGCCAGAGATCAAAGTGACTTTAGGTCAGTAATAAAATTTTGGGTGGCTTTTATGTTTCTGACAGGAACTTGAAGAGGGAGTCAGCAGCCATCAGACCAGTGTTTCATCATTGAACAGAACTGGGGAAGGGATCATACAGAAACTGTCTGCTACAGATGGGAGCTTCCTACAGGAGAAGCTGGCAGGATTAAATAGACGCTGGAAAGCAATTGCAACAGAGGTCATGGATAGAAAACAGAGGTAAATAAGTTATTCAAAAATTTTGATATCTGACCAGATGCAATAAAGAAAAACTCATTTAGAAAACTCTGGCAGAGATGGTGCATTCTAATGCACTCTGTCATTAATCTGAATTTTCCTGACATTCAGAGCTCCTTATTTTGAACTGTCTTCTAGAACAAATTTCTCATAAATGGACCTGCTTAGAAGTGAGTCTGTGTTTAATACAATCCACAAAATGACAACCACAGAACTTACTTTTTTCCTGTTTTCCTTTGTTTTTAAAAATAATTTCATTACAAACCCAGACTTCTTTTAGGAAGAATTGCTCAGCTATTTTGTCTGAAGTTGAACTGTGTGTATGTTACCTTGATTTCTATTTTAGCATTGACAGAAATGCACTAATTGAAATTACTTGTATTGTTCTTGAATTTCCACAATACTATAAAGTAAGTTCTTTATGTAATTACATGTTTTTGTAATCTCCTGATACATTCAGAAATGTAATAAGATCTTTCTTAATTATTTAGTTTGAGAAGTTTAATTAAAGCTTTTTGTGATTTTAGTGAAAGTATTAGATATGTCCATACAACCTCCAAGGGAAAAATTCAGTGACCCTATAGTGGCTTACTACCAGTTACGTTTAATGTTTTCCGCATTCTTTTGAAAGTCTATTTTGTTACTTTGGAACTGAAATTTGTCTGGTTTTAAGGTAGTGGTATTAATTTGGAGGTATCTTGCATTTTAATGATGATGATAGCATCTTCGGACAGTGAAAATGAATCCTTTAAAATGCTCTAAACATTAGTGAACACTTGACTGTGGCTTCAGAAATAATGTAGGACTGACATGCTGTATTCACTGTGGAATTGAATGTGGGCTTTTTGTTTTGCTTTTTAAGGCTAAAAGGAGAGAACCAGCAGCTGATAGAGTACAGAAAGAAGCTTGATGAGCTGCGTTGCTGGTTGGAAAATGTAGAAAATGCTCTGGACACAAGATTTACATTTGACCATGAAGAAAACTTAAAAGAATTGCAGGCAAGATCAATTAGTGTGTATATGTGTATACACCTGTATGTCTTGTGCTGAGCATCAGGACATGGCTTTTGGGAATGGGAATTTTCACCTTATAAGTAATCAAAGTAATATTATGGTTGTGTGAGAAAATTTTATGAGATTACCTATGCAGGCAAGATGCATCGTGAAGTTGGACTGAGTTGGTAACCAAGTTACCTACCCAGAAGATGTTGTGTATGTATGAGAAAGTGAGACATCGATCTACTACTGGTAGAATTTCATTGGAGATGATGTCTCCATCTCAGCTTTATAATTATCTAAACTTAGAGTGAAAAGCTGACAAACTTCAATGTTAAGTAAGCACCATTGTCCCGTTTGGTGTACTGTTCCAATGCTTTTTTGCATGTGTAAGATTTTATTTAACGTGCTTTTTAAAGTGTAAGGGTTTTGGTCATTTCAAGTAAGTTGTGTGCATATGTATGTATTTTTCCTGTTTATTTTCTCTATAACTTTTACAGACAAATATCTTTGTTTTTTAGGATGTGTGAAAGAGAATGTTTCCAAAATTCTAAAAGACTGGGAGGAATACTCAGTCCAGCTAACCTTCTTGCTCATTTAAAAAATCAATAATTAAAAAAAGGCAACAAAGCAACCAGCAAAAATCCCAAACAATCTCTGTTATACCAAATCTAGGTGGGAACGCTTGAACAAGTGTGCTGATTGATGTAAAGTAGTTGCAGTTGTTTGCCTAAACAAATTGACTGATGTCAGTTGAGTGTTTGCCATCTCACTATCATCAGAGTGTAATTTTTCTTATCACCTACCTTA
Organism: Formicarius rufipectus; assembly: GCA_013399695.1. Taxonomy (NCBI): domain Eukaryota; kingdom Metazoa; phylum Chordata; class Aves; order Passeriformes; family Formicariidae; genus Formicarius; species Formicarius rufipectus. Next base: position 212,993 of record VXAU01003555.1, read on the forward strand.
ATATAAATGCCTGAAGTGAAGGGTAAAACTAGTATAACAGGGGAAAGAGCAGAATTTGGTTGGGAAACACTTCTAGCAAATTAAGTACCAGTTTAGCCCTGTGGTAGCAGGAATGTTTTCGATTTTGGTTATGTATAAAAGTCAATGGTAAGTTTGCAACAGAACAGGTACTGAGTAATGTTGCTGGGCTTGTTCAGGGTTGGTCTTGTTTTGTCTAGCCAAATACAGAAAAATAAGAAGAATTATGTTGATGAGAATAGCTAACTATAGGGAAGATGAGCTATTATTAAAGAATGGTATTAGGGAAATGGGAATAATTGATGTTAACTGACCAGTTAGGGATAAATACAGTCTGGGAATGAAAAGGGCATACATACAGTTTCTGGAGTAGCCTCCTACTGAAAAGACTGTAACGTGTTTTAAGGAAATAATCCTTTTAAGGTAGACTCTTGAAAATTTAGGGAAGACACTGCTTGGTGTAGTGCTTATTTTTAGTAGGGTACTCTGTTCAATGATCTCCCATCTTGGCTTGTGTTCCTGTCACTTTTCTCTGCCTACCTCCATAATAATTGTGTAGCAGGTTAGTACAAATATTGGGATGAATAAACATGATGTGTACTTGCTATTGTAACTTCTTTTATTCTAGTGTTTCAAAAACAAAATTTGTGACACCTACTCCACAGTGCTGGTCTGTAAGCAAATATGTTGCTGATTTAAAGTCAATGGGAATTCAAGCCTAAGTTTTTTGGTTTTTGACTGGTTCTGACCGGCATTTCATGTTAAAAGATAAAGGAAGCTATGGATGGTTGATCAAAATGAAGTTTTAAGGTTAAGTTTAGTTTTCAAATAGCTTTAGAGTCTACCTTAAGAGTCACGTGGTAGAGTGACCTACCATGTACTTGTATAATGCATGTTAGGAGTAGCTCTTTAGTTTTTAATACTTTTATAAAATGAACACAGGCATCAGTTTTGATTGGCAGTGAATACATATGGTATATCTGGAGCTGATCAAATAAAAGCACCTGATGAGATGAAAATTACTGTGTTCAGTGTGAGGTTGTACATTGTGAAAGTATCATGACTGTTTGCAGTTTTGTAGGTTTTTTTCAGTTAGAAATAGATGTTTTAATAACTTCTAGATTGAGCTTAGAAACCAAAATAGAAGCTTTTCTCCTATGTATTTCCAGGGAAATGTCTAAGTATTGGAGTTAAAGGGAAGCTTCCCTCTTCCTTTGCTTAAGCATGTGTGCATTTTACTTCAGTCTAAAACTCTTCTGTCCTTCTTAGGTCTTAAGTGAAGAGATGGAAGTACAGGGTGACAAACTGGAATGGCTGAACAGAATTGAACCTAAAGTGCTTTTGGATAAAAATGTTGATCTTCAGGAAAAAGATAAACTTTCTGACTGCCTGCAGTCCCTCAATGCGAGGTGGAATAAGGTGTGCATTTCTTCAGCATTGGGTACTGAAGTTGAAAGTAGAGTGGTGTATTTGGAATGGTTGTTCTCCTTTTCATGTATCTGTTGCATGTACATAAAATGACTTGGAAGCCACACAGCCATGATCAGGAAATGTACCCCAAACCATTTTTATGTGAAAATACTGATGGACTTTTTTTTGTATTGGCTTTCTTTTTAAAGATTAATAAAAAATACTTAGCAGCTGAACCAAAAATATTATGCTTATTTGAGTCAAGCAGTAATTAATGGATTAACTTGAAATTGAGAGTTACAATAAATCTTTGCTGTATAGGAAAGTTGAATACTTGCAGCAGTTAAGAGGAAAAGAAATGAACCTGTGGTAAAGCTTAGTGAAAGTGCTTATCAGGTGTGTCTGGGATTCTTCTTGAGCAGAGCTACTGTAAATTAGAAACTCCTGTGTTCCACCTTATTGGCAAATATAAGAGAAAGAACTCACTGGTCAGAGTAAAACAAGACTTTTTTCAATCAGAGCTTGGAGATCCAAATGAAAAAGAATAGATTGAGATTATTTTATGGATCACAGAGGTAAGAGTTTATAGGGGAAAGGGACTTTCTGTTCGATCAGGGATAGAAAAAAAAAAAAGTGTTTTTACCAACTCAACCATGAAAATGAGAATTCCCCTACTGCTTTATATATTACATTTCCATCACTTCCTTTTAAAAACTTCTGAAAAGCAATTAGGCACATTTGTCTTCACTACAATGGAGTTTAATTGTAACTTTTTTTCCTTTTAAAACTAATTTTTTTTCTTTATTTTCGTGTGATGGACCGAAAATCATGCTTTGTGTCTTTTCTTCAAAGTATATTCAGATATCAAGTCATAGTTTTGGTCTTTAGACAATAAAAAACATGTAGAATATTTTGGTTTCCATGCTGTTAATATAGGTTGTGTTCTTCTTTATTTCTCTCTTCTGGGCTGTAGGTGTTCAGAGAAGTGCCTGACAGAGTGAGAGAATTGGAGGCAATTGTTGGACAGTCTTGTCTTGTTACACAGACAAAGCATTCTGGTGAGTGATGAGTCCTCTGTTCTGCTTAGTTATATTAAGTTTAATCCTGTTTGCAGTAAAAAATAATCAAAAGAGAAAAAATCTTCTCTGTGAACTTAGGCAAATACAAATAAGAAACACTGTACAACTGTGCTGTACTGTGGGCTACATTTTTATGGAAGAGAGGAAATGTTTTGGTAGGGAAAAAGTCACTCTGCTGTTCATGATTGGGGAAGTCTTTTGGAATTCCCCTAAGTTTTGAAATGAAGAAATGTTTTAATAAAGCTTAGACCTTCTCATCAGGAGCTAGTGTACTAGGTATAGAGTAAAAACCAAAATAGCTGTGTTCATGGCAGCCTGGCTTCCTGTGGTTTTGTGGTCATGTCTTTTAGTAATTAAGATCCACTAAAAGCTTTCCATACAGATAATTACTTGTAAAGTATCTCCTACTTGTGGACTCTTTTTAGTCTTGTAAATAAACGTCCCATTCTTCACCTTTTGGCTCAGTTTGGGACACAGATGGATCTTTCTTTTCTAGGGAGAGCTGTCTAGATACATGTTCTTGCATCAGACACTGACACTGGCTGTATTTTCAAGTTTGATGTGGTTCAGCAGATACAGATTGCAAACAAGACACCCAGGTCTCCCTTTTAGAAAACTGGATAAAAGAAGCCAGCTCTTGCCTGAAAAATTTTGCAACTTAAACTTCAGTAAATTGACTCTATTTTTTTATTTTTAATTCAGCATCATTAAACAAAATTTAAAAGAGGCAAACCAACTTTTATTTAGTCCTTTCAAAGCCTTGTTTTTTTTCATACAAAGTGTTTGTTAAGTAGAGCTCCCGTGTTTCCTTGTTTGAGGGAAGTGTGAAATACTCATGCTCCAGCTTGATGTAACTTAATGTTTCTTGGAACCCGGAGCACAGCCTCCGGAGTAAATCTCACTATTCGGTTCATTCCACACTTCTTCGCAGCGTCAGATTATAAAGGAGAAAGAATATGGCTGACATAATGGGCATCTTCTTCAGGCAGTTATACATTGCCAAATCCATGAAGCACCTGTTGTGGAAGCTTGACTGACTTGTGCTTGGGTGGATTCTGAGCCAAGAGTGGGGAAGACCTTTCTGCTGCATAATAGAAAAGTGAGGAAGGCAATTTTAGGCATGTATCCTAAACAAAAATATTTTGGGGTTTTTTATGCTTAATAAAGATCAGTTTCCTTTCGTGTCAAAGAGTGTTTAGCTTTATTCTGTTAGATTTAGTGTAGTTTTGTATTTGCAAGTTTTCATCTTGTTCAGGTTGAATTTAAGCTGCATCATTTGGGTGAGCCTTAGGCATGCAGTGAAAATAAATAACAGCCTTAAAGGGGCAAAAGGAATTTCTGATTACTTAGTTTCTGGTTGTTAAAATACAACGTTGCTGTGCCTTCTTTGTAGATGCTGTCACATTTTTATTAGGATTACAGAAAAACCTTAAAATTCCCAGAGCTGCAGTTCTGGTCATGACTATTTTTTCTTTAACAGAACCCCCAAACTCTGTTTCAGATATCCAAAAGGTGGTGCTAGCATCTTCTTCATTGGAAATTCCTGTTCAGGCTCAGCAGTCTTTGGAACTTTCTGCACCTGCTGATCTGGACAAAACTAGAACTGAGCTGGCTGACTGGTTGGTATTGATTGACCAGATGCTCAAGTCAAACATAGTCACTGTGGGAAATACCGAAGAAATCAATCGGACTATTGCACGAATGAAAGTATGTGGTTTTGTGAAGGCTAGTAGAAAATTGTGTCACACTTTAATAGGTTTTACATTCAGTAAACAAATTAAAAGCAATAATGTGTTTTAAAACGGGGGAGTGGGGGGAGAGAGCAACCCCCTGACTGCAACTAAATGCATAACCTGAAAGTTACACTTTAAATGCTGTTATTACATTCTATTTCCTGTTAATTCTTGTGTCTCTATGTGAGCTAAGCCCTGCTATTTTTGTTTGTTTGTTTGAAACAAAAAGAAATGGGGAATACCTCCTGAAAATGACATCTTTTGGAGACATCATGGTTAACTTATGTTGAAGACTTTGGAGCAGCTTCATATTTGTTGGAGGATGACCTTTATGATTCACTCTTTACTGATATTTTATGACTTCTGTTGTGCTGTAGTTAGACTAAGATGATTTTCAGAGACATGCTAAAATGATTAAAAGTTGTAACATAAATGCTTATGATGTCAGTGTTGCTATCTGTTAATAGCTCATGCTATACTGAGTCATGACTAAGGGCAGTATTTATGAGATGTATGTGGCTGTTAAGGTTAATTTTATTTGACTTGCTATCAATTAGCGGGAGTAACTGTAGAGTAGAAGCCACAGGCTAAACAAGTGCTAAACTGGTTTTGTGAGTGTCTAACATAATTTGGAATTTGAAAAAATAATGTGAAGTACAGTATATTTGGAAACATTTTCTTTTAACTGTATTGTAGTTGTAATATGGACTTCTGGTACATGCCATAGTGAAATAACAATGTTTTTATTCATTTATAGTCTGATTGTTCTTTCCTGATTTTTACTTCTCCACCTTCCCTCCACATCCCCGCTATAAAAGTAAATTATGAGAACTTGGTAGGAGGAAAATAGAAGTTATTAAAGACTGCAAAATAGATACTGGAAAATATTGTGCCATAACTGTGTAGTTCATACAGTTTAACCTTCACCTCTGGATTTTCAGTGACTGCAATTTAGAATATTTTTTCTTTATAAAACAGTGCTGTAATACTGTGAGAATTCAAGGGTTGCCATAATGGTGAGACCAGGCATATACTTGTGGAGACGCATGTGTGTTTTTTTTAGTCTACAAACTATACAGATGAAGTTAACTAAAGTCTACTTTTTGGACTTAAATCATGTCCTAATTCTCAACAGATAACAAATGCAGATATGGACCATCGTCATCCTCAGCTTGATTCTGTTTTTACATTGGCTCAGAACCTGAAAAACAAAACTTCCAGTTCAGACATTAGGACAGAGATCACAGAAAAAAGTAAGTTTCTTCATATCTTTTTCTTAATTTCTTAACCGTGGGGAAAAATAAAAAAAAGGTGAAAACTTAGCAGTTGAGTGGCTTTCACTTAAACAATTTAATGAAAATTCCTGGAACAACAGTTGTTGCTTGTTTACTTGAGTGGCCATTTTTTCAAGTTCAAAGACATATATTTTTGCTGAGATTTCAAAGTATTTTGCAAGGAATTTGAGTTACTTGACAGCCACAGACCAAGGGTTGAGATGAGATGGCATCTGCTGTCTGAGGTTCACAGGACTATGGATTGGTAGGGGAGTAAAATCCAAAACAGCAACTTAGTTTTCCAGTCACTCAGAACTAGGTCAGGCAGAAACTTGGGGGGGAGCAAAATAATCATGTAGTTCATGGTAGTTGGTCAACAAGGGGCATCCAGTGAGTCACAAAACATTCTTGATTCTTCAGAAAAGCTGAAAAAGAAATAAAGGAACTGTATGTTGAAAATTTGAGTTCCACTGTAGTCATGTCTGTCCAAGGTGGGAAAAGAGAAGTTGTATATCCTGCCATGGATGAAGCTTCCAGTAGATACCTTAGATGTATGCAAAGATTTTCTGTCTGTTGTGAAACACACACAAAAAAAAAGATTTCATTGCTGCTCACATTTTTTAATAGAAATTTGATTTTTTTGAAGAAAAGTGAAGCTCAGAATTGCTTTATGCATCTTTTTGTTTTAAACACTGAGTGGAATATACGAATGTCCTACAAACTTCTGTGAGTCTGCTGTGTATTGTTGCATGAAGTATAATTACTCAAATTAGGTAGGAGCAGAGAAGCAGAAAAAAGCTTTCTTGGGTAGAACTTCCCCCCCAAATTCTGCATCATCACTGGAAACTGAAAACACAAGCTCATTGGAAATTCTTTCCAATCCTTCTGCCTTTGATATCAGACTGGTGTCCCTGACAACTTTTCCTATGAACTTACCTATTGAATCCACTGAACCATGAGTCTAGCAAGAATTTCACTATTTCTATCCTATTTTGCTGCAGACCAAAAAGAAGGGTAAATATGTCAGCAGTGCAGAGAATAAGGTTAACCTGGCTATTAATGAGAGAAAGTTTTAAAAGTAGTATGCTTTTAATAATAAGAATAGTAATAAAATGTAAAATATCTGTCTATTTCAACCAAGTTGTGGACAGCTGTTTCTCAGGTCTATGTTTTCTTCTTTCCAGCTTTATGAGAAGAGTCTAAGCACTTGAAGCTTTTCTCTGCAGTTTATTAGCCTACACACAGAGTGATAGTCTTTTTTCCACTCCTGCTGGTTTTGCTTTTGCTGCTTTGGTGAAACTACCAATTCCTGGTTTCTCCCAGTACCTGCTGGTTTTTTTGAACATACTCTTTATATAATATAGTAACTTTTTTTTTGAAGAAAAATAATGCTGTTATTTGCTTTTGGGTTACTGAAGCTTTCTTTTAAGTTCTTTTTCAGCATGACCTACATCATGCCTTAAAATTAATCCACAAGCTGGCTGTGGGTTGAAATTGATGAATCTATATTGCACAGATTATTAAGTTTGTCTGTCAGTAATATTTACTCTGACAGGTGGGCTTTGCTGCCACACTCTTAGAGAACTTGGGGAAACCAGTGTATTAAAGTGAAGGTATTTTCTCAAGCAGATCAAGCATAATGGCTTTGTATAATTGCAAATGGTTTAAAAAAAGTAAAGTTCAGTTAAATAGTTTTAACTTAAGCACAACCTATGGCATTTTTACTTCATAAAAAGCTGAAGTGACTTGAGTGTGAAGAGTGTTGGTTTTCTCATAAAATTGCATACTTACTGTTAAAATAAATACATTGGATGTCTTACATACTGCCTATGTTTTGTGGCTCAGATTATATGTACTCAATAAATCTTAGGGGTTTTTTTGGGTTTGCTTTTTGCATTCACTTTTTCACTTAATTCTTTTTTATTACTGTTTTTACTGTTATAGTCTGTTCCCTGTAACTGTCATGAAAGGTAATAGGAAAACTGCTTCCACGTTTGTTGACTTTCAAGTAATACACTTTTTTTTAATGGTCTGTAAATATTCAGGAAAAGATACAGTGCTATGCATTTCTCTGCAAAGACAGATTCACTGCTTTTCATGATGCACTGGTTTTTGTTCTAGGCTCTCATGGTTTTTTTTTACTTCTTCTTTATTAATGGTTAATGTGTGTTTATCCATCATCTAATGTAACTGTTTATTGAGAGAGGAATGGGACACTTGAAAGAAAGAAAGTGTGATTACTGACTTTTCTGTTTTGCTACATAATCCATATAAGCCTGTAGAAAACTGTGGTGGAATTAAATTGCCAAAGTAGGTTGTTACTGGAGCCTTTCTACCTTGGCCGAAATTGTAGTACAGGTGGCACTAGATTGCTTTCAACACACAGTTGTCTGGAATGTTATGCAAGTATCTGCAAAGTTGTACAAGCTATCCAGATCTAAACAGTATTTATTTACTTATTTGTTTATTTGGACTGGTTTAAGTTACAGATGCACAAAGAGGACTTGCTGGTCTATCACTATAAAATTGTGCTCCTTGGAGCCTTTCTGCTATCATATTTCTGCAGTGCAGCAGATTTTCTTCCCGCATGTGTGTACTTAAAAAGTTAATTAATGCCTTTTAAATGTTCCATAAATAATAATTGTTACTTGTATATTGTGCTGCTTAAACAAGAGGAAGCTGAACACCTGCATTTTTCATTTGCTTCTGTGAATATGTGAACTACATGGGGAACTAAAATACTCAATGTGGAAATGACTGTCTTTGAAAATGAGTTATTGCGTTTTGTTCTGATGATTGTGGTAGTATGGCAACTTGCTCATTTGCCTCATTTTTTTTTCATATTTTGTGTTTTCCTCCGCAGTGGAGAAACTGAAGAACCAGTGGGACAATACCCAGCATGGTGTGGAGGTCCGGCAGCAGCAACTGAAGCACATGCTGACAGACAGCATGAAGTGGCATGAGCAGAGGCAAGAAATGGAGCACCTCATGCAGCAGTGTGAGATCCGTCTGCGTATGCTCCTGCAGGCCCCAAAAGAGATGCTCACCAAACAGATTTCAGAGAGCAAAGTAAGACCAATTTACAGCTTATTTTTTTTCAGACCAGATTCCTCAGTCTGTGTAATGCTACCAGATTCAATTGAAGAGGGAATGTACAATTGAGATGTAGCACTGTTTTGTCAATTCTGCCTCTTTTTGGGCATGATATATTCTAAATTTTCTGTATTTTTCAGTATATCAGAGTGTGTTTAAGAATCGTATTCTGGGAGGGAAACAGGTGGGGGGTATGTGTGTGTGTGTGTTTGAAAGGTTAGTTGAAATGTGTGTAATGGAGCATCGAATAAATGTTATCATGCAAAAAGCTTGAACCCCACACCAATTAAAGTTTAATGATACACCCATAGAATTCATAGAAATCTATTAACAGTAGTTTAGTAAATCCAGGAACAGACTAAGGTATTTTAAATCATCTAGAATTTCACTTCTCATGGGTGCCAGACATATTTAGTGCTCTGGGGTTTTTTCTCTTTTTTTTTTTTTTTT
>VXAU01003555.1:222088-308294 GCA_013399695.1 Formicarius rufipectus
TATTTTTTCTTTTTCTTTTTCTTTTTTTGATACCATACAATCTTCAAAGCTTTTTATATAACAGTAAGCATGCTGTGATAAATCCGTAAGTCTAGTGTCCTTTTTCCTGGTGGCTCTCAGAAAAAGGGCAGGCTGTAGGTGGCACAGTATGAGAACTAAATAGACAAATCAGCAAGGAGAGGCTCTTTTATCAGTGCAGTATTTAGAACAGGGTTATCATGAAGTTTAAAAAGGCATGTGTGATTATGCAGACATATTTTCAGAAAGGGACAATGAAGGGGTGCAGCTGGAGAAGGGAGTATGACTGTAAGAATTCCTTACTGATCCATAGCTATTAGAGTAAACAGTGAGGTTGTGTGTTTTTCATTGTCTATCCCTACCTCATCAGGGGTTTAGAAAAAGACTATTAGGTGTGCTTTGCTTTCCTAAGTGAAAGCAGGCCTATGCCCAAACGTATAGTTCGGAGGCCAAAAGATGCAACTAGACTTGAATATGCAAATATTTTTGTTTCATTTACTAGTAATCTTGAGTTCATGACTATGCAAAGTCAAGGCACATTATAAATATCCTACTGCAATAAGCGAGCACAACCAGTGTATTTTCTTAATTTCAGACAAAAAGAAAAAAACACCAAAATCAAATGTTGCACATTTCATTTATGCTACTGTTAGGTGTGGTTTATATTACTATTGTCATAATTTAAACTTATTCATGCTATTCAAAATATGGAGGTGGTTTTATTTGTTTCTAGTGAAATATAGGTTAAGGTTTTTTAACCTTTGAAGGTTCTAGCAGATAGAACTTTTCCTTTCCTATTTGTGTTTTGATCAGATCATTATTAGGACATTTTATATCTGGAGATCTTCTCTTTAAGATTTTTCTTACAGGTGAAAAATAAGCACATTTGGCTTAAAAAAAAAAAAGGCAAAACCAATGGGTTTATCATGATAAAATGCATAAGATGAAAATGTCTGATTTTTATTTTAATCTCTGTCATTCTGGAATTACTTTTTAGCTGTTAGTACAAGATTTGCATAGAGGTGACATCACGGTAGCAGCATTCAATGATCTTTCTAATAAATTACTTCGAGAATATCGTGATGATGACTCAAGGAAGGTGAAGGAAACCACTGACCAAATGAACGACTGTTGGGTTAATCTGAACCAAAGGTAATTACAATGTTTCACACGATGTAGCGCTTTGTGTCTTAAACTTGCATTCTTTTGTATACATGTGTATTGCAGACTCTGCTTTGCTGCAACTGTGGTGAATTAGTCACTTACAGTCAAGGTTTTTTGATGGTTGAAATTCCCACAATTCACTATGGAAAGCTTCCGTGTGAGTTCCTATTTATGTGGTGGATTTTTTTAAGAGGGAAAAGAAGGCACTTCTCATGTTTGGTTTCAGATTTGTCTGTGGCTATTATTCTCTTAAGTGTCTTTGAACAGTTCCTCTCTTGTTATTCATGTATGCTCTATGTATTTGTAGTTTGTTACTGTGCTTTCCTTTCATAAGGCTGTAAGTATTCTGCTTGATTTTCCAATGCATTAGTTCATTATGGCCTTTCATGTGATGGGCACTTTCCCTTAATGGGGCAACACTTCGAGTTCCTGGGCATGATGCTTCTACCACTCCCTTTTAGAAAATACTAGAGCTGCAGGAACTGACACTTAATTGAAACTTCTTTCTATTCATCCTCTACTTAGGATGCATCTGCAGATATGTCTTAATGAAAATAAGGTACTTTCTTATGCATAGTTTTTTTCTTGTGAGATAATCTAATCTCTGCAGAAATGCTTTTTAGTATTTGATATTGCTTAGAAAATTAACACTGAGAATAGTGTCTGACTCTGCAGCTTAAAAGACTATATGCTTTGTGGTTAAAGGGACAGAGGATGAAACTGGTCCTGTTTGTGTGGGAGTGGGAAGATGACAACCCAAGTCTGCATTTGTGTCTCCATATATGTACATGTAAAAGAAGCAGCTGCTTTTGTAATGGGAATGAAAATCAGTTAGCAGAATGAAAATCCTAAGCAGTAAAACTGCTGAAGCTGGTGGTGTCTCTTGAGGAGTGAGAGGAGGAGAACTTTATAGAATTGTGGAATCATAGAATGGTTTGGGTTTGAAGGGATCTTAAAGGTAATCTAGGTTCCAACTCCCCTGCCATGAGCAGAGACACCTTTCACTAGGCCAGCCTTGCTCACAGCCCCATACAGCCTGGGCTTGAACACCTACTGAGATGGAGCATCTGCAGCTTCTCCTATGCCAGTGCTTCAGCAGTCTCGTAGTAAAGAATTTTTCCTAATCCTGCCCTCTTGAGTTTAGAGCCATTAATCATTGTCATATCCCGATATACCCTTGTAAAAAGTCCCTTCCCATCTTTCCTGTAGGCCCCCTTCAGATTCTGGAAGGCTGCTGTAAGGTCCCCTGGGAGCTTTCTGTTCTGCAGTCTGAACAACCCCAACTCTCTCTACTTGTCTTCATAGAAAAGGTGCTCAAGCTCTCAGATTATCTTTGTGGGTCTCCTCTGAACCTGCTTCAGCAGGTCCATGTCCTTCTTATACCAGGGCCCTAGAACTGGATGAAGTACTCTGGTGGAGTCTCGCAAGAATGGATTAGAGGGGCAGAATCCCCTCCCTCAACCTGCTCACCACACTCCTTTTGATGTGGCCTGGGACAGGGTTGGTATTCTGGGCTGCAAGCACACATTGCTGCCTCATGTGGAGCTTCTCAATGACCAGCACTACAAAGTCTTTCTCTTCAGGACTATTCTGAATGAGTAGATAACGAAGGAAGCAGAGTAGAATGTGTTTTTAACCTTCTTTGGGGAAAAATGGTGCTTCTGTCATGTTTGTCTTTGAATGTGGCAGCTTGTTTCCTTGTTAGAGGATGAAGGAAAACAGCTCCATGTTGGATTAGGAGTGACAGTAGAATACAACTCTGAAGTAATCTCATGCATATTCAGATTTTGCAGTGTTTCAGCTAGAACTGGCATAAACCTGCCCACTGCTCAGAGAAGATGACCAGAAAGAAGAGCTCCTGTTTGGAAGCCTCTAATTATTTTTGAATCTGCTTAAAGTCTACAATAATAAGCTTGTTACGTTTTCTGTATAACTGAAGCTTCTCAATTATCACTTGAGTGATAATTGAGGTTTGCTGTTTAGCAGTCTGTAGCCTGGGGAATGTGAATGTCTGCTTTGTTTTTTAGCTAGTGACAGAATGTGAAGGAGAATTGAGAGCCAGGGGGTAGCTAGAGTGTGGAGTTGCCCAGTGTAACCCCATCTGAGTAGAATTAAAAGGAGGTAATGTGCAGTGAAAGCACCTCTTCAAGAGGGTGCAGGTTTTTATACTTGCTTTAAATGCAAGCAATGGAAATAATAGCGACAAGGCTTACTTTCTCTGGCAGGTCTTGGGATGTACAGGAGTTACGTGTGGAGCGCACATGTAGCCCTATGACTCCTATAAGCACCTATCTGTGTTTATAGCGCAGTGCTTTAAAATACCAGTTTGTTCCCATACTTGGAGGTTGTGGAAGGGGTCCTTATTAACATCACCTGGAAGAATTGCAATCCGAAATAGCACAGGAACACTACCAGGAAGGCTGTAGCCATGGCATCATGTGAAGTTAAAGCTTATTTTAAAACTGTTGTCATTAAGAGATTGAAGCTCCCCAGCTTGACATTGTGTAAATTGGATACTTTGCCCGGTGGCTATTTATGTTCTATTTTTATACTTTAAGGTGAAACTGTAGTCATTCTATGTGTTTGTCTTCCTTAGTAATGGATTATTGTTGCTGCATGTAATGTCTCAGATGCTGGTTTCTGAAATTCTTTTGATCACACACTTTTATGCATTGCAGATTTTTAGTTTAAATCTGAAAAAATAATTGGATGGAATAGTAACCTGGAAGAGAGTCATGAAAACTTACATAGCAGAGTTACTGTTTTCTATTTCTTGTACATGTCTTTGCTAATAGAATCTACTTAGGTTTTCTCTATACCCCTGGGGTAAGTTAGGTGCATTTAAAAATAATTCTCCAGTTTCTTCTCCCATTTAGTTCTTGCATCCTGGAAGGACCCTCTGTCCTTTGAGGCTGCCTGAATTATATTAGAATTATTTGAAAATCTGAAGTATCTTTTTATAACATGGAGTAGTTGGTAATCTGCAGAACAGAATTCTTTATTTTTTATTGAATGTTTGAGGCCTTTACTGGAAGGCAGTGAAAGTATTCTTATCTGCTCAGTATAAGTGTTGCTTGCTACTGCTATACATGTCCTCTTTAAAAAACACCCATGTGATCTTAGAATATTAGTTGCAAATCTGTAAGTATCTAGTGAGAGGATTGTTTTTCAGCTTTAATTGAAATACATGACAGTATATTTGTAATGGGTGTGTAATAGGATTTCATTCTTTCCTTGAAGTTCAAACAAGCAGAAAGTCTGAGAAATTAAAACTCTAGGCTGAAGATAACATTCTTCAATGAGTGTTATTAACTGCAAAGTTCTGGTTGTCTCAATTCCCATCTAGTACATCAGTACTTAGACTCAGAAATCTGGGTCACTTAGTGTTTCATCCTTTAGGACTTTTTCTTTGAAGGTCACCTTTATGACCAATCTGTTCTTCCTGTTATCGCTTCTGTTCTTCCACCTTTGGCCTTAGCCCCTGCTAGGGAAAAAAAACCAAAACAAACCAAAAAAAAGCCTGCAGAGGGAGAGAGGGTTTTGAAGTGAGCTCATAACTGCTTTTACTTTACATTTTTCTCACACTTTCTCAGTGTACTCTTAATTTTTTATCTGGCACTTGTTATCTTTTCTAGGCAGTATCTGTCAAAATATTTGTAATCCTTAGCATGCTGTTTATTATTTTTCTCGAGAGTGGGTGAAGCATTTCAGAGCTGCAAGCGAGAAGCAAGAATGAAGGCTTATTGCCTTCCTAGTCATCTTCTAGTAGCCAAAACTTGAACTAGCATGAGGTCAGGAATGGTTCTTGGAGTCTTATTTTGGATAAAGCAAATATTAACTGGTGACTTGATCTCCTAAAGTAAGAGTTTCAACATTGTCTTTTTGCAAGTTGTCTCTAGCAAATTCAGTTGGTTATGCTAATACTTAGGAATTTAAGCCTGGTAGAATTGGGGTTGCGTGAGATTTTCTCACAGTCCTTGAAGGAAAACATATTTTCCTTACATCTGTCTCTTCTGATACGCTAGTAAACCAGGATACCTGCTTTGAAATGTCATCCTGAATGGTGCTGAACGCCCACAGCTTCTTTTCTAAAAGGAGTATATTAACTAGCTCTGAAATTTACAATTCCAAACATAGTGATTCCTTAACACTGCGGAACAATACTTTGGCCACAGCATGTCAAGGATGAAGGAAAGCTGAAGTAGAGGGTGGGAAGCAGAAGGCACAAGTTTGAGCTGTGGAGAAACTTGGAAATATCAAATGCTGAGTGTTTTGGCCTTGTCTTACTTGAAATCAGATATCACTTTACCCCTGCAATCTCACAACATGGTTAATGCTTGATGTGAAAGTAAAATTTAACTTTCTATTTATTTAGCAGCAACATTCTAGCTGCTAGCTCTGTTAGGGTTTCTGTACAGTGTGCTGGTGTAGGAAAGCTTATTTCTTTTGTCCAGATTTTGGGAAAATGAATGCTGCAGAATAACAGCCTCAGATGGGTGAAATTTAGTTGGTAATGCTTTAATTAATGTTGCTAATCAGAGCTTTTAAAATTGCTGACTATAATAGTTTCCTATAAGTTTCATTTCAATGGCAAGGAAACAGTACTATTATGCAGAAGTATAATGTGATTTTTTTTTTTCCCCTTGGAAATAATTTCGAAGTTGCTGACCAACAATATAATTAAAACATTTTAAATTGTCTCATTATGTATTAAAAAATCCCCTTACAGATGCAGACTTTTGTGCTTGCACCAACCAGAGATCTTTTGGATGATCAGAAATTTGGACCATGTTTTGCCAGTCTTTTTTTAAATTTAATTATGTACAGCATGGCTTGACTGTTATGATGGCAGTCCATTATTCTGTTTGTTTCAGTGATGTGTCAAAAGTCTTCTAGCAGACAGAACCAGGTATTTGACTTTTCATCCCTTAGCACTTTAACTCTTAAGAATTCGAGTGAATGTTTCTGCTCACCATAAAAGAGGAACCAAAAATCCCCCCAAACTGTGCTTTTTGTTGATTGGAAGAGCATTCAGACTTTCCACATGCAGGGGTAACACTTCTACCATTAGGGGTAGCATAAGTCTATGCTGGTTATACTCTAAAAGGAAAATCTGGGAGTTTAATAACTTAGTTTGTTCTGCATGTCTTTGTAAAAAGGTCTGCAACTTGTATAATCAGTTCAGAACATCTGTGGGTAGCTATATATATATATACTAAGCACAGAAACAGTGATATAAATAAAGCAAGCCATACAGATATATAGGTTCTTACTAGTAATATCTTACAGATTTCCTTTCAGTAGTTTCATTATGATGTATATAATGCTATACATTAAGGAGCAATATTCTGTCACTTGTCTTGTTTTCAGAGCTGTTGATCGGCAAAATTTCTTGGAGACAGAGCTGAAGATGATACAGGCCTCACACAAGGATCTGGAGAGCTTCCTCAAGTGGCTTCAAGAGGCAGAGACGACAGTCAATGTTCTGGCAGATGCATCCCAGCGTGAGAACACTACACAGGACAGTGCCTGCATAAGGGAACTTAGAAAGCAGATGCAGGTGAGAAACTAAATAATGCTGCTGTTAATCATGCTCTTTTTCAATGGTGAATGTTCTAAAGGAAAGCTGTCTACTAGGGTGGGGAAAGCTGCAGCCTATTGAAAGGTGTTTAAAAAACAGTATTTTAGAAGTCATGTATGAAGGAAACTGATTTTTCTTTCTAAGGTTTGAAGCACTTATTTTTGTGTACGTCTGTGGAACTGAGGTCTCTTAAAGGTCCTTGGAGGGTGACTGTATTCAGGAAGTGTATGCTTGATTAAACAAAGTCATGTTGTGTAATTGTCCAACCAAACAGTTTAATCTACTTCCCTCCAAGTAAAGCCCTCCTGGGCTGCATTGTCTCCTATTTCTGCCTGCTGCCTTCCTCCTGCTTTTCCAGCAATCTGAATTGTTGTGTTTGGATTACCTCCTCTCCCTCTCCTCATGACCAGCAGCTCCCCAGCCGGCTTTTCTTCTTGTACAGGCCACAGACTGGAAACCTGAAAAATGACAGAGGAGTCTTAATTGACACCACTTATTAAATCCTGCACTCTGGATTTGGAATAATGTCCTCTGTGATCTAAGTGGGTTTAAACAGTTTATAGTGAAAAAAAGGTGTTGCTTTTGGTAGTGCTGTTAATCTGAACATATCTATGCTGAATTTAAATGAAACTAGACTTTAAAGTATCTGACAGCAGTCTGTTCTCATTCATCACATTGAAGAGCACAATGCTTGGGGAAGCTTGTATCTGTTGAAGATTACATGTTGCTCACCAGTATTTGTATGATTCTTGTCAGTCAAGTAACTCATCTGTAGACGTGTGACTCTTTGTGAAATGCTGAGACTAGCCTGTAGTGGCAATACCTAGAAGTTAATAGTATACTTTCTATTGGCACCTCTCCCTCCAACTACTAATGCATTGGAGGTAGAAGAGCTAAAACAGGGCACAGGAAGCTGGCAACAGAAGGCAGTGTTTTGTGTAAATAGACTTATTTCTGCATTACCTTGCATTCTGTGTAGTCAATCACACCAAGATAAAACTGCTATTTCACGATTTGCTTGTTGGCTCTATGCAGCTGTGAAGCACTGTGAGTGTGGAAGATTGTTTGCTATTCTTTGTCATTATGCAATGTGGTTAAAATTGCCAAAGTTTTTCTGGGTGAAGGGAGAGCTGTTGGGCAAGACTGCCTGCTGTGTGGGGAAAGTCTGTAACCAATTCTTGGCTGTGTGCATTGTTCTGGCTTGTAACCAAGAGATGCTTGAGGCATGACCTCTTCAGCATCCCATGACATGATATTGTCCATATTTTAATGTGCATCTATGCTTTTACACACTGTGCACATGAAGCACGATCACTTAACTTTGCCATGACCTTATATAATATTGTCAGCTTTTTCTAGCTACCCTAGGAAGTGAAGTAGAGCATTTCAAAGGCTGTCGCAGCATAATGAATTCCAAAATGAACTTTCTCTTGCCACCTTAAATTTAAATATGACTGAAGACATTCATACCATGACAAACGCTCCAAAATCAATGTTTCTGTTTTCAAATATTTGTTGAACTTCTGAAAACAAACCAAAGTTCTAACATCTTGCTGTATCTTACAAAATCAAGCCTACTTCTTTGCAAGTTTATTTCCTGTTTTTTTTCCCTGTTAAGTGGTGTAAAATAATGATGGTTGTTCTCTTGATGATTTGTTGAATGTGTGAAGAAGGGTTTCTTCTAAATAGTTTTAAGAACACAGGGATTGTGACTTTCTCTGCTGTGTGAAGATGCCTCTGCCACCAAGGCCTGTCCATTGAGTAAAACTTTGCTGTGAGTTTAAGTTGTGATAAATTCTAGGTGAAATGTGGTGAACCTAGACAAGATATGATGAATTTGTTGTTGTTGCTGTTGTTACATGTCATACCTTTTCAAAATAGGATCATCTGTTAAACTGTCATCTGTGCATGCATGGGAGGACTATCCTCCATTACAAATTGGGGCTAACTTGTTTGCTGGCAGCTCAAGCCACTCTACAGTGGAACCAGTCATCTCAGCACTGAAGACTTGTTTTGACTTCAACTGTGATACCTGAGGCTAGCAACAGTACTGTGCCAGTAATGCAAAATCTGAGTCTGGTAGCAGTTTATTTTTGAAAAGGGGAAAATCTGTAGTTGTGCCATCAGTCTTTCCAATTCATTCTCTGGATAGCTAAACAGTTCCGTTCAGGTTAATGCCAAGGCATTCTAGTCTGTGTTGGAAAATATTTAGCAGCCACTTGAGTGGGGTTAAAACCTAATTGAAGCAAGATGCAGAAAATAAATTGGGAAATAGTAAGAAGTAGTGCTTGGTCAATGTCTGTGCAGTCCTGTACCTACCAATGTGAAGGTGTTCAAACTAATTTGAAAGTTTTGTTTTTAAATAAAAATCAGCATGACTAGTGGTAGGCAGTTTGCCTCACTGCTTGATTCAAACTTGCATAGTAACTGGGAAGGACAAAAGTAGATATGAAGGAAAGCAGATGTGGACTGTGGGTTCTGTCTTATACAGAAGAGCTTTGAGCTCTTACACAGCCATTTCTGAATGCCTTGGTGGTTTTGAACTTGTGCTGCTTCATAGGTTTCCTTAAAAGGTGTTTGGTAACCGGGTATCAGCTGATGCTGGTATATTAGAGGTGGTAGCTTAAAGGAACAGACTTAGATCAGGAGGGAAAAGTAGATGTCATCCAGGAGCAATGACATAGAAGAAAATGATTCAAGTGTGTGGTGGAGATGAGGAAGGAAGGCAAGTCTGGCAAGGTGGAGAATACATACAGATGGTAAGATTTCCATATACAGAATGGAATGAAGGCTCTGTTTCCTCAAAATGATGTTGTCACTGGTGCTGGACAGATCAAGAATAAAACAGTACATTGATTCCATCTTAAAAATAAAGATGAAAAGGTTGTCTTAGCAGAATTTGATGGGAAGAGTTTTTAAATGTCCTGTGTGCAGAACCTGCACCTTGCATTGATCACATCATTAGAAAGTGCCTTAGAAGAGGCAAATCAGATACAGTGGCATCTAAGCTATGAATTATTTCATATCATATGAACTTGTCAGGACAGATGTTGCCTCCATGCTGTGCTGATTGATGTGCTTGAAATGTGTGCATACCTCTTCATTTGGCAATATGCACATTAAATAATATGATTACTTGTAGTGGTGTCTACGACTTACTGTGTTGATAATGGTCTCCCTGAACCTTTGCTACAGCAGCAGCCCCTCTGATACAGCTGTCAAGTAGATTCATTATAGCACCTTTGGAAGCAGATTGCTCTGGTTATGCTGCAGTATCACCACACCTAGGGGTATGTTGGCTGTATTGTGTTTTCAGTGTCTTGCTGGTGGTAGCAAGACCCTTCCATGGTCTTGAACTGCTGTCCTACTGTCATCCTTAGATGGCTTAAATTAGCTCAGTTGGTTAGAGCATGGTGCTAGTAACACCAGTGTCATGGATTTGATCCTGGTACGGACCATTCACTTAAGACTTGGACTTAAAGATCCTTGTGGGTCCCTTGCAACTCAGAATACTCTGTTGTTGTGTTGAGATACAATTCTGCTTTATCATGGGAAAAACATCAAAATTATGTTTTGGACTCAAGGATGAATAGAGTAAGGGGTGTATACAACTGTATGCTTTTACTTTGCCGAAACCCTGTTCTTTCTTGTCTGAAGTCATTCAGGAAAATATTTAATTGTAAATGGCTCCTGAAAAACATTCCTACTTTCTGGTGCAAGTGAGAATCCTTTGAGAGATCCCTTTGACTAAATTAGCTTTAAGAGAATTTTCACAGCAAAGATGTTTACCCCCTGCAGTTTTGCCTTTTTTATTGGATAATCTAATTTTGAGAAACGCCTATGTGATTTATTATCCTTTATTGTGTGCTTGATATAATTAGGGCAGGTACCCCTGTGCTCCTCTCTTAAGATTTATAACACAAGCTGTTATTCAGTCACTCTACAGCTCTGCCAGAGCTGCATTCAGTCTGAGAGCGAGAGCATCCTTTTCCAGAGTGAGGGAGCAAATGCTCAGTCTGCCGAAAGAAGGCAGCTACGAGGGAAGAACAACTGTTGTGAAACACTGGAGCCGTCTTCCTGAAGGAATTATCTTTTTTATTCCTGCAGCTTTCAGGCTTAAATTAATAACCTTTTTCTGGCTGTTTAGTGCACTCCTGAATGGTGGCAGACACTCGGCTGTTCAACTTCATTTGCCCTCTGCAAAAGCAGAGCTGAGCAGTACTGGTTAGAAGAATCTGTGAAGGCTGTTTTTTTTTTTGCATTTGTTCTGTGGGGTTATTTTAGGAGACAAACTTATGCTATATCAATCGCCTTTGCCTTTGGAACACATAAAGCCTGTAGCTCGCAAAAGCAGTCCTGGAAGAGAGCATGCTCAGAAAGCTGGCAAATCATTGTCCAGTGACCGGGAGGAAATGATAGTTGCTCTTCATTTATAATGCAAATTCTGAGGTGTCTTCAGAAGTGTGGCAAACTTAAAATGATGGCTGTGGTGAGAACCTCTCTGCAGAAAGTTGTGGTGTTGTTGCATCGTTTACAGAGGATGGCAGTTTCTTCTCCCCGCTACCAGAAGCTTTGTAAGGTAAGAAATGTAAGACCTAAACCTTCTGTGTGTGTAATGCTAACTCTGTAGTCTTTCTGAAATAAAAAGAAAAGAAAGTGAGCAAGGGATGAATGTCACAAGTATCTGGGCTATCTAGAATGTTTTTAAGCCTGCCATGCTCTTGTGTGTGTTTTGTTAAAGAATGCAATTAGAAAAAACTCAAACCAAAACACCTCTGCTTGTCAAAGTGATATTTTTCTTTTAAAAAATCCCCTCTTCCCCCCTATTTAAGTGTCTGGAAGGAAACTGTTATGTTAATTTGGGGGGAGGTGTGTGTTTGGTCTTTGTTTTGGGTTTTTTTTTCTTTTTTTTTGGTAAAATATTGCCGCTTCTCTTTTTGCATGGGAATTAGTTAATTCTTAGTAAATGTGATATTTTATCTCCTGTGTATCCATTATGTAGAATAGCTGTATTTTTCCATGCCCATGAATGTTTTTTTTGTTTGTTTGTTTTTCTCTTTTTTTCTTTTGAGCTTTATGAAACTTTTAATTAGAAAAAAGTTCAGCAGACTAATATGCAGCCATTAATTTCTGACTTCACCTATAGAGTTCTTTCAGAATTGAAAAGTTGGAGGAAAAGCATGCTGACATATGCTACCACTTAATGGTATTTTTGATGGTACCTATTTTGGTGGTTGATTGTTTCTACTTCCACCAGGACTGTATTTGTGTTTTGGTTTTTTTCACAGGTTCGGTAGTTCTGAATCTTAATACTGTGGTGGGGATCTAGGATACCTAGTAAAATTCACTTTTTATAGTAGTTTGATCACTTACTAGATTAAAATAAATTAATGCATTTCAAACTGGTTTGTAAAGTCCTTTAGTTAATACTGTTGCAATGTTGATACTGGTGTGGTCATTCTGTGGTATTATTATTAAACTTTACTATAAGAGTCCTGTCTTGAAACTTCAGAAAACTGTAAAATTTGAGAGGTCTTCATATGTCAGTCTAAATACTGACATAACCTAATAGAAATTCTTTCTGACTATCTTTGAAGTTGTTTATGTGTTCTTATTGCTTATGATACTGAAAAACTGCCTGTGCTTTTTCATGAAAATGTCTGTATATTGCCTGCAAGGTGTGTGAGTACCAAAGTGCATGATCATGTCTTGTTCTGATCTTAAAGCAAAGGCACTGTAAGTCATTGTACTTGCTTCAATCTGAAATGTGCTTTGTATTATGAGGAATATAAAAATTACGTGAAGTTAAAGAGATCTCATCTCTGTAGTAGGATTTGGAAGTAAGGAATGAGTATCATGCAATATCTGGTTCATAGCAGTGAAGCTTGTAGAGGAAGTTGGGGCATATGGGGAAAAACATTGTCTTCAAATAGCTGTTTTAGTGTGCTTCTGTTTACAAAGCTGTACTGAGATGTATCTTCATTATGAAGAATGGTAGTAGTTTGTGTTCATACAAGCTATTTTAACAAACATTTCTCAGTTTTTCTAGTCTATCAAGTCTGTCATTAAACAGCCTGTTTGCTTTTGTGAATAAAGCAAATGTTTAATGTAAAGACATGGGTTATTGTTGCCTGTTTAGTCACATTTTTGAGCATAAACTTGTTTGTAAACTGTTTGTTAAACAACTATTTAGTGACTCTTACAGTAATAATTTGCTAATTAGCCAGAGAGCTTTGTAAAGACTTGCATACTTAATTTATTGAATGTAAATCTACCTAAGAGGTAGTAAAAATTTTTTGCAAAACACTGTTATTCAAATACATTTTCTGATTGAGAACCCATGCAGTGATAGCCTTAGGAATTACACATGGCTTAAAATTACACATTGTATGTCTTTCTTCTTGTTAAAAAGTCATATAGATTAGTTTTTTCAGATGTCTGTGATTAGTTTACTGAAAGTAGAATTGTTGGTCTGCCTGTAGAGTTAAATCAGACACTGATTGAGGGGGAAAAACAAGGAATGGTTTACGATCCCAGTCACTTCCAGCAGGTGTCAATGTAAGGCAGTGATATATGGAAGTCTGGTGATAGAAATGTTAATGCTTAGACGAGAAAATGTATGGTAATTGCTAAAAGCAACCATGACAGCATGTCAGGAAGGATTTCTTGTAGTGCTCTGTATACTCCTGTTGTTGGAATGTCAGGAGTTTGTACATGTCTTGTAAACTTTCCAGATACACTAAAGATCTGCTGAAGACAAGCTATTTACTACAGAGTATGTGAATTACTGTATTGTGTCCAGGATGCTTCATGAACTAGCACCTAAATGTTTCACATGAAATTAGCTCTGAAGCATAACAGAGGGTCAATGAAAGAAACATTTAAAAAGTGGCAGTGAAATATTTAAGACAAATTCTTGAAATTTAGTGTTCATTTCAAATTTTACTCTTTGTAGAAGAATATGCAAGGCTTTATTATTGAACTGTACTGGGAAAAGTTATATTGGTTCCTCTTAGAAGCCTCACATAAGGTAGCACTCATCATTCACAGTCTTAATTTTGCAAATTTCTTTAAAGCAGAAACAAAAGTACACCCTTTGACATTTTCCAGCATTGCTGGAAAACCAAAGTTTAGGATATTTCTTCTGTTGCTACTTTTTCTTTCACTAATTTCTTTGTACCAAGGTGAGTTCTGCCAGACAGACCTTTTCACTAGTGTTGCTCTTTGGTTCTTTTTACACTGGAATTGGTGGCATTGTGTTGTCAGTGTGTAATAAGTTTTGCTTTATTGTTTTTTAGCAGCTTTGTTTCAAAACTGTTTTGTAAAATTTTGACACTGACAGTGAACAACCAGGAAACTGTTGTAAAGGCTCTGTGTTCTTGCTGGTATGTGATTGTTCCTTAAAGAATGTCTTTGGTAAATCCAACTAGCTCAGGCTAGAATGAATTTATAACAGAAAAAAATCATGGTAAGTTACAAATTTGTAGCTCTCTTCTGAGAGGCCAGAGCTACAACATTACTTAGAAAGTAGGAAATTGTGAAACTTTCTCTAACTTCCCTGATAGAAGTTAAAGAACAGTGCAACTCTGTCAGACAGAATAATGATTATCTTGAAATACATATCCTGCTTGTGGAATTTGACTGTGGTATTTTTGAAACACATCCAGGAACTGGAGCATTCATCCACTGGAAAGCAGACTGAGGAACATAGCTAGTAGCTGAGGTGGTATTTTCTCATTTTTGTCTCAGTTTTGTAATGAATCTTTCAGAAGAACCCTCTTTAAAAATAAATATTCAACTCCCTTCATATACAGTATTTGAAGTCTCAAACATGGTCCAACGTGAGTCTTCATTCTTGAAGTGATATGTAGTAACTTAGGTGAGTTCCTGATTATCTCAGCTGTGTAGAGAAATGCTGTATCAGAAATACATGTCTTGTGGTTATTTTTTAAGAACACGTAAGTTAAAATACAGTTTTGTCATTTTATCCTGGTGGTGTTTTGTTTTTTGTTTCTTTGGTAGTTTTTTTGTGGTGTGTGGTGGTGGGTTTTTTTTTGTTTGTTTGTTTTTGTTTGTTTGTTTGTTTTTTTGTTTTAATGACTAGTGTTAAATTTATAAAACTGCAGGAAGTTAAAAGCACAGCAAGAGCTGTGATCAGACAAAATAATGCGGATTTTTTGCTGTGATGCTGGTGATGCATTCCAAAAGATATTTACATTTTGTTGAATTTTGAGAGTAGCAGCAAAAATTCTGTGAAAATTAAAAAAAAAAAAAGTGAAGGTCATGGGGTCAGAGCAAAAAACCCATGAAGGCAGTGTTGAGAAATGGGTAGGTCAATCCTGATCCTAATGAATTTCCTAAAGTTAAATTTTCCAGTGTTGGCATGATTTTAAGTTGGTTTAGGAAATAAATCCTTGATCCCTTTCAGATATAAAATACCAGATAATCAAGTGTGAATGAGGAGGAACAGCAAAGTAGTACATTCATTGGACAGTAGAAGTGAGAACAAAAGTTAATTTTGGAAACATGTCCTGAAGTAGGTTACTGTATTAAGCAGGTTGTTGGTTGGAAAATGAAGCAATGTCTCTGTCGTCAAAAGCATTGCTAAATTATGCAGACAGTTTCTTTTTTTAGATGAGAAGGTTAAGTCCAGACTGCTTGATATGATTCTAGTTGTATAGGGCCATTCTAATTAGATTTGTATCTACAAAAAAGCCTTATAAAAGGGAAGAGGCCAGACTTAAAGGGAGCCTTGGGTAATAATGACTATTATCTCCTGAAATACAATGAGGCTAGAAGTGCACTGATGAAAACAAAATGGCTATTTATTAAATAGGAGATTTAGTACATAATGAACAGCCTCATGAGTTTAGAATGTACCATTTTAGAAAACAACTGAGAAGTGTAAATGGTAACCACCCCACCTTCAAACACCCACACCTTGTTTGTGTTAGCAGTGATCATAGAAGAGCTGTCATTTGGCATGATTTCCTGAGACAGTGTATGTGCAGGGGTGGGACGAAACATGGTTTGGGTGCTTGGTGAGCAAACCGGGGTTAGTGAAGGGCAACAAGGTAGCATGATGGTGTTTAGTGACTATGAGGATAAGAAAACTGTGTTTGGGTAAAATCAAATAGGCTAAGAGTGTATGTCAGCCAGTGGTCATTTAAAATTAATGATTTGTTTTCAGATATGGGTTAAAAGTTGTAAAGCTGAAAATCTGTGGGAGAATACTTGAAATGATAGGCATTTGGAAGTCTTGGGAGATGAAAATTCATTTGTTTCTGGCCTTTATTATAGAATAATCATAGCTACTACAGAAGCAATGGAAAGCTGAAGGGAGGAAATTTTTAATAGCTTTAAAGTAGTGAAGTAGGTGAAGGTTGGAAATGACTATCCAGTGAGTCAAAAGAGGTGAAAACTAGACATATGTATAATAAATTAAATTCCAGTTGAAAATATAATAGCTATAATGGAATTCAATTTCCATTGGTATCAAATTGCACCTTTGTATACAGTCTATCAATAACAGACAAAGGACAGTTGGGGGCTTTGGTATGGAGGCAAGATGTCATTTGTTAACTTTTAACATGTTATTTATTGATTAGTTCCCTTTAGACAGATCTGGAAAAAAAGATCTCTGGGATATTGGATGGATATTTTCATGTTTTGGTAGGTCTGAGAGAGAGGAGATCCTGAGAGCTCCCATCCTCTTCCTTAGGATAGTATAAGTTGGCTTATGAAGACAAGTGATTGCCACAGGTGCAGATTCTGGTTGTGATCCAGTGTAAAAGAATGAGCAGAATTTCAAAGAGAAACTTGTAGGTAGAATACTGGGAAGATGTTTTGTTAGTGAGAATTAGGAGCTTACCAAGTGTCTTTCCTTAAGAACTCCTGTGTCGTCAGTCCTTAAGAAAAGGTCCCAAGTAATGGTTTACTTCAGTAAGCTATTTCCAAGCATAGAAGAACAAGGTGATTGTGAAGAGCTTGGTTTTAAGAAGGGTGCCCAACTCGATTGCTTTCTGTGAGAAAATTGCTGTGTCTTTGGACACAGGGAAAGCAGTACTGTTCCCTGATCATGATTTTAGAAATGTGTTTGACACAGTCTCTCACAGTCAGGGGATATATGGACTGAAAAGCAGGATGAGAACTTTGTGGACCATCTGTGTTTCTCAAGGATTGGAACTGAGCCTGGTACTGGTTAGCATTGTATTGAATCCAGTGAGACAGAGTGCACCTTTAGCAGGTTTGTGAACGATGATGAACTGTGGAGGAACAGTTATGTTCCCATTCCCCAGGGAATATGTTCCCATTACTTGGGTTCCCCAAGTGGAAGGGCTACGCTGGCAGGAACTCCATAAAGTTTTTAAGAAAAATCCCAGAAGACTCCAAAGCATATTCTTGCACCTGAGAAGCAGTAACCCAGTGCATTAGGACAAGCTGTGTGAGATCATAGCCAGACAGTGAGCAGTGTTTATTTTTATCTATGCAGCACTCATGAGGTCATGCCTAGAATTCCATGGTTGGTTTCAGGCCCCCAGTTTCAAAGATGGTGAGAGACTGGGGAGAGTGCAATGCCTGGAGGCTGGAGTGCATGATGTAGGAGTCAAAGTGAAGGGGAACTGGCTTCAGTTAATTTGTAGAAGTCTCCAAGGATTTCCAGCTGCTGTCACTGCCTGCCTGGTGGGTTGTTGTTACAGAAGATGGAGCCAGGCTCCTCTTGGAGGTGCCCTGTGGAAGGAAAAAGGTGGTAGGAACAAGCTGCAGCGAGGAAGTTGGGTGTAAGGCAACAATTAAGCGCAGCAAGTGTGGTTGAGCACTGGAGTGGAATGCCCAGAGAGGCTGTTTTATTTCCATCTCTATAGAGGTATTAACAGTTGTAGTGGTAAGTAAGGCCCTTAGCATCCAGATCTGGCTTTTGAAATTAGTTCCTGGAATTGGCAGGAGGTTTGACCTCCAGAGATCTTTCCAGCTCAAATTTTCTGTGATTTGCTGTGCTAGTGCCCTATTAGCTTATGAGTGAAGACTAAAATAGTGAAAACGATACGACGGCAGTTTTCAGCTGTGACTGGATTGCCCACTTCATATAAAAAGGAACTTCACATTTTTATCCTATGTGAAAAATCCTTACTGCTCTGTGGAATTTTGATCTAAATCTGGGCCTTCTATGAGTCTGCTGTACAGCCACAGTACGTATTCATTTGTGAATCCTTTTGCTGTAGTCTAACTTTAGTGATGACAGTGCAGTGCAGTCAGGTGTTTGGTGCATATCTGAATCTTGTGCCTGTGATGAGAAGGCATTTTAATATAGTGTTAAACTTTGTCATCTAATCTTCCCCCCATTTTTGCTTTTTCAGATGATATTTTCAGAACTCAAACAGAAGACAAAGGTTGTGCACATCTTGAGTGATGAGACTGACCTAAATGTAACTGCTTTGTTTGCCATTTGTCTAATTAGGATCAGTGCCAAATAAAACTGTATAATAAATGGATGTGTTATTGTAAACACTTTTTTAAAGAAGTCTGTGCACTCCAGTACTCTGTGTATCAAGTTTCTCTAGAAATAAAATTGTTTCTTTAAGGTGAGACAGCAAGGAAAACCAAAACAGGAGCTTCATAATTTCAGTTTTCTTTAGTGCTGCACTAGTCATTCCTATTTGCAAACAAAATGCAGCTTAACAGAAGATAAGATGAGTTCTAGGATACAGCTTGCTTTTAGTAGCATTTCAGTAGTATTGTGGAGAGGAGAAAGAAGATGAGAGAAATACTTCAGGGCATGCTCTTCTGTTTATTTAAAGGCAAGTCTGATTTTTGAGCTGGAAATATTTTACTATTGCAATGAAAATGAATCTAAAACAGAGGGTAGTTCTATTAAAGCATGAATGTAGGATTAATGGGAAAATGGACTTCTATGAACTTTACATGTTTATAGGAGCTGAATCGATATTTGATTGCGGCCCTCTTACCATAGTATTTTACCACAGTGCTTTTTGTTTGCTTCCATTTTTCAGAGAGTAATTTTTTAAATTAATTTGCCCAGGGCTTAATTACGCTGTCCAAATTTGTGAAGTTGTGAAGATGTAGTTGCCTAAAACAGCATAGTGCTTCACCTGTTTCTGTGTAGAGAACTGACAGTTTTTCTTCTCTTCTTTGGACAGATCATTTGAGCTTATTTTTAAGAAACCTTCACTCACTGTGTAGCTGGAAAAATAGTGCTTTGAAGATGTCTTGTCACTGTTAGTCATCAGGGACTCTGGAAGTGTTCTGTCCTCCTTTTTGCCTTCCCCTCTGTTTTTAATCAAGACAAACTGCTACGAGACATCATGTTCCAAAGTTACCCTGCAAGCTTCCTATATCATACTCACTGCTTTGCAGACCTGTGTACTGCTCTGGCTGCCGTGTGATGTTTTCATGCTGGGTACTATTGATATACTTTGTTGCAAAGGATTTTACTTCAAAGCAGAAGTAACTTGCTCAGTCCTGCATAGTTGGATAATTGAATGTGGGTGGAAGATGTCAGTGTTATTCTTAAAATTGATGTCCTGTGTTTTGGTGCAGAAAGGTATTCTTTATAGTCATAGAGTAACTGTATTTACTGATGGTTTATGATGTATGGTAAATATGGTAGGTGCTGCAGGTGAAGTAATGAATGGAAACGCTGCTCAACTCAGGTCCTACCAGGGGATGTTTAGATATTGGGAAGAAATTCTTTACTGAAAGGGTGGTCAGGCATTGGAACAAACTGTCTAGAGAAATGATGGAATCACAGTCCCTGGAAATGTTAAAAATAAATGTGTAGATGGGTCATGTAGGGACATGGTTTAGTCCTGGACTTGGCAGTGCTGGATTGCTAGTTGGCCTTGAAGATCTTAGAGATCTTTTCCCATCTTAGTGATTCTGTAGATGCTCCTGATTTGCTGAAGAGCCCCATATCTATGGCTGCAGTGTTGTGCTAATAGAGGAAGTGCTGGCTTCTTTGCACTGGTGTTCCAGATTTCTGACCTGAAGAAAGCATCCTGTCTAGAGAGATGTGAAGACTTTGGTTTTCAATGCTTGCTCAGTTCTTGGCATTTCTGCTGAGACTGCTGATCAATTAGTGCTAATTGTGCTGGGTTTTGGGATGTGGTCCTAGAACAGTCATCTGAGGTCACTGCTTTCTGTCATCTGCCATATTTGGACTCAGTTTGAACACTGCTTTTTGCTGTCCTGTTTTGATTTTTTTTTTTTTCTTTTCAAGAGGGGAATGCATTACTAACCCTGAAATAATCACTCACCCTTCATGTTCAGTTTTGAATGTTCCATATGAAATACTGTCTCTTAATTAATATTCTCTCTTATTTTTTGCTACAAAGAGAAGTATTAATTTGCTGCAAGTTCTATCACTGCAAATTAGTTGAAAAGAATGTCTTTCTCCTATTTCTTTCTCTTACTGAGAACCAATTTTAAATTTCAGGGTTTAAACGAAAGTTACTTAATATTTGGGATCCTTGGTCTCCTCTGAGAAGGGTGGAAGCATAATAAAAGTCATAGATTACACAAAATTCCCCCTCTCCACTTAATATTTCTTTGTTAGCAGGCACAGCTATTTCCTCTTGTAGAAGACAGGGAAATGGGACCTGAAAGCAAAAAGAAAAGCCTGTCAATGGAATTTCACTTCTCTGCTATGTATTTGCATTCAAAGTTAAAAGCAGTCCCTCAGCTATTTCAGTCAAATGGCTATATATCTGTTTTTAGACCACTGCTTTTCACTTCAGGTAGCCCAACAGCGTAATGGTAAGTTAGCTCTGAATTTATTTCCATACTTCTCAATAAGAAGAATACAGTATTAAATGATTGAGCTGTTATCTGTAAGCAGATAATTGACCCAAATAGCCAAATTGTGGAAGACTTTAATCTCTTAGAGCATTGTTTCCTCTATATTAAGGGTACTTATAAATGAAAATAAGGAAGGCAATTGAGAAGGTTTTGTTGAAATATATGGATGGAGACGTGACCTTCCATGAGCATCGTCTCTCCTTGAGCTGATGTGATAAGACCATTACACAGTCTTAGTTACAATCACTTAGAGCTAGAAAACAAGTGGAATTCTGTGATTTTTTTTTTTTACCAGCTTAGGATTTTGTTTGTTTGTTTGTTTGTTTAATGTTCATTTTGTCTAAGCTTCCTCTTTGCTAAATGTCTGAATTCTGTCTTACTGTTACCTGAAATCTTAACATTCATTATTGCTTCTCACAGTCTATGGGCTGAGGAAAGCACGGTAGTTTTGTTTTAGTCGAAAGCAAATATATATTTTTTTTTTCCCCAGTTGCAGAGTTGTGTGGTAATGACCTCTTCCATAGGGAGAAAGTATCACTCCACCAGCCAAACCTGAATACACATTTTGCAAGTGTTTGGTTGTGTGACTGAAATGGAGGGTGAAGGAGAGGGATGTTCTTAGCAGTCAGCATTGAGTATATGGCCTGCCTTTTAATTATGGTGTCAACTCTTGTTTTAGTTGGAAAACAGGGGGGAAAAAAAACAACAAACCTGCCCATGGATTTTGTGATTGTGAAGAAATCTTCAGAAGTTGTGGTCAGATTCTGAGGACTATAGCAGGTTTTTTATACATTAGAAAAACCTCCTGTTTAAACTATCACTCAATAACATGTTTGAGTGGAAAAGTCTAAAATATAGCCTAGTTTTCTGTACTTCAGGAGTCCATTTCCTTGTCTCAAGCCACCTCATAAATTTAAGGTACCAGATGAAATTTATTTTCTGCTATGGATTAAGGTTGACTCAGTAAACCTTCAGGGAATAGCATTGCTGCACCTTAGAGCATGGTTTTATTTTGATATCATCACATATTTTAAGTGACTGCAATAGAAAGGTAGAACTGTAGCCTGCTTGTGTAATATGACAGCCAAGTGAGCTTGTCTGTAGCTACTAACCTGTTTCTGTGACGTAAAAGACAATATTCTTGTGGGAACACAAGTAGTTGCAGGTACACTTGCCAGTCTGCAGACAGTAAGAGTGAGCAGTAGTGCATATCAGTGGAATGATCTTGTGTGGCTGAGGAGCAAGTAATTTTTTCCATGCATTTATAATGAACCTTTGGTTTTAGGTTAACATCTAATCTGTTCATACAAGAAGAAACATGAAAGAACAGTTGTGTGGAGTAACAAGTAAAGAATAGAAAATGTGAAAACTAAAAGAAAGATAGCTTTGGCTGATGTGTGGTAAATATCATAGAATCATAGAATGGCTTGGATTGGAAGGGACCTTAAAGATGATCTGGTTCCGCCTCCACCCTAGCATGGGCAGATACACCTTCCACTAGACCAGGTTGTTCAAAGTCCTATCCAACCTAGCCTTGGAGACTTGGATGAGGCATCCACAGCTTCTCTGGGCAACCTGTTCCAGTGCCTTGCCACCTTCTGAGTAAAGAATTTTGTCCTGACGTCTAATTGAAATGTCTCCTCTTTTAGTTTAAAACCATTCTCCCTTGTCCTGTCAATATCTTCCCATGTAAAAAGACATTCTCCCTGGTGTTTTTTATTAGCCCCCTTTAAGTACTGAAAGTCTCCCTGGAGTCCACACTTCTCCAGGCTGAAAAACTCCAATTTCCCAACCTGTCCTCATAGCAGAAGTGCTCCAGTCCCCCGATTATCTTTGTGTTCCTCCTCTGGACCTGCTCTAACAGGTCCACATGCTGAGGACTCCAGACCTTGGGTTCAGAACTACACATGGGGTCTCATGAGGGCAGAAAAGAGGGGGAGGATCACCTCTCTCAACCCACTGGCCGTACCTCTTTTGATGCAGCCCAGGATGCTGTTGGCCTTCTAAGATGCGAAGGCACATTGCTGGCTCATGTCCAGCTTTTCATCCACCAAGATTATCCAGTTCTCATTCACAGGCTGATCTCGATGAGTTCTCTGTTTGTACTCATCTCTGGGATTGCCCTGACCCAGCTGCAGCACCTTGCACTTAGACTTTTTAGTCTTCATAAGGTCTTCATAAGTCTTCCTACATTTCAAGTTTGTCCAGGTCCTGCTGGGTATTGAATTTAGGAATAAGCTAAGGGTATGCTTCAGTCCAAGACTGTATGATACATTGGGTTAAGTGTGTTAATCTTTGGTATTCAATGTTTCTAAAGAAAATTTGAGGAGGCAATGAAGATTTTGTTAGTGAGCAATAGAGGCTTTAATATTACTGAGATCCAGTACATTGTTGAGAGAGTACATGTTCCCTGGGGGTTCAAGTTGGTTATGATGGAACATAATGACCATTATTCTAGAAAAAGAGGGGCATTATAGGCTGAACAAAATATCAACAGCTGCAAGCCAGAAGAAATTGTCATCTAATGGTTTTGCATATTTAATTAACTGTCAGCATACCCACTGTAAGTTTCTTTGCCAGGTAGGAGCTGCTGGAAGTTATGTCAGTCTTTGTGTAAACAGTCTATGTATTTTTTGAATCAAGACAAAGGAAAACCATTTATACATAGAATATATCTATTTTTTTCTTGTATTAAATCAAGGGAAATGAAAAGTAACTGGTAGTTATAATACTCCCTGAATGGTATATCTACAACAGTATACAATAAATTTGAAAACAGAAATGAAAACATGTAGGAAGATTTTACACTGTATCTTTTTTAGGCTTCAATCCAATTACATAGGACATATGAAAGGTTACTGTGATTTAGGCCATCTTAGAAAGCCCAGGGCATAAAGCTAAGTATAATGGTTTGTCTTCTTTAGCATTGTTTAATTTGAGTATAAAATATGTTTAGATTTTATGACTGTTTTGGTACTATCCCAGCATCTTTGCAAGAGATAAGTCTTTGGCAATGCCATTTGTGTAGTGACTTAGGGAAAAATAAAATGAGATTAAAGACACTTGAGAAACAGAAACAGCTGGCTTACAGCTTATAATGATGATATGAATTTTGTGGTCTTGTTGCTTCACCTAATGGTGATTTACTGGAGCGGTTTTTGAAGGCTGAGTCAACACACTTAAATTAAGAGCTGGCAGTTGATCTGTACTTGCAGTACTGTGGCTTCAGTCTGTAAGGAAGCCTGGAACTTTGAGAGGCAAAGTGGCCGGGGTAAATGAGCCCGTTGGAAAGACAGACACATAAAATAGCACAACTAGATACTGAGCTACAGGGAACACTCATTTACCCAGTTGTTGCAGCACTGTCTGATTTGTTCTTGTGATGCAGTAGATGCTCTAAGGTGAAAATAGAGTACATTACTGTTTCTGCAGAAGAATGAGAGACTGGGTGGCATGAAGTAACTGTTCTGGACAATTTTTCCCTTCAGAAAGCCAACAAGCTGTGATCCCCATGTCAAATGTTGACATTTGTTTTTTTAAACTTTTCTCCCTCTTCACCAGACTCCTAAAAGTTTTGCCAAGAGAAAATTCTTGTTTCTCTTCTCTTCTCTTCTCAGACTTCCTATTATTTCTGTGATTTGATTGTTTCAAGCAGCATGACTGTCAGGGTTTGTACAAAGTACTGAGAGATAAAAAACGCTACATCTTTTTGTTCACTCTTGTGCTATAAATCTATGTAGATGCACAGGCTGTCACTGCCTGTGGCTTTTTTTGTCTTGCCAGAGAAAGTAAACTTTAATTTCTCTCTGTGGAAGAAAGTAGAACAAAGGGAAGTAAATAAAGTGCCATTCCTTTTGATATTTTGTGGCTAATTTTATTCTTCATAATTTGATCACAGCCATGTGAATTCTGAATGCTGATTTCCCCTGTTACTGTAACTAGTTCTGACAACTTCCTTTGCATCATCATTTGAAATTAATTTTCATACATGCTCCAAGGGGAAATGATTATTCCCCCTTCTCACCCTTGTTCCATTTTGTGAAGATCTACAAAATGGTCACCTGTCAGGTAACAGTAAGTGCATTGAAATGCTATCTGCTGATTACTCTGGAGGAGGCAGTGCAAATGCTTGAGGTTCACTTATTAAGGGAGGAGGAAGCCCTCTTTCCTCTTCTCCATGAGCACTTTCCCAGATGGTGCAATGTAGGTGGAGATGTAATGGTAAAGTAGAATGAAACATTGTGCCACTGTGTATTTTGGAGAAATCTATTTCTGACTTTTCTAGAGAAGAAAGTGCCATGGCTTCAAAGCAGTGCTATCCTGTGTGTTTTCGCCCTTTACATTTGCTACTATCTTCTGGTTTCGCTAGCAATATATAGTTCTGAGATTTGGCAAAGTGAACATTGCAGATGCTTTTCCTGTGGCACCAATGATATGTAAGTTCTTTTAGGTCTGGACTGTATATGGAGTATTAAATTGCACTGTGCCTGTGTGATTGCAGTGAAGCTGCACATAGAAAGCAAAACTGCTGCCTCATCCAGTCTTGTCTGTCATGATAATTTTATAGATTCGTGAATGAAGTGAGCTACATAATTCAGTCCATGTGGTAAAATGGATTTGATTTAAAATAAGACACATAGTGCTGTGGAGCATATGATATGATTGCACCCAAAAGGGCCTTTGAAATTGTAAATAGAATTTAGAAAGGAACCTTCCTAAGAACATCTGTGCCTGATGATAGGCAAATATGTGCTAAATTTGCTACTGGAGTTCAGAAAAATGTGTAATAAATTGAGTGCTTGTGATTCTGCCCCAGAATTTCCTTTTGAATTTTGAATG
Organism: Formicarius rufipectus; assembly: GCA_013399695.1. Taxonomy (NCBI): domain Eukaryota; kingdom Metazoa; phylum Chordata; class Aves; order Passeriformes; family Formicariidae; genus Formicarius; species Formicarius rufipectus. The sequence goes on from VXAU01003555.1 coordinate 247,506, forward strand.
TGCCAATAATTTTCTGGCTTGTATGGGGAAGGATGAGCTGTGTATGTATACAAGGGTTGTGTGATGCTATAAATAGCATTGGAAATGCACAAATTTTAAGTTTGAAATGAGTGAGTGACTCTGGAAGATATTTCCCTTGTATTTGGGGTATACACAGTTGTACGTATGAATTCACTACAGAAAGATGAAGTAGGCATTTGAGGTGATGTTTCTAGTACATAAAGAAATAACACGAGTGATAAGAAACAGTTCAAATTAAAGCACAGAGACTTGCTGTGTCACGTTGTCTCAGGCCAATGCTGAGATCATCTCTTGCTATGTCTCTTCTTCAGAGTATTTGTCTGGCCTATTAAAGTTTTTACAGCTCCCTTTAAGACAAATTCATTCACTTTTTTCAAGCTATTAGTGAATTTTTTGGGTATTTTATTCCTTATAATTTAGAGAAGTATATTGTAATGTTCTTCTTCAAATTATCAGATAACTGAATGAACAGTTGGAGAATGTATTCCCATGGTAGTTTGCACATATATTTTGGAAGACCATTGTGCTTTTTCCCTTCTCATGTCTTCTTAGTTAAACTGCCAATTTCTCTTTTCTGGATAATTTGCTAATTGTTTAACTTTTTCATGAAGCTCTGTGCCCAGAACTTGGTGCTGTTTGCTCAGACCTTGCTAGAGCTCAGCACAGTGGAAGGTGGTGTTGCTCTTCCACACTTTTCTGATTAGTTGTGTTGGCTCAGCTATGCAACCCTCTAGGTCATCACTTTTCCACATTGCATTTGCAGTGTTGTTGTGTTACTCAGTTACGTCATAAAGCATTTATCTTAGAGGCGTGCCTTCTTTCTTATTTTATTTATTTTTTCCTCCTCCCTACAATAGTTCTCAAAACTGCCAAGATCTGTTTCTAATTCTTACCCTTTTTTCCAACATTTTTGTAGTTGCTCTTATCTTAGTTGTTTTTGTAAAAAACAAAACAAAACAAAAACAAAACAAAACACAAAAACAAGTGAGATGACTTTTTTTCTATTATTCTGTTGTTAATGAAAATATTCCAAAGTATTGGACTCAGGACAAGTTCCTGTGCAATTTCTTTTTATGAACCTTGATAGTGAAATGTTGACTACTAAATACAGTTTTTCAGCCTGGAATGCTTGTACCTGCGACTCTCTTGTTAGAGTCTGGACAATTAGTGAAGTCAAGATAAATGACACATAATATCATTCCAGTATTCCCAGGGCTTGTTATCCTGTCACTGAAGGAAATTAAGTCAGCCTGACCTGATTGATTCTTGACAAATCATGTTGGCTGTTGCTCATTTTCTTGTTTTCTATAGTGTTCTTACTATTCTTTTCACAGAAGTTGAAGTAAAGCTTTATGGATGGTGAATTTCTTAGGTGTTCCTTTAATCCCTAATGTAAAGAGACAAATTATGTCTGGATTTTTCTGCAGTCTTCTGTTGGTGCACAGAGGCAACTGCTAATAACTCTTAGACACTAATAACCTATTATCAAATTTGTCAAAGAATACTTAAGATATACACAATTTGAAAAAGTCAAACTTACCTAATTACTCTATGGCCTTTTCTTGCCAGTTGAAACTCAGATTTTTGCTTCTTCATCTGTGTGGTTAAATAATAATCTGAAACACAGTATTTCTCATTCGTGAGAGTGGAAGCAGGGGGAAGTATTGAACATTTGTTCTTTCTTGGCATAATTTTTTAATAGCTTACCTTTGCATTCTTGTTACTGGTTTGAATACAAAATTGCTGTTTTCAAAAAGTAACTCTATAGATAAATACAGGTATTAAAATACCATTTATTGGTATTTACCATTTGTCGCTCTATAACGAAATTGACAGTTTCCCTAGCAGGATGTTTAAAATAATAATTAAACAAAAGCAAACCAAAAAAACCCACCAGCTCATCTTTGTGTTGTTAAGAAGGTTCATCTGCCGGCAATGAAGTAAACTTTTACAGGACAATATGGAACTGAGTGTACGAATTTGCAAGCAATTTGATCTGAACCTTAAACATGAATTGTGTGCTATTACAGGAATGCTTGAATTAGTGTGTATATTAGATACCCTTGCCAGTCTTTGAAGTATGCACTTAAAAAAAGAACTGATTTTATGATGTTGGAAAGCAGAGACTGATTTTGAACAAAGGCCACCTATATCTTAGGTCAAGTAGGCAGTGTCTGTATACTTAAAGGTAAATGTGGAAATGAATGATGTCTGGTAGTAATAAGACCTATCTGTTGCTCTTCCAAGAAAGGTTAGTCACATAAGGGTGTCTGTATAGACCTTGCTGAAATATTAATGTGTTGAGTTGGCACTGAAGAGTAGGCAGGGATTTTGCCTCAATTACGTCCACAGTGGGAAAGATGCCATTTTTAGAACAGTTTTTTGCAAATTGGAGACAGCATATCATGGAATTTGTGTTGACAGTGAATGGTATATGGAAAATAGGCATAAAGGATAAAAAAAACCCCAACAAAACCTCTGTTCTGATCACTTTAAGCATGGAAAATTTAAGCATGGAGGGAATTAAAAAGGATTATGAAATTGTGCACTTTTACCTTTAAAGACTGAAAGGCTTAGTAGTAAGTAGAAAATTGCTTAAGCAGGTGATGATTAATGTTTGAGTGCATTGTATTGTCTTTTAGGTCTGTTTAGACAAATTTTGTAAAGCTCCATGGTGGCTTCACAAACTGTGTTTTTCTGGAATACATAATACAAATTTGCCATGCTCAAGTATATAAGAGATTCTAACATGAAAAACTAAAGCAAATGACACTTCAATACAGAAACCTAATAATAATGAAGAAAATTGAAGGCTAGTTTAGTCTGTTTAGAGCCTGTAGACCAGAAAAGAACTTTTGTATGGGCAAAGAATACTCGATTCTTCTGAGGCAGGCAATCTATCTTTGGTTTGTAACTTGCTACCTGTAATGGTAACAGCAGTGAAACTATGAGAAAATTACAGGAAAATATATTTATCAGAAATAAATGGCAAAAAGTCCCAAAAGTTTTAAGTCATTAAGCTGACTGTGCAAATAGACTATAAAATATCTTTGCTGTTCTTATGCCTTCCTGTTGGGTGTTTTTTGTTTTCATGTATATTCGGCTTCACAAGCTGGAAAACAATACCTGGTGCATCTTAGAGGAGGGTAGTCTTTGGTTTTGTTTAAACATGTATCAGTTTTATGAAGGACTGTAACACCTTGGAAAACCTTATTCTGCTGAATTACGGTTGCTGCTAATTACTGCTGCCTCTCATGCTGCCTTGCATTGATGGTCACTCTAAGAGTTCTCTGTAGCTGTGTTTTACTTTCTGCTTGGGCTATAGACTGCCTTCAAGCTCTGCAGTTGCTGCAGTCTGTGCTTGTGCAGTTCTCTGCTTGTTGATGCTCTTGGCTCAGAGCTCCTGTGTATGAGGATGACACAAGTGATTAATCATAGAAAGATGGTCGTGCTTTGTTAAAGTCTTAGGCTCAAACCATGGAGTGGCACCCATAGCAAAAACTTTCAAAGCTCTTCAGTTGGCATTCCTGTCTCTTGTATGTCTGTGGTATCTCTCTTTTTTTGTTTCTTATTTTTTCTTAAATAGTGCATGGATGTTTACTGTCTGACCAGGTTTAAGGCAGTCATGTTGTGCTTTTGTTACCTGTGCTTTTCCTCCCACATACTCATGTATCCATTCATGGCATGCTCATTTATGTTTTCTGTATTCTCAATAGGAGATGACATTTACCAGACTTGAAACAAACGCCATCTTTCTTCAGCTTGAGGTGGTCATCATTTTCTGCCTATCTTACTAATTGGTCTTGCTGAATTTTTGGCATCTCTTGTTCATTTAAAATTCTAGTCTGTGAACCGATGATTAAAAATCTCAGCATGCAGCAGTTACAGTCCACTATGTAAAGCTAAAGAGCTATTTAGCTCTCTTCTCAATTTAATTTCCTCCAATTATGCATTAAGAGTTAATTATTGTTTTGCTGTTTTCAAGTAACAGTATTTATAGTTAATTATTATGTCTGAATTTATTGAAAATAAAGATAATAAAGAAAAACAAGGCTTAAGAATGTCTGTCTTAAGGTAGGTATATGATAAATGCATGGGATGTTTACCATCCAAATTAAGTGTAGGTTACATCTGTTTGAGGTGTCACTGGAGATCACTATTTAGCAGCTAATTAATGAAATTTACCTTTCTTATCATCATTCTGACTCTCTTTGGAATAGGGACTTATATTTTTACAGCTTTAATAAGGAATAACCAATTACTTGAGTCTGTCAGAAGTTAGGGTTGAATTGTTCCATAAACAAGAAGTTTTTAAAAAAAAATACCCAAGTCATTTAAAATCATTAATTTAAACTAACTTGCCATCCATCTTGCCACTTCTGTAATTTTAACCATAATGAAACAGAGCTGTTTACTAAGATGGAGTGGCCTGGTGGTTGTGAAGGCTGTGTGTGTTCTCCTTTCTGCTGTGGCATGAAAGATGACAATTAAATACAAAAGTAAAGATGCAATACTGCTGTGGATTAAATTGTTTGTTAAAAACCCCACAAAAAACAAACATGAGAGTAAAACCACTCCCCAGAGGCACTGATGATGTTCAAATTTTGAAAACTTTTCATATTTTAAATATGAAAATGACTTTTTTCTCATTTAGAACTATAGCTGTACAAACCCTATCGATGTGTGACATAAATACTCACACATGATTTTCAAGATTTTAGATTTCTAATATGTGCAGTTTCAATTTTCTATACTCTTTCATGGTTCCTGCCTTCTGGCTTGATGTAAGCAGGTTTCTCCTTTCTAAAGACCATTCTTGTAGGCATTCAGCATCTTCAGACTTACCAAGATCCTTCTTGGTCTATTGTATGCGCTTGACATGTGATAGGTCATCTGCAAAAAAGCAGGAGTTAGGTAGCAGTCATTCCATGGTGGGTGACCTACTAGCCCACATAACTGGTGATCAATCGCTTCAAAGTCCCAGGTTTTCTAGTAATTTACTCCCGGTCATAAAACAGAAATAGCAACACTTGTCTTGGATGAAAGGAGATGCTAAAGTGAAGGACTTCTGATAGATGTTCTTTTTCCTAAAATTTCCATAAATGTCCCTTATTAAAGTTTAGACCAATTTAATATTATTTAAAATAAATTTGTAAGCACACAGCATGTTGTTTAATATACAGAACTTAGTTTAGTTAAGATATAACAGTAAGGATCCCCAAGAAAGGTGCTCTATTGCCTAACTCTCTTATACAGGTCCTCTATTCTGTATTGTTCAAGAAATAACTTTACAAAATGATTAAGCAATTCAGAGACCTACTGAACTCTAGGTATTTAAGTATCCTTATTTTCTCCTACATTTACAAGTTTTGAAAGCAACCACCTCTGCAATATTGAATGAAAAAATAAGAGAAAATATTATGTAAATACCAGTTTATTTTGGTTAATGTTGCCTTTCATCTCGTGGTCTGCTTGCTTCTTTAGGACAAGAAATTCTGTGGGTGGGCAACTGAAATGAGAAAGACCAGATGAGAAAGTGTATTACACAAGAAGGCTGGGTGTGGGTAGAGGCAAGTAAGTTGAAAGAGGGAGAGAGACTTATTAATGATTACCAGGTTAATGCCTGGAAGTGGACTTGATTCAGAATCTCTTCAGATCGTTTGAGAATCAGAACAGTCAAAGGGTTCCTGAAGCAAGTATTCCCTTCCTTGTCATGTGCATTGAATGTGCAGTGATTTTTGTCCTATATTTTAACTTAGTCTCAGATTGTGTTGTGCACTGCAAGGTGAAAATTTTTCCTCTTCTCTCTGCCCGTTCTTTATATCCAAATAGTGAATACTTTTTTAATGTATTGTTGTATTTATTCCGCTGCATGATGAAGAGTTGTGGCTTAACCTCAACTGGCAACTAAGGTTCATGCAGCCACTCACTCCCTCCCCGCCCCCTGCAGTGGGAAGGGGAAGAGAATCAGGAAAAAAATCCCAGCTTATGAGTTAAGAACAGTTTAATAACTGGAACAAAGTAAAATATAATAACCATAATGATACTGAAGTAGACTACTATTATTGCTACCAATGGTAATGATAGTAATGGGAAAAAAACCTAACCAACCACAGCTGAAACAAGTGCTGCAAAATGCAATTGCTCACCACTTGCTGAGTAATGGCCAGCCCATCCCTGAGCAGTGACCAGTGGCTCCCAGCCAGCTCCCCCCAGTTTATATAGATCATGATGCTCTGTAGTGTGCAATATCCCTTTGGCCAGTTCAGGTCACTTTATCTGGGCCATGCTCCCTTCTGGCTTCTTGTGTACCCGCTCACTGGCAGAGTATAGGAAAATGAAAAGTCCTTGACTTAAGCACTACTTAGCACAACTAAAACATTAACATTATTCTTATAATAGATCCAAACACACAGCACTGTACTAGATACTAGAAGAAAATTGACTTTGTCCCAACCAAAACTAGGACAAGAAGAATGAGAGGAAATGTTTCAATTTGCTAAGTAATGGAAAGAGTAGATCTTTCAGACCTGTGCATTCTTGTATTTAGTTTGTAAAAGCATAACATGAAATTTGCTGCTTCCTTCTCTGACTGGACTGGGAAATAATTTTCTTGCTTGTTATTGTATGATTTCAATTTTCTGAGCTATCTGCAGTAGCATCTTGTCATGTATTTAATGAGTAGTACTTACTATGTTTGTCATAAGCTATGAACCCTGTCAGAATTAAAAATAGGGTGTTAAAAGACTTTAGTAGGGGCAAATCCACTGTTGTAGGTGCTCTGACTCTGCCTAACAAGCAGAGAGTTGACTAATGTCAGGAAGTTCTAGATCCCTAGAGCTCCTTGGTGTCACTCCTGTGGTGAGTTTAGAGTCAGGCACTGGGATTTCTGATGCTCTCAGAACTTGAGAAGAGAGACATGATACCCTTTTTCATCCCGTGTATTCTGTTTTCTTATGATACATGGTAATTTATTGCTACAGCAACTTTTAAAAGCATGCTAATTCTGTTGAAGGAAAGAGTTAACATGTGAAATATAGACTCTTCTAAAGTAAATGAAGATGCTTGTAAGATTTTTAAGTTTGTGCTTATACACTTTTTTCTTCCCTGCCCTTGTTAAAAATCAAATTAGTACACCAGTCCAATAATAATTGGAATCACAACTCTTACTTTTAGAAAGAGAATGGAGAAAATGTCCTCCTTGTCAATATGGATTAATGAAATATTGATTGAGATTCTGTTATCTTCCAATGGAGACTTTATTTCTCCCTGGTTTTATCATAATTTTAATCACTAACTGAATTAATACGATTTGCTATATTTGCCTGTTTCTTAGGGTGAGCAACATACAAGTGTTAAATATTGACTCAAAGTTTTAAATATTCTTCTAGAATTGCATCAGGAAACAGTGTTCGTATTTTTCATATGGAGCTGTCATTCAGGAAATATTTTTGTAGCAGTGACCCAAGTAAACAGCAGTTCATCTGACTGATGATCAGTGTCTTTCTTGACAGAAATGTCAGGTCTTGATGATTAACCTCACTTTCAATTGAAAGTTTGTGGCCTGCTGTCAGATAAACAAGTTGATCTTTGACTCTTTTTTTGCATAATACTCCTGGAAGTTGAATACAACATGCCAAATCCAGTGCTGTCCATTCTAAGACAGGAAGACAGGAAAGCACAGAGAGTCATAAAAGACAAGAGCTGTATCTAAATTACATGATGTATATTGTGATAGTACCCAAAATGTGAAACACTAGATTCAGTGCTTCCATCTGTAAGGCATTGTAGATCGTGGTGTTGATAAGCAGTTAATACCAGTTTACATGTCCTGGTGTGCTCCAAGGAAGTAAGAATAACTTTTAGTCATTCTGATGTTTGTACTTTTTTCTTTTTAAAACACTGACCTGTAATAAACAAATACTGGCTCTCTCAGCCAATGAGTTTGTTTAGAGTCTCTATAAAGCTTTAATGAATGCCCTGTTTCTAGAAGCTTTCACTAGCAGATAAGTCTTACAGCACTCGTTTGCTTTCAGTGTGGTGGTATTACATTTTTAAAAGGGAAGGGTTGCCATATCTATTGCCAGTTGTTAAATTGCATCCATTGACTCTGGATTTGCATAGTAGCTATTTTAACTGCAATAATGCTACTCATAAGAATTGCTGAAGGTAAGGAGTTAGCATTTGAGTAGATTTTTTTACTTCCTTTATTAATGTATTAGAAAAGCTCATGAGACTGTTATAAGAATCGTGCCTGTACTTTACAGTATCCCAGTGATCTGGATTGTGAAGTGATTGTAGACAACCTACAACCTCTTCCTTGCAATTTGCCCTTTCTGTGTGGATCCAGTATTGGTTGGTTGGTCAGCTCACAAAAAGGTTGCTGACAAGCCTTGATTTATCTGAAGAACTGTGTTACAAACCCCAGTACTTTGAGTTTCTGCAATAAGTGCCACAGACATGCCACAGAATACTCTTTGAAAAGTCCTAGTCTCTCTGGGCTGCAGACATACGAAAAAAGTCATGACACCCTTCAAGAAATGTGAATTGGCTTACAAAATATAATGGCTGTTTTAAGTTACTATGTTGACCTAAATGCAAACCAGCTTTTAATTTTGATGAGTTTGTGGGCATATATTTGTCTTAGGCGTAGGGGATATGGATTGTTCATGCAAGGTCCTCACTCTCCCCTCTTTCAACCCACTGCCTTGATACAGCCTCTCTCACTGTTCTAACACCTTCTCGAGAGTTTGCTGTGCAGTGGCCTCAGGCAGCTGTTTGACCTCCTGTGTGCTCTGCAGAGCAGCCCTGGCTGGCTAGGAACACTCAAGCAGTCACCAGTGAGCAGTGCATGCTGCCTGGCGGTGAGTGAGGGATATAGAGTCTTGCATTAAGTTTTGGTGTTCCTGGGAGGGGAACACAGGTCTTCTGTGCTGAGATTCTAGAGGTTGGGAGATCTGATAATGCTGAGCCCTTTAATGAACTTTTGACAGTGTAATTTTTTTCATCACTGTGAAATACTATTGCAGAGAACAATGAAGTTATTTTTCTGGCAAATCTGTTCTCTTAGGCCTTGACAACAAGTTCAATTAAATATCCTATTTGAATACAGTTCTGTAGGTGCAGTCCTGTGCATGTCTCTGTAAAACAAGGTGGTAAACCTATGATTTGTGTTGGAAAAAAAGGCAAACAGTGGTGAGGTGTCTCAAGCACCCCTAAGAGCTACAAAATTTAATAATCAAGCTGTCCGACTGATTATTAAAATCCTCTAATTAATCTTTGATAATTTTTTTACTTAATAGCCTGGAAGTGTTACATACAGAAAGTGATGCAGTTTAAAGGAAAAGTAACTAGAGAGACTAGAGACTGCCTTGAAGCTGGATGTAAGAGGTGAAATAAGTTAGCAGCAGCAACTAAATATGGGTTTATGGACTGTCTTCTGCTTGTGGATTCTACTGCTGATTATGTTTTCTTGAGATTTCGCAGAGACCTTGTATATGCTTTGGTGCCTTCCATGCCAGTATCAGTGTGAGCTGAGACTTGGGCACCTTTTTGAAGATGGCCTGAAATCAGCGTAGAGGTTTGGTGTTTTGTTATTTTGCCAGTGTTTTAATGATGCTTTTGAAAAACACACAGCACAAATATTTCTCTGCTCAGGAACATTAACAATATTGTGGTAGTTGCAGATGCAAGTGAATAATATGCACTTGGGGATGTGTAAGAGCTGGGTAGCTGTACCAAAAGATCCTTGGATTTTGGCTTATACCACCATACATCTATGGAAAGTGACACAGACAGTTCAGTGTTGATGAAGGTGTAATGCTTAATCTGCTGAAAAAAGCTAATCTGCCATAAAATTGAGTTCTTGTAAATGTTGATTCTTTGCAGAAGAGAACAAAGTACTATGGGAGCTAATCTGTGGGATAAGGAGAAAACAAAACAAACCAATCTAGAAACACAGCAGACATCATAGATATTGTTTTCCATCAAGTCACCAGACTGTGATGTTTAAAACAAATTAACCTGCTTTAATCCCATTGCAGTTTTCTGTTGGCAGTAGATTAATGGTTTTAATTATCATTTTGTAGGCATTTATGGTCGTTGATAAGCATGGCACTTTACAGAAGTAGAAATTAAAACCTGAAGAACTTGCAGTCTTAATCAAAGCAAGTGATAAATATTGTAAAACATGATCAGAGAGATTGTGTTCTAAACAAACACTGTCTGATCCTTTACTAGGTTGCAAATGCATTGTTGGCAGAATTTTTAAATTATTTTCTTAGCAAGAGAACAAAAATAGGTGATACCAGTAATTGTAAGTAGGAAAGCTTAGTGCACTAGAAAGGGAATCTTATCCAGGTATCCACGTGGCATGTAGGTGTAATACATCAGTTGGACGTTGAAGGGAGTCTTCAAACAACATGTGATAGTGATTTGAAGAGAAAACAGAAATGCAATGGTCATGTTAGTTTCAGGACTAGGAGAAACTGTGTTGTGCTAGGCGTGTTGATTAGGCTGAGTTGAAATAGGATGGTCAGAAGGGAAGAGGTATGGCAGCTAAGACAAGAAAAAAGTTTGATGTAGGAGTTCTTTCTAGCAGCTGATGAGAAATGTACACACTTCATAAATATCCTAGAGAGATGGAAGAATATTGATCTAAAATAAGTCATGGGGTACTCACAGATTACTGAGAGGATAATGAGATTGTTCTTTATGTAGCCTGCTGGGTGGAAATGAGGTAGTTGGTCTGCATAATGTTATTGAAACAACCTCTGGTAACTCAAAAATTTAGAAATAGTAACCACTTGAGCTATACCACTTGTTAAGAGAAGTCTTAGCTAATACTGTTTATTATTGGAATATGGTTCTCAAGGCATTCATGCTTCAGAAAAGAAATTCCACCTGTGGTATCTGGCNAGTATTGCTACTTTTCAGTCATGTGAATAATAATTTCTCAGTAAATTATAGGCTATTATCTGTTACCCTAACAGTTCCAAATGCTGCATGTCCAAAGGAATTATGCTGTGCTATAAATTAATACATTTTATTTATCTCCCTCAAAGTCTCTGGAAGTAATTACTTCCAGTCCTGGTCAGCTAAATATCGAATTCAGAGCCACCCCAGGAATAAACATCTTAAAATTCNCCCCCCCCCACTGAAAGAGGGTATTTTGTTTTAGCTCCTGTCTTTCTGTAAGTAATGCACAACATTTTCAACATTATCTCTGGTTTTTTTCCCCTCTTTTTTCTTGTAGTAAGGTGCCATCTGTTCACTTGGTAAAAAAATGGAGGATTGCCTATGAAGATCCATGAGGAAATCTGGGATGTAGGCAGTTATAAAGATAGCAAAAACTATTGTGGCAGTTTTGTTCATTATTAACTCAATACTTTTTTCCCTCATATAAAAATGACTCTGGCACTCCAATGGCTAATTTTACAAGTACTGCAAATCCCACATGAAAATTAATCAGTTATATACAAGTGCTGCATATGCAAAGAAGGAGTATTCAGATGCATGGAGTTTTTTTCTGATTGTGCAATATTTAAATTTAGCAACAGAAGCCTTAATGAGTTTCATATTCTGTATGAAGGACTTTGTACTTCACCTGCTTTATCAGTAGAGTAGCAGAATCTGAAAAATTCCACTGAGGAAGGGAATGATCTTGAAAACTATAGGAAGTTGGAGTGAGAGTGCTGGAGCTGGAAGCTGCTCTTCAATGACAGTGGGATGTGGCTGGCTGTACTGGCAATTCCATTCAAATCAGAAATGGTCTCTTGAGGGACATCTCTCATAACAGGCTTGTCCTTCTATTTTTGGTTCATATCATCCAGTGAATTTGGACTGCTGAAACTGTTCTAGATGCAACCAAACTAGAAGATAAAGTCCCAAGGCACACCTCGGTGTGATCCAAAGGCTCTGGTAGGCGTGTAGTCTGTAGGGTCAGTTAAGAGTTAGCCTGAAGGCCCTGAGCACTGAAGGAGGGCAGTGGGCATAAGCTCAAATGTTTGCATTCCACAGATCTGTTTCTGTTGCACTGCTGTGCTTCCTGATATAGATGTGGCCTGTATCACAGGTCTATTGCTACCTTTAATGTGCAAGAACAGTGTTATAGGTATTGTTCTAGCAGTAATTTTGAAACCATGGCATTTGGACAGAACAAGCATTATTGTTAGAGTACTCTTAGCAGGATAGCCTCCCAAATTCCTCCTGTAGTCTTATTAAAACAGATGCTGCACAAACAGAATAAAAATATTTTCTCTGACTTGAGTAATCTAAAGTGAAAAGTAAGAGATGGGTTTATATGACTAGACCTCGGTATGCATTCAGAGTGATAGGAGATAGAGAAACCTGCTTCCTTGTCTAAATAGATGAATATAATAGATATCATTTATTATGTCATGTAATAGGAGAATTTCACTTTTCTTAGCGTTACAGTGGTACAGATCTGTTTCTTCAGATTTGAATGTGAGGCATGCTTCTTGATTATTTGGGGAAACTCAGAAATGCAAATCACCTGAGAACATGTGTGTCTATATTCAGTACAGAAATACTGGTGCTTCCTGACCTGCCATCTCTCCCTATCTTGTGTTGCTTTGTCGAAGCTTTGTGTTGATGAAACAGAGTAAGCTTAGTATGTTAAGTCTGAGTATCATGGCATAAGAAGGAATCTTCTTGTGAAAAGAGAATGAGTAGTGGGATGTTGATGTATACTGCTGGCTCATATTAAAGATAGCAAAATTAAAATGGACCATGATGAGTAGCAATGCTTTCTAAGGTGATTAAAACTGCAAATGAAAGACTGTTGGAAGAAACAGTCCTAATTACACAGGAGCAGTAGTTGGTTCTTAATTGGCTACTCTCCAAAAAAGATCTTCAGGGTAATTCTGGGTTTGAGTTTAGTGGTGTTTCAGACAGAGTTGTCTAAACAAAAACAAGCAAAGACAATTTCAGGAATTGAAAGTAATAGTTTCTAATAAAAGAAGATTAAAAAAAAATGGAAAACCTTATTTATCTGCCTATTATTTATACTGCTGCATTGGTAAATGTTTTTACTGGATACTATGGCTTTTTTTTTTGCCTTGTCCTCAGAAGGTTGTAATTCAACTACAAAAGCTACTGAGAAAAGTAAGCAGAGCAATCGGATGTCCTGGTTGGCTTAGAATGGGATGAAAGTAAATAAATTATGATTCTTAGTATGGAAAACCACATGCCCATATTAATCTCATTGAAATCTATGAACTTTTTAATAGGTGGGAGAAGATGAAGAGAGAAAGATTTGTTTATGTCTTCTAACCTGAGAATGAGGAGATATCTAATGAGGCAGTAAGTTATCAAATATAAGGAAATACTTTGTCATGTGACAGATAATTAAATTCTGGGACTTATTTCTGTGAGATGATGTAGTGGCCAGATGTAAAAATGAGCTTAGTGTTTTGACAAAATCATGGCAAAAAAGAGTAGTCCATCAGGGTTATTAAACATCATGTTTGAACTGTGTCTGATTCATTTATTCCCGGGCTCAGTAGTAGTTTCAGGCAAGCAGAGTGTATCAAAGGAAGGATTCCTGCTATTGCATACTGTGTTGCATTCTTTAGCCTGACCTCTTGCAGCTACTCTGAAGTTACATTCTTGGCTGTGTATCTTGTTCTCTTTCTTGTACCAGAAGGCAGTTCATTCACTTGTTCTGCCTTTATTTAGGAGCAGAAGTAAAACATAGGTTCCTTCCCAGCAAAGAGGCTTGAAGGCCTTTTCTGGTTTTACATTGTTTATATTAAGTACTTTTATTTGATAGTGTAGCACTATTGTCAGAATATCCTATTTTGATCCTTTCAAAATGCAAGCTGTGGTTTTGGGTCAAAACTACATTCTGTCTAGAAATACTAATTGATGAAATTGAGGACTTTTAATGATCAGGGTATTGTCGTGCTTAAAGGTAGGGAGCCGTTTTTGTCCTCTGCAGATAAAAGGTGTTTTGATTGTCATCTGTTAGCCAACGACCTGAGAAACTTTGTGAGACAGGAGAGGAGAAAAAGAATTTTACAGCATAGATGTATAAAATGCTTGCACAGGCACACACAGATAAATGAATGATTTGCTTGATAGAGCTGCACCATTTGTTGTTTCTTACACACTGACTTAGACTATTAAACAAACAGAAAAGCTATCAAAACTTGTTTGAACTCACTCAGTTGTTTGCTTTAGCTAGGGTGTTGTTTATTTGTATCTTCTTTTATCCCCTCTGCACCATATCAAGCAAAGAAATTTCTAAGCCCTCAGCTGCTGGCTGGATGTCTGCCTGGTGTCTGTAGGTCTCAGAGGACTATTTTGGCCCAGAGGGGAGGGAGAAAGAGTGGATATGTGCATGTACAGATATTTTCAGTTAATCCCTTCCTAATTGGGTTACTGCTGAGCTCAGTACTGCCAGCACCGTTGTGAGTTTCAGAACATTTGTGCTTTTCCACTGGGAGCTTGTTATTAGGTGATAATCTCACTTTTTAAATTTAAAAAGAAAATGTGTTAAGGAAAAAAATATGGAGGAAACAAAATGCATCCTAAAAGCCCTTGAAACGGAAGACTGTTAAACTCTTATATTTTGATTCGTGGGTTTGGAATTTTTAGCAGTGCTTGACATTTGCAACCTGATAGAATAACCTCTTCCATTGAATTGCTGGTAATCAAAACTGAAATTGTGGCTGGTAAAAGCGATACTTAAGAGTTCTGAAAATGCTGGTACTCTTTTAGTGGATGTAATCTGTATAAGGATAAATTAAGCCTATCTTCCATGTTTTCAGTGAGATAACTACTGACTTCTCTGAAAAAGGCAAAGCATTGATTACTAGTGTGGGTATTTTCTAAGTATTGCTTTCATTGTCCTTTTGATTCAGACTCAGGACGAATTTTTAATCAACTAAATCTTTTTCTGATAATACTTCCGTTTACAAATTCACTAAATGGAGAATGTAGATTTTCAAACTCCTCATTTTTCTCAATAACAGTGGTTTAGTATTTGGCTAGGATACTGCTTAGGAAAGGAACAATGCAAATTAAGTAGATAATCTAAATAGCAATTTCACCTTGGCAAGTGTTTGCATGTAAATGAAAACAAAGTCAGTTTTGTTTTGGCATTATGATGTAACACAACAACAGTTTTAATGTTTCCTCAACTGCAGACTGAAATCAGAGTCTGCATAGCAAATGTTTGTCAAATTCCAAAATTTGCTTTAATTTTTAATAATTCATTATTTTTGTGAATGTGTTGTGTAAGATTTGAGCTACTGAGAAAATAAAAGGTATACTGAAATATCCTGTGTAGCAGAGGCTTTCTTTTGGCTTGCTTAAATAGCTTCTTGGTGAAATAGTGTCACTTTTTTTAACAGTTTGCTTAGTGGTTTGTTCCTACCGCTGCCATCAGAAGTCTATGCTAGAATCTCATTGCTCTGATGTGTACAAACCATGGTCTCTCCTATGTAGTTAATGGAAAGGAGTGAGCACCAGGAAAGGATTGATCTTTAGGAGCCAGACTTAATTGTTCTGGGTTGCCTTTTGTTAGATTTTTTTTTTTGTGTTTCCATTGATGAAATAAGTAATAGCTGGTTTAGGTTTTCTGTGTAAATCTTCTTGTTCTAGCCCAAACATATCCATAGCCATTTTGTAGAATTATGGGAAGCAGAGCGTGGTTTCATCAATAGGATTTTTTTGTTTGTTTGTTTTCTTAAGAAAGACAATGGTAGTTTTTCATAAATGTATACTTAAAACCAGCAGAGAAAATATCAAGGCATTGGTCTGACCTGCTCTGTTGTTCTATAGAGAATTTTCATCTTTCATGTTAAAAAAAACAAGATCATGCTAATACTAATGTAGCGAAGTGTTACTAAGCAAGTGAGTGAAAAGACAAATTGTCTTACAAGCCCCTGTTTGTAAATAATGTTTTAAACAGAAAAAAGTTGACAGAAAAATATTAGAGCTACTAGTGAGAGCAAGTTGTCAGAGTTTGTGAGGTTTCATGTTTGCTTGGTTGGTTGGTTTTTAAAATAATCCAACAAAAATCTCTACCATAAATTTGTCCTTATTGAACAAAAAGATGACCAATCTGCCTCAGAAGATTGAAATCCAAGACTCTAACTAAAGTAATGCATCTGAAGTTCCAGTGGATGTTTTCAGGTGAAAGGTGGGGATTGATACCATGTGTACTCTTATTTCACCTGTTGAAGCTATGATTGTGACTTGGAGTGCGAGCATGGACTCCTTCAAGTTAGATGCATGCATGTTTACTTAGTTTATTCTAGCAGGATCTTATCCTTTCATTGCTCCCGGCTTTCTCAGGAGCAGTGATGGGAGAAATGTTTTGAAAAAGGGTGTCAGTGTTGAACTATGAAAGAAAAGACATTGCATGCCAATGTGATTTGTATTACTTTGAAAATATGCCGCAAATTAGTTTTAGACTAAATGAATGTTTTAATAGGGTTGAGATGTCATTTCAGACAAGCTCTTCTAAGAAGGCAGTGCATCATCTGATTTTTTTTTTCTTAGCATAGGTTCTGTGCTGCTGTGAAACCAATTATGAAACCACAAAATTCTGTTGCATTAATCACAGAGAAATAGAAATACATCTCCTCTTTAGCTGCAATATGAATGTCTGAAATGCATCAAATGATAACATGAAATACACTAATTTAATGTAATGACCAGATTTTGTCAATAAATATATAATCAACATAAAGGTTGTGAAATTAAATATGGGAATTTATGAATAGCTTGATTTCATATTTACTTTGAAATATATGTATGCCAGTCTTAATTATCCACATTATCATATTCTCTTTCCTTGCTTAAAGACACATGGATTTCATAAACTAGAAACACCTCTATTAAAAATTATCAGAAATGTGGTAAATAGTGTTTTGCTGGAGTACTTACTGCCCTAGTCTAAATTCAATAGCAACTTCCACAAATTCCTGTAATGTATTAAGTCCTTAATGCTGGTGGGATATATTGTTGGCTAGACTTCATGAACGAAGTTTTTGGGTTAAGCCTGCACAATGGCCGGTGGGATATATAGACCAGAGAAGAAATTACTGGAGGAATTAAGCACCTACAATTCATGCACACAGTTAATTTTCTGTGTTTAGCAATAATACTAATGTTATGAGACCAGGTATAGGAATCACAGTACTTCTGGTTGGCAGTGAAATGAAGATTTGTCCTTCAAACTATGCAAGGGACCCACACAAACACAATGAAAAGGAGTTGAATGCATAATTCTTGGTGTAAGAAATTGCATATCTTGCAATGAAGCATCCCAAATTACTAAATAACTTAAGCTGATGTTGTCACAGTCTAGCAGGGATGATTAGTCATTATAGACAGACTCTTGGTCCCTCTAGAGTTTTTCTTTAATTTCACTGCTGCCTGTATAAGGAACCAGTGAGAAAGTGCTGTTTGCTTCAGGATGAATACCAAACCTTAGTTTTTACACATTGGCTTGTACATCTAGATGGAAGGTGCATCTATTTTTTTCTTTCAACTATTATTTTGAGAAGTATTTTTAAAATGTTGGTTTTAAATCCTGACATATGGAAACAGTGTGTTCATAAAAAAATTGTTTCATGATATATCTTTTCATGTTGCAATAGTTATATGCGATTCCAGTAAAGTTGGGATTGGATTAGGTGTCTTTAAAATATGAACTTTTACAGAAAGCTTCCCCAACTGTGAAAGTATATCAAGGGTTGGTGTATATATAAAAAGTATGCTCTGACTGACTGACTGACTGGGTTTAAAAATACAGAAAGCCTTATAAGATCATTAATTTTTCTTCTTATTTTCTTCTCTGCTGCCTTGTATGTAATGGAATCCTCCCTTGTTGCCCTATTTATGGAAAAATTATTCTATGGAAATACTTGTCTTTGGTCTACTTTCTTAGTATTGAGTTCTTCCATCTTTAGATAGATCTTTGAAGCAGTTGTTAAATTGAATGAATTTTCACTTATTACTACTAATGATTTTAAAGAGTCTTGGCTGGGATAATTGATCATCTTTTTTCTAATGTGAAACTATGAACTGTAGAAAATGAGTTATGGACTGCAAAGGGCAGAATGGTGCATATCTTTGTGATAAGTTACTGACATGGCAAGGGAACTGAAAAACAAACATGGAGTTATTTTTTGAACAAGAGGTATGCTTTTGCCAATTAAAAAAGGTTTTTGTTATAACTGCAGTTTATTTCTGGCAAAACTGTGATTAAGCTTCCCAAGATTGTGAAAAGTTGACTTTGAATCAAAAGACTACATAAAAAGTGACTAAATATGGTTGCAGGTTATGCAGGTGAAGTTCTCTTAACTCCAGTTCTTTGCTGCAGTGGTTCCTGGCTCAGCTCTCTGCTGAGAACAGTGTTTGCATTCATTTGAAGCCATAACAGTTGTTTGGAGTGTATTTTCAGCAATGAATTTCTCATCAGGGAGTAGCTGATCACACTAGAAGTGAGATGACTGCTAGTGCATAGGCTCTCTTTATGCCCCTCACAGGCCAAATCATTGGTCTCTTGTCACGTGCGTGAGCTTCACTGGGCTTGGGGGGCTGTGGATGAGTCCTCCATTGGTCACTGACACGCCCCATCCAGCAGGATGGAGGGGAAAGCAGCAAGCATGGCATGTTTGCTTGCACAAACACGCTGTGCTGTTTCTTCTGTGCTGAGCTTTTCCTCCCGGCACCTGTGCCGTTTTTCTCAGGGTCCTGTCCTCTGCTGGAGTGAGAGGATTAGGAGCGCATGGCAGCTGGAGCTAACCTGATGGATAAGTCTTGATGAACCAAAAGTGCTCAAGCACTCTTTTGACTAAGACCTTTCACCTAACTTGTAATACCCCAAATTTTTACTTTCTGAAATAAAAAAACACATTCATTTCACAGTGATAGCAAAGCAAGCGTTAGCTGCCTGTGAGTAGGTGTTGGTAAAAGCAGAATTTTAGAGAAATATCCACTCCTGCATTACTTTCAATGCATCTAAACTGAAATAATAATGAGTAGAAAGTGTCAAAGGTTTTAAGTCATCAGTTGTAGATTAGGATGTTTATTCAAGTCTTTTGGCAAATTGAATTTACTTCTTTATGATGGGAAAGGCCAAATGTATCATCTAGGGTTGCACTCTTCATTGTGGTTTCATTATAGAGACTCATGTAAGTGTCTCAGTCTGTGGACAGTTATTAATGCTGCTCTCATCTAGAGGTCTGCATCATGTAATGAAATGGATGCCTAGTGGATTGTGTATTAATCAAAACTCTCCAAGGGCTAGTTTGGATCTTAGTGTTGTTTGTTTTCATTTTCATTAGGAAGTTGATTGTATGCCTGTGTGTCAACAGTGTGAAACAACATTGTAAATCTCATGTGGGGAAAGCAGCAAATACGTTTTTAGAAAAGGAATCATCAGGGAGAGGAACTTTCCATGTTGTAGAGTATTTTACATCTTTTGGAAACTGATTTTTTGGGGGGCAACATTGATCAGCCTGATTAAGGAAAATAAAATCCCTTGCATTACAGGAATGAGTTCATATTTGTAAGCCTTCTTTTAAAACAAGCTATTTCTGGTATATGATTTAGAATTTTTCTTAAATATCTAAAGGAAATGAGAGGGAAATTGAGATGTCTTCTGGTAGAACAAAAAATATATCTATTAGTTTGTTAAAGCAGATTTATGTGACTTATTTTATTGAAATTCTTGCTGCCTGTATATTTGTTTTAATCAAAGTGTCTTTACTTCTTTATCTGAAATACAAAATTAATGATTGGCAAAGACCATGAAGTTATTTAATTTTCCCCTCTCAAGTATATAACCTTTCTATATAAACAGAAAGAAAATAAGCAATTAGATGGAATTTATTCTAATCAATGCAGTTAATATTTTAATTAATATTTTTAATTTTTTGTAATACTCTTGCAATTACTAGAGTTTGCAGTGGATGGAAAGTACTGCTGGGCTGCCTGAGAAATTCAGGTAGAAACAGGTGGTAAGTAGATGAAGCAAACTTTCCTTTTGCTTGTTTCCTATCCCTGAACAGACTCTGGCCTTGAATAACAGTGGAAACTTACCTCCTTTATTGATGTTTCAAAAGTGGGGAATAGATTTGAATTTTTAAGAAGTAACTTTAAGCAGGTGTCTTGTCTTCCACATGGCAGTGTTTTCTGAGAGCATCAAGATTTTGAATAGCAGTGAAATATGCCAGAAATCTCTGGTGAGAGGAAGGGAACTTTGAAAAAAACATAGCATGTTGCTTAGCAAATTCATGTTGCCCTCAGTTGATTCCTTCTAGTCTTGTGTGTATTTTTTAGCTTATCATTAATTCAGGAACTCATTTCTGGTACCATATTCATCAAACTGCATGTAAATGTATGTATATTTATAAATATTTATTTTATAGATGCATGTATACTTCAGAAGATTTTGGTATGCTGAATGATCTCATTCTGAGGTTTGCAGTTCTTAGCCTGATATAGAGCTAGATCTATATATTCTTGCAGAGTAGATTAGATAATTCCATAAGAATAAATTTCTACTTAATAATATTTCTTTAGATGAATTTTCTGAGGAAAGAAAGGCATTTTATAGATGAGTTTTTTTCTGTTTTCCCTTGATTCTGTTTTTCAAAGAGACAATAAAACTTTAATATTTTTCAATCATTATGAGTCTTCTAGTTATATGCACAATATAGATATGTTAATTGCTGCTAGTTTTGGTCTCTACTGGTGTTGTCTTATCAGCTCATTTGGAAAGGAACATAATGTAAAATAGTTCTAATTCAGTTTCACTGGAAGTACTTTTTAGGTGCCAAAATCCTACGTCTACATACTGTGTTGTTCTCTTCTGTAGAAGTGAGGTATTCCACTTAACTTTGGGTTGGTGAATTGTTTTCTCCAAATCTAAAGTGTAATTATGCTTTTGCATAGTGAACTGTTTCTTAATTCATTGGTAATGCTAGATTGTCACGCATACAAGTTGTTTTTAAAATGAATGGTAGAAGTGGCAAGGCAACAAATTTACAGTCAAATAAGCTACTACCCTGGATTTTTGCAAGATAATTTTGTATAGCTTGAATTTTACACACTCATATGCAACACACTGATTTTACAAAATGAACAATTTCCATTCTAGTCTTCATCATCAAAAGAATGACAGTCTTAGTGCAGATTTGCCAATATGTTCCTTTTAATTGCCTTATAGGATACTACTTTGCAGAAGATCATATCTTTCAAGTGGTATTTTCCACAGCATTTCATTTGTTAATTGCTTCCGTGTGCATACTCATAATCTTGCAAGTAATAAGCATTTCTACTGTGGTTCATATGAATGCATTGCGAGGAGGGGAAGATGACAAATGAAAAGTGCTGCCTTCATTTTTTTTACCAAAGTTATTTTCAATGTGTGATATATTTAATGTGCTTTGACTGAAGTGCGGAATACAAAATGATGTGGGAAAACATTTAATCCTTTGAGTCATTATAAACTGTTAATTAGAGGTGGAGCATAGAGAGGAAACACTGGACTGCTCAGTGGTCTAGGCAATGTAACCCTGGCTTTGCAATCAGCCCTGCCTTGGGCTGCTAATCTGCAGAGCTTCATTTCACCCTAAACAGTTGTGCCATTCTATGAAAGCTGCATTTATGTTTGCCTCTCCCAAGCACTGGAAGTGCTGACCCTATTTTAATTCCACTAATGAAACTGCTAGATAAAAATCATATCAAACTACTTAGTAAGTGACTAGTAACAGTCACTCATTACCTCAATTTTTCTGGGAAGACTTACATGCTTTACATGAGTTTTGCCTTAGTAACGGGCTGTCTTGTCAAAGAGGAGACCTACAAAGTTAATTTTTTTGTTGCCTTCTAAGTCTGAAAAGGTAGGAGATAACCATAGACCTATTTGCGTGCTCTTGCAATTAAATCTGAAAGATAAGAGTCAAAAATTGAAATCTGGATGTGCTGACAGTGTGCAACTACACATTGTCCTATTGATGAAAGATATTTAAAAACACTAAAGTCATGAACTTTCTGTACCTCCCCAAGGCAAATCCTTTGGGTGTGTGTATATGTACCCAGCATGCTATATATGCATATACAAATACATGACACCCCTCCCAAGTCACACACCGGTGTAGAAGCTAGTCTTAATATCAGTCAGATTCCAAGTGCTTCATGGTACTTCAAAAACAGAACTCACAAAGGATTTCAGAGGTAGTTGTGGATCTTTTGTTATGTGTAGAAAGCCATGAAGATGACAGGAAAGAGAGCTGGCTAAAAGCAGTCAATCACACATGGTAAATAGCACAAGGATGTTGGTCATTGTGAACTTTTATGAGCTGACTTGCATGAAAATACAGTGTATCTGTGCATTCTTACCTGAGCCTGACTGGAAAGCTTTTTATAGTTGTATTCTGATTCTTTGATATCAGATCTTTCCTGTGACATCTCAGGGTATTGCATTTTTTGTTTTACGATTTAAATGAAATTTAAAGTAGAATGACCAACTCCATTTTTTTTTCCTTAAAGAGGAGCCTCCTCAGCTAATTTAAATTGCCCCAGAAATGATGAGGTCTGCTAGCTGCAGATGTGTGTCTCATCTCTTAAACAGGACTGGATTTGTTTTTACAGCAGGAGGAAATCCTCTCCCTCAAAGAGCCAGTCTGGTGTGCTAGGGCCAATCCCTCTCCTGTCACAGTGCAGTTGGTTGATGTAGCTGGGTGAAACTGAGCCCAGAAAGTGCTCTGCAAGCCATGGCATACCTTCCTCTTGTGAAGAATGCTGCTGTTAGCAAAAGTCCTGCTGTAGAGTGAAAAGCTGACTAGCTTACTTGATGCAACCACAGACCTTACTGCTGAGACCTGGCATTGTTTCCAGTCCGGGGTGAAGGACAAATTGCATTCATTCATATTGGAAAGGTCAACTTCTGAGCTTTTACCAGTCCAGCCACCATCCTCAGTATCTCATTTTTGGATACTCATTGGATGGATGTGTCTATGTTTGACATTTCAGAAATATTGATTGTTAGATGCTAGTTCAGAGAGAGAATGAGGAATGAAAGCCCAAGCTTATGCGACTCTCTTTTGACTTATTAGCTCTGTAGCACAGGCTGTTCTAGATATCTGCCTTGTCTCCTTACCTCTCCTTTAAAATGTGATTTACTGAAGTGCTGGTTGAAAATATCTTTGTAGACAGATGCTAAGAGCAATGAAAGGTTGGATCTGTTAATGAAAGTTATTTTGAAATCCAGTCTCTCCTGTAGAATTTTTTTCCTGTCCAGCAGAGCAGCAGTTTTCAAGCGAGATGATAAATGCTGCCACACAAGGCGCAGCAATGGCAGTGTGAATTTTATGTCCTCCTGAAGGACACAAAAAATATATGTTGGAAACACTGATTTACTTCTTTCTAAGACTGTTTGCTCCTTGTGGGTAAACCAATAAGCCATCACACTTCTAATAACTGTATGATCTGTAGATTTTTTTCCCTGATATGTGTAATATATAATACAGAGGCAAGCCTCACTTGAGAAAAATGGAACAAGTCTCTGTAGTATTGGACTATCCAATGGGTGAGAAGAAACTTTTTTTTTTTTAGATGGCAACTAACTATTAGAAAATGCTGAATACTCACAGAGAAAGACTGAACAAAAATAAGGGCAAATATATCACTTATTCTGAAACTTCTGCAACTTCCTTTTTGATAATTCACTATAATGAAATTATTTTCTGGAGTAGAGAATTAATAGTCAGTGCTTACAAGACAGATATTCAGAAAAAAAAAAGAGAGTTAACCTGTTCAAATACATTCTTTTGCATGAGATGCATAAATACTTTTTAAATTTTAAGAAGGAAATAGAAGATTAAAATATTGTAATTACTGAAACTGTAGCTTCTGTTTACGGTCATGACATGTCTCTGATGCAATGGATTCACTTTTTTAGCTGTGCCCTGCTTGTGGGGAATATGTTAAGTTAACATTTGGAAAGCATATCAAATACCACAAACGCCTATCTGGCACTGATGACACTAATGGAAGAGAAAACTAGGCACACTGCCTGAGCCTGTAGTGTTGATCAAACGGGTCTAGAAGGGGACAGACTTTCTCTCTAAGCTGGGAGTTCCTGACTCTGCTGGATTGCTGGGCTTTACAATGGGGTGAATGTGCTAAGGAGTTTATTGTGGGAAACAAACTGATGGAGAATGAGCCAGAGCTAAATATTGAGGAGGAAGAAACCAAGTGAAGAGAGAACAATGCTGCACTAAATAACATTAATGCTTTTCTGTGAAGCAGACAACCACTGAATAAATACTGCATTAATCAGGAAATGTCAGATACATGATGCACTGAGGACAGTGTTTCAAGTTTGGAAGCCTCATATTGGCATTTTGGGAATTCCATGGATTAAGAGGATTTCAAAATCAGAATGTGTAGCTGTGTTAACACCTCATTGGTATTTAAGTAATGATCTAAAATAATAGAAATCATTTGTTTACAAAAGGAGTGTGGTAGGAGAAAGCGCAAAAATATGAACCATGTTTAATGCATAAAGCAGGTACTTTATAAATGGTGAAAAACTGAACAATTTAAATATTCTATTAATTTAGCTGCATGCTCACATCTGGAAGGTGAATTTTGGGGATGGTGTGTTGTAAGTAGCCTATTAAGTAGGTAAGTAGCTTCAGAAGATATCACTTTTCAAAAGATGCTTATTTTGTGAAATAATCTAAAACAAGGAATTTTTTAACACTGGTGGTGGAGATTGTATTTCATATTCTAAAACAGGTATTTTCTTTTTAATATTACTCATAAGCTCATGCATAGCATTTCCTCAGTGATGAGGAACAATTGTTTCTACTCACTTCTTGCAAATTTATTTTAAATGCATTAGAAGCATTCCAAATGTTCTTTTTTTACCTTCTCATCTGCAATGCCACCTTTGTTTCATGAATGATGCGTTTCACTCTGGCTCTTGACTTTATCTGATCCATAGTATGACTGTCTGGTGCTCCTTTGCAGATCCTTGTTGCCTGCTCTCTACATCTCATATTAGCAGTAATGTTTTTCCTCTCTTGGTTGAAAAAACTGGTTGTAACTCCAAATGGCATTCTCCTCAATTAATGATATACAGGAATGCAAGATAGGCTTTAATTGTGGGCAGCCTTTTTGCTGTAGACATTACTCAATAGGATCATTCAACTCCTCATACTATGAGCTTTTCTACTCTCTTCCAACCTTTACTGAGGGCAGCAGGAGGGCTGGAAAGGATTTCTGGAGAGGGACAAGGTTACTCCTGGGCTGGCAGTGCCCCATACCTTGGCATGAAAGTACTCAAGTTCTGGTGGCAAGGAAGGGGCCAAACCACAATCCAGGTCTGGTTGCAGTAATTTTGATCATGTTCAAAATAAGTAAAGAATGAGGCTATTTTTTTCAAAGCTGCTGTAATTAACATTGCTCCTCTCTACACAAAACCCACAGCTGTTGTGTGGTTTTGACTTTTGTTGAAAGTGCTTGTTTCAGCAAGCAGCTAATGTGTGCAGAGAAAATAGAAATTATTTGATATGTGATTTTGTCTCACTGCAGTGAACCACCTTTGCAGATTTGTTGTAAATTCATACGTTTCTGACAAATGCTGATATATGAGCAGTTGATTTGGCAGTAGGCTTATGACATAGGTAAATTCACTGCTTCTAGCTAGGCTTTGTAGCAGAATTTTTCTGTAATAAGTGCAATAAAAACCATACTATAGCAGGAACGTATTTTTTTTTCTGTGTGTCTTCAGTAATTTCTATAATTCATTTTTATAACCTCCAGCAGCACAGTAACATTGGTTTATAATGCTTTGCAGTGCAGCATTTTATAAAGGCTTGCATTTTTTTGAATCTTAACCAAGTAGAAAAGAATAAAAAACTACCTCCTCCAATGCCTCTGCTTATTCTCTTTGGCTTTCCTCCTTCTTTGTCTTTAATGCATAAATTGGGATGCTAGCTGCTTCTACTGGTTCATTGTTTTTAGCATCATCAGTATTATTTCAATTTTGCTCCTTTCTGTTTTTTAATTAGTAGAGTACACTACTGGTACTTCAGAAAATAGTCTTTTGTTATGTGCCTACTTGTTACACAGGTCCTTGAGATGCCAGTGGCCCAAGTAGCCCAGTTTTCATGCCACTAGTTTTCCTGTAGCCTGTAGGAATGAGAAACAGGATTCCTGTGTTTGTGTTTGCTATATCTCTCAAATCTTCAGTAATCAAAAGAGTAGCCTAATGCTCCTTTGAAAAACTGATTGCTTGATTACATGAGTAATTCCTTCTCCTTCAGTGCTGCAGTTCCTTAATTTCCAACTGAAGTTGTTGGCTGATGCCTTGGGCTCCTGCCATTTGGTAATTTTCCTTTCCCATTATAGTTGCTCTTTAAATATCAGATCACACTGCTTTTTCTGGATGTATGTGTAACAAGATTCTCCAGAAATAGATTTGCTTTGAGTGATACTGGGGCCTTGGCATGAACTCAGTTGCATCTTTTCTTAATAACTGATCACTTCATCTCCATTGTGTCTTGCTCTCGGAGGCTCTAAGAGGTGAAGTTTTTAGCTACTTTCTTAGCCTACACTTGCCAGATGGCATTGCAGGGAATTGCTATCAGTGTGTTCAATGCAGTCTTCCCAGTTTCAATCCAATCATACCTTTTATCATTAGTTTCTAAAGAGGCATTTGTATTTCAGTCCGGGGTCAATAATGTTCCCCAAACTCTGCAGGGTCTGTCTTCCAGGGTCATCAATCACTCTGACTAAGCAAGGAAAAGGACAGCCAAGAAAACTTTGTTAAGTGAACATTGCACATAACAATTATGTTGGGGCAATTGAGTTGTAAAAAAGAGAAAGGCTTAAGCAGAAGCTGGTAAGAGAGGCAGCTGTTTCTGATTTCATTAGTAATTCACAGCTTAAGTGCACTAATTTGTATGTGCCACTTAATCACTTCTCTGTCCTTCTATCAATACCCGTTCTGTTGTCAGGAGAGTACAGTTCCTGAACTTTCTCTCACTTGCTTAATCCTCAAATTAAGCTCAGATATGATGTGCTGCATGTCTTACGCTATCCTCCCTATGCTAAAAAGACCAAAAATTTGCCCACTGCTGGAAGAAATTGGAAAACATTTTGAAGTTTGTATAAATATTTTCTTAATTTTTTTAATTAAAATATGTTTTAGAGAGGAATATTTTCCAATTCTCATTTCCAAAAAGTTAAACTGGTAAGTCAAAGACTGCAGAAAATACTACAGCACCTTAAAAAAATCCTGTAAAATGAAGCTACTTCTAGTGAGTACATCTGTAATATGATTTCTGTTTGCATACCACAGTGCATCTCAAATTGAACTTTTTAGTCAAGATAGTTATAAAATTTCATCTCCCCAAAATACACATTATCATGTTGTTTTAGAGTTTGAAAGCCCATGTGTTCAGTTAATACTTCAAGTTGGGAAATAAATATTTGAAAAGCAAGTAAAATATAGCATCTGGCATGGCTTTTTTTAAAGTTTNGGTTTAATGTTTCTTATGCTCTTCCAGTCATTTCTCACTCCAGAGAATTTCTACAGAGATTTTCACTAAGAACTTCCCTCTTCCAGTGTGTCTGACAGCTTTTTCTTTCTTCTCAGAGGAGAGTGTTTGCTGGAGGCTGCTCAAAGTGATCACTGTAAGAAAAGCATTTTTGCCATGTCTCATGGGATTAACCCATCATCTGTGCTTTCTGATAGCATGAGTGAGCCTTTGTCCTTCCTCTTCTCTTGATAACTGTGGGAATTGGTGGCTACTTATGACAGGATATTTCTTTATGATTGGGTGAATGGAATTGTACTAAATATGTTTTGGCAATTTAAGTGTTGAAAGGAAAGTTTTATGTATCTCAGGATGAGACAGTTTAAACTGTGTTACAAGGTATAGTTGATACAAATCCAAATGCACAAGGGCACGTAAGAAAGTGTGGTGACACTGCAGGGAAAAAGGAGGTTATTAAAAATTACATACTTCCATGTGTGCAGTGCTTAATTTGGTTTGTTTTTAGCATCCCTAGTGTATGCTTTAAATTATATGAATTTCCAAGTAGACTTTTTTTCTTGGTAATTTTACTAAAGGAAAGATCAAATGGGGAACTTTTATTAATAAGACAACCTAAAGTTGCAGTCTTCTTGTATTCAGCATGTTCCTAGCATGAGCCTAATAGGTGTAGGTACCCCTATGTGATTTATTAAAATTCTCTGTATTGCTGAAAATAGTCTCATTAACTGGTGCTGTGGGGAGAGGACTATAAACCTCATGAAGCCTGCTGTAAGTAATTTAGAAAGCACATTTTGTATCCTTTCGTTTCTTTCTTTATTATGAAATCTTAGTATATGCAGATTCAAGTCCTACACTTGTCAAAAATAGAAAAGCAGTTGTTAAATAAAAGAAACTGTGGAGGAGGAAGGAAGACTCCTTTTCCAATTTAAACATACAAAAAAGCAATTCCACCCACAAACTCGTACTCATTTGAGCTGTGAGTTCAACAGCAGTTCTGAAGATTGCTGCTTCTGTAGTGGTACAAGACCATAAGTCAGTAATAACTCTAAACAAGGACAAAGTGATGAAAATTATATCAAGACAGTGTAGTTAACAAAATCGACACACCTGTCTGACATGATTAACTCCAACACAGTTTTAAAGTTTAGGATTACACAATTTTGCAATCTTTTTAAATTAGGATTGTCCTCTACTTGAAGCTTATAAAGCAAAATATCGAGCAACTTATAGCAATGAAGAATTGTGTATTCAAAATGCATCTTTTTGTGCAAGCATAATTACTTTCCATTAGGACCCAGAAAGATCTATTGTGATTATACTAAAATGTGCACAAATGCCATAATGATTATTACTATTTTTAAATATAACAAAATAATCTGTAGATGTTCAGAGAAGAATACTTATAAGTTCTTATAATATCAAGTATGCATTTAAATAACCACTTATATCAACTACTGATGCTACCCCATGTCAGTGCATGCCACTTCCCACTGACAGCTAGTGTGCCTTAAGTGATATTTTTTTCTAGAGTAGTGGATTACAGTTATGGTGCAGCTGATCACACACAGTTTCTGCATCATATATTCAATTATTCTATTTTCCAAAATATGCATAAGTACTTGATAGGGACACAGTAAGAAGTTCAACTTTTAGCTCCTGCAACAAAATGATTTCCTAATTTTTCTATTATCTGTCTGGAAAACTGCACTGTTTTAATTTGTAGTTTTTAAATAAACTTAATTGGATAATGCATAATAGGTTAAAAAACCCTTTAGAAATAGTTAAGGTTAATCTGGTTTGGTTGTTAATTATCAGCAGGATTACCTTCGAGTTAAATAAGGTACCTTTAGGCAGAGATAAGTTTCAGGAGTGGTTGAAAGGATTTTGCATAAACAAGATGGTATTTCAACCTCAGCTGACTTTTTGAAATGTAGAATTTGAAATAAAGGACTTTGTAAGAACAATCCCTTTAATCCTCTTTGGAATCAGTACATTTTTACAATAGATTGAAAGTGTGTGTTTCTTATTTAAAAATAGCAGTAATTACTTGATATTTTGCATATTCAATGAAATTGCGTGTAAATGAATCCTCAGAACTTCTGTTAGTCACATGACAAATAATGCTGTCATTGGTTTCTGGCTTTGATTCAAAGTAGATATTTGGTAGTTTGAGGTACTTGTCAACATGAATTAAGTTTTCAATTTGAAATGCTGAAAGTCAAGTTAGTCTGCAGATGATGCCCAATAGAGGTTGTTCAGTCACTCTTTTTAGGGAGAATGGCATAGATACTATCAATACAGTGATTTTGTTTGTAGGCTGAAGGTTTACCAGCTGAGTTTTGGTGCTTTATTATCTAACTGAGGATGAATCTGATCCGCTTTTCCAGTCTCTGTGTTGTGTAGTCACTTTTTATGACTTAAAAATGCTGAGTTCCATTTTTTGGGGTGTTCACTGTACCTACTTTAGTCTTCAGTTCTTCAATAACTCAGTATTCCATCAATATCTCTGATCCTGTAAAGCAGTCATAAATGAGAATTTTCCTGTTGCGTTTGTTTCAACAGCTTTTTCTACATAGAACCTCCATTTTTATTAAAACTTTCATACTATGGGCTGTGTTTTAGATGACTCTGTTAAAGGTGAAAAATAACTTAGACTGATTTTTTGTGTTTCTAAGCATATTCATACTTCAGTCCGCAAGGGCTTTCATTTAGAGAGCAGTACCAATTTTGTGATTTTTGTGCATTTTTGAGGGATTTTTTTTGTTCCCATAGATTTTTGCAAGTGGGTATTTTGAGAGCCATTAAAAATGAAATAAAGTAGAAAAGAAATAAAGTCCTTGTGGTGTTACAAACAAGGCCAGGTGCTTATCTAGGCTTTCACAACATCAGCAGATGGTAACGTGGGAAACATGGTGTTCATTGACTGAGGTTATGCAGCATGGGTGTGATGTTTGGATGTTTTATTTTCATTGCTGCAGAACGGCTGCGTATCAGCATAACTGTCTTTTCTGTCCTGGTGGCAGAGGGTGGGGGGAAAGGCCAAAAAAAGTCAGGAGGGTCATGTGTGTTCAGCAAGTATTGACTTTTAGCAAATTAACAGTCAGTACAATGTCATGCGATACTTGAAAAAGTATAAAATGTGAATTAAATGAAAGACGAAGTAGCTAAAAACTCTTCAAAATTTTCTGGTTTTGAAGGGTGAGGGTACTAATTTTTTTTTTCTTCTCAGTGTCACTGTTGAAATGTATACATGTTAATAAATTGCATTCTTGTTTGGTAGGTTTTGTGGATCTCTTCCCTTTGAGGTCTTTGTTCTTGATATTACAGAAGTCTTTTGGACTAATTTTTCCTTTCTTTTATAAGTCTTCTACCGTAGGAGCAGCTTCTTCAGCCATACAGAAAACATTGCAAATAAACCTAAATTTGGTACCTAAGCCTTCATGAGCATGTTATTCCCTCATCTCCTTACTTAATAAAAGTAGCAATAGTAGTAATTCTTCCATTCACAGATGTCATTATGCATGTGTTTCAGGCATTACTGCTTTCTAGCATATAAACTGGTATAAACCCTGTTTTTCTTTTCGTGACATCCACAAGTGCTTTTGTTATTACTACTTGAGCTATTCTGAGATCAGTACAGCTTTTCTCCACTTATTTTATTCTTTTAGGAGATAGTAAGAGGTAACAGCTAAAATGGACATAAAATGCTCTGAAGTCTCCAAAGATTCCTAAATGTGCTTCATAAAAAGAAAAAAAAAGAAGGTTCTTTTTTCCTAAAAAAAATTCTGGTTCTCCCGTCATTCCCTTTGGAAGTTTCATCAGTAGTGTTATATTAATCAACAACAAATCCAATATGATTTTAGGTGTGAGTATTTGACTTGCCATTTTTTTCATTAACAAAATGATGTGCTTAATGAGAAAAGAAAAAATATTTAAACTTTCACTGAGATCACCAAAACAGTTACTTAAAAGAAATTGAGGGGATGTAATGACTTCTATTTAATAAATATAGCCCCTTTATGAGACACTGATCTGTGCAGCTTTACTAGGAATCTTCGTGCTTAGACTCAGCTGTGGGAAATGAAAGTGTTGATTTCCAACTATTTCTACAGCAACTGGTTTATACTCTATAGAAGTTTAAGTATTAGTTTATCATTGTGCAAAATGTGAGATACCAGATTTGGTTGAGGAAAAGGGGATTGCAAGTTTGTAGGTGCCTGGAATAACAAAGGAAATTGTTATACTCCCTTTATTTAGGGTATGCCTTTCTGATGCTTGTTTCCATGAATTAAGAAGGTAACACCCACGTTTTGTGTAAGGCCACTTCATCAGCTTTTCAGAAACTTGAAGAATTTCATAACAGGCTAGAAATGATCCACATGTTCTGAAGCCAGAATAATTTTTCTGTGGTGGTAGTGAGAGTCTCTATCAGAGGTGTATTTAATTGCTGCACCACCCAGGCATGGGCGTTAGCTCAAATTGAATAGCAAGTACTTTTGGTCTTGGGGAGTGCCTGTGGTGTATCACTTAGGAGAAAAGTGTTTGCTGATGTAGCAACTGTGCCTCAGTAAAGTAGAGTCCTATTAGGATGCTGTCATGTAACTGGAGTACTGCAGTCCTGGCTGAAGTGCAGATGACTGCTGGAAAAAGTCCTGTGCGTACAGGTCAAGAGGATAAAGAAAACTTGGTCTTGTGTCAAGGCTGCAAGAACATGAGCTGAACTCCCATTAGGGCTAAGGGAAGCCATGTGGAAGTTGAACTTGAGGAAAATTTATTGTGAGCCATGCATCATTGGGTCCATGGCTCACAGATCACTTTGCTTCAAATGAGCTTGTCTGCAGGTTAAATGAAACTTCATAAATTCCTTTTCTGGCAGAATTAAGAACCCGTTGACCCTGTCAGAGCATGCAATTTCAAACCTTGTGCTTAGACCACTGGACTGTTTTTCCACTTTCACTGAAAGATGATTGTGTTGTTGCAGGTGACATTCATTGTAGAAAAGAGCTTAATGAAGAAGAACTGTCTGAGCTCAGCTTTTCTTTCTCCTTTTCCCTCTGCTCAAGGTGCTTTAAAATGCCTTTTTGAGTATGCTGTGTAATGGACAAGGCAGAAATTATTCCTTGCCAAATTTATGGTTACTTGATTATTTACATCAGCTGAAAGAGGCCAAAATCAATGGGAGCTCTTTTGTGCCAACAGTGGAACTTCATTTCATCCCTGTCAGAGATCTAATTTGCCTCAGCAACTGCTATTGTCAAAGTAGGGCAGAGCCTCTCTCCCTGAAGACCTTAGGCCAAATTGGTAATGCTGCTCTCCATTCTGCTGTTTTAGACAGGCAGTAAACAGTAATGGAGAGAAAACTAGCTTTAAACAGTCACTACTTGTGAATAATGTCTGTTATTTTCAGGTCCTCTCTAAGATAGCTCCAGGTCTGCACTAGTATGTGGGTTTCAAATTTAAACATTTAAAATTTATTGTCCTCCTGAATCCCCCTTCTGAGAAATGCCTAGGTTTTGTGTTTCTGTCATTGATCTTTTTTTTTTCTGCTACTCTGTACAGATATACAGTCTGATGTACATTTTAAGCATTATAGTCAAAAAGTTTGTATATTTAATTTCATGAATGTTGTACAGGAAATCTGCAGTTCATCAACTCTCAGCATATAATGTAGCTCTGAACAAAAGAGAATTCGTGATCACGTCTGACAGTGTGCCTTATGTACTATTTTGAGTTGGTAATATTTTAAAATGACTGACTGTGGTGCTTGTTACTTTTTCTGTGTAGCAGAGCTTGAACTCTACCCCATGTTGTCATGATTTCAGTAGGACCTTGATATGAGCTTGGAACCACTTCTTTCAGTTTCAAATTCATGTGTTCCTTAAGCTAGGATGGCCAATGTTCACTCCTCAAGGGAGATGTGGTATCAGAAAATAATGGCTTTTATCAAGTACTGCAGGAAAATGCACAACTCATTACAAGTGAGAGATTCCTTTAGAAGATGTTAAGTTGCGGTAATAACAGTGGAGGATTCTTTGGTTTTGAAAATGTCTGACACAATAAAAAGAAGTATTTGTCATTTACAGTGACATTTTGGAGCCATAGAATATCGTTCTCTCATGGATTTCATTTCTTTTCAGCAGGCTTTCACTCATGTTTGCTTTATCTTTAGTTATTTAAACACTAGGCTTTGTAAAGATGCATATTGCCTTCAGGGTCCACAGTCGCAAGGGTTGCTGCCAGTACTTGACACCTTTGACAGGTGATCCAAGGTTGCTTTTTAACAAATCTGCTCAGTTACAAATATACTTTCTCTTTGCATACCCTCTTACAATGTATGGATGAGAAGCACAGAGAGAAGAGAAACCAAGTATGTACAAAGATATGGATGTTGTTTATTCCTTGGTAATTATTAAGAAGTCTCGGAGTAGTTTAGAGATTGGTCTGTGATGACTGTTAGCTCCTATAGGAACTGCCAGTGACCTGAAAAACCCATTCAGGGCTAATATGGCAAATATCTCATTTGCTTCTCAAGGAAACAGTGGGTAAGCATGAAAGGTGGAGTTTTTGTCTTGCATTAGCAAGCGTACCGTCAATTTGATTTTTTTTGGTGGCTATTTTTCTTAAAGTATCTCTAGACTAGTAACATACCTCGATATATTGCTGGTGACTTTCTGCCCTGAACGTTTTAGCTTGGTTTTAGTAAGTATACTGAAGACATAGGGCTTTTCAGCTGAATAGGCTTTGGGTATGTTTGGTGAGGTTGGTGGTTGGGTTTTTTTTGTGGGTTTTTTTTTGTTTTTTTGTTTGTTTGGTTGGNACCTTTTTCGTGTTATCACTAAATGACTGACTAGGCACAAGCTTCTCAAGTGGAAACTAGCAGCAGAAGACTTGTTCTGGGAACACATATCACTTGGGGCAATTCAGTTCTTAGCCTTCATCCAACTGTGTTCCATGGGTGGGGGAATGTAAGGGGCAATGCCTCTGCCCTTCACAGCTGTTTGGATCAGTGTGTTCAGAATCGGTGTGCTCACCTGCCATGTCTTACTAGTGCACTGACTCTAGCTCTTCTGTGATGTTCTTGTGTAGAAAGTCCATTTTAGTACTTATTCCTCACAAACGTGAATATGCAGTGGGTTCTCCCACCCTCACAACTACATAGAAATTCTTGTTCTGTTATAGTTTTGTTATGCATGCTTCTTCTCCTCCTTCTTACCTTTTTGGGACTCAAAGCATGCAGAAAGGCCAGAAAGATTTTATTCTACGTGGATCCAACATGGATCAAATGTTAATTTTCTAAATCCTCAGGAAGTCCTAGTCTTTAAGTTTTCAGAGTTAAAATTTGAAAACAATTGTTTAAAATTTGTTTAAAAACAATGAATGTAAAACAGTGGATATTTTTAAAATTTATTCCACAAATATTTTTTGTATGCTGACCACACTTTTTCAGTGCCTGCCATTTTTTTTGTGAAGCTTCACTAAAAAAAAACTAAACCCATAACTTCTCTTCAGGAAGTTACTACCTAATGAAAAGCCGAAATGGGTTCAGTGTAAATGCCGTTAAGGTGACCCAGTGCTGGTGTCCTTGCAAAGTTGACTGTAACCTTCGTTTTAGGCTTTTATGTGCAAATCTTCAACTTCCTTCCTCCAGTACAAACTCGTGTGCTTCTGAAAAGTAGGTGGAGTCCTTGACTTTAAATGAGAGTTAAATGAGAATAAAAGCATTCAGTAATTCAGTGGAAATGGAACTTCTGACTAACATTGAACGCTCTGTTTAAATAAATTTGGAAAACCTATTTCTTTCTTGTATAGTAGCTAGTAATAAAATGGGGCTAGAGAAGCTTTGGGCACATTGTATTTTAAATAAGCTTCTTGTTCAGGCCAGAGCAAAAGCTGTAGTTATGGATAATGCAGCTTACACTTTATTTCAAGAGGAAATACTGCATTATCATAATTTCAATTGTAAATGCTCTTTACTTTTGTCAACATGCCACTGATAAGATCTCTTTGTGAGCCGCTTAGTGAACAAAATGACACAGAATTCAAAGAGATAATAAACCTTCTATGAGGAAATATAGTTCAGTGCTTAATAACTTTAGTTAGATGGGGTATTTTGAAAGAAAAGTATGCTTTGCAGCACTGGGAAATCCAGCGGCCAGTTCCGAGTCTCTCTGCATGAGTGTGCTGGTGGCCCTCCGCAGCCTCCTGTCCTGCATGTGTGTCGGCTCTCCTGAGCACCTTGTTTCTGAACTTCAGTTATACTGAGAGGTGACAGTACCACGTGAGGGCACGGCAGCAGCACCTGTTACAGGCATCAGCGTGTTGCATAGCGGGGGACTGGTGTCAAGGGCTGGCAGAGATGGTAGGCAGAGCCCATTTTTGACCTGTGCTTTTTGCTTTTGTTTTGAGCATATGCAAAAGGATGACTAAGGCTTTCCTGTTCTCTGTGTGCCTTCTCTCTTCTGAATTAAACAGATTTGCTCATTTTTGAGCCTTCTGTGGGTGTATCTGTTGAAATGTAAATACTGTCAACAGCTTGTTCAATTTGAAAACACATTGAGAATATTCGTTCAAGTTCTACTCCTTCATCCTGCACCTGCTTTTTATTTTTTTATTTGTTTGTGTTTTTTTGTTTGTTTGTTTGTTTGTTTTTTTAAATATGTATTTAGTGGATGGGGGAACAGACTTCAGAAGTGCTACAGATGCTGAAGGTAAAGTCAACAGATGCCCCAAACTTAATCTTTGGCATCCATCCACTTTTCTGGGTTTTGTACTGAGCAGTCTTTAGTGAGAATACAAGCATGGTAAATAGACTGTGGTTGTTGGAATCATTTATTAAACAGAAAACAGGGTTATAAACCAGGCTTTAAGGCAGGCTGTATGTTTTGTCTGTTCAGCTCAGTGTTATCTCGTGGAGTTTAGCCAAGCACCTTCCTCTCTCCATGTGCCACTAAAAAAAAAAAAAAGAAAAAAAGATGAAGGCCTACACAGTACATTGAAAATTAAAAACAGATGAATGAAAAAAGTAAACAATAAAGAATTTTCTGCTAGTTTAACACTTCAATAAGCAAATGCAAATTTACTACTAGTAATCACATATAGCAACCTTGAAAGAAACAAAATAGGAGCTGTATGGTGTGCTTTTGAAAGGTGCATAAATGGGTATTTCTTACTGAGACTTTATGTTAATTTCTTACTCTGGTGAAGGCCGGGAATAATTTTCAAACCAAATTAAAAAAAAAATATAGGGAGAGAAGAGACAAAAATAATCTATGTGAAGCAAAAACAATAGGCCAGCCATTCAGGCATTGTAATGGAAAAGACTTCTTGCTGTGGGAGATGCCAGAAGGATCAGCAGCTTTATGTGGAGAGCTACTCTCAACCATCCTGTTACTTAAGAGCACATGGTATTCCCCTGGAAGTCCTTAGATAATGGTTGTTGGACGCTTTAATGTTAGGATAAGATTTAAAATCCAGCAGCAAGAAAACATGCAGTGATTGGCTCCCTTGGTGCCTTCCAGTAAGTCAAGTATTTTATTTACAGTTCTTAAATTCTAAAGGTCTTCAGAGAAGGCTTGTCCCTGCTTTCTGTGTTTTCTAACTGCCTTTGAAATTTATTTTCAGTCAGAAACTAAGGCATTCTTTAGAGAATCACTTCCAGTTGGACTTTATTTTTTAACCTGACCTGTTGATTACAATTTTTCAATTTTGCCTCACTAATTAAAACAGGATTCATTAATTTCTGATTGTATGTGCAGATAAAAATATATGAATAACAGAAATATCACTCCTGCACAGGAGATCTCTCTCCTGTATTCCTTCTATGTGTTTGAGTTCCAGACAATGAATGTGAGAATGATGCTTCCCAATTTTGTGGCTATAAAATAGAATAATTTCATCTCTCAACAGCATTGAGTATTAGGCTTTTAAGGCTTATTATATTACCCATAGCACTGATTTATTAAGTACTAACTTGTTCTGTTAAAAAATTGTTCTCATCACGTGTTCAGTGGAGATAGAGGTAAAAATTAAGTATCACATAAAATAGAGAAGCTAATTAAGAAACCATGAATTATTTTAGAAGTTCAGACACTGAAAAAGCAGTGAACCCTAAAATGTCTGATTTTACTTCTCCTTCTGAGTAAAAAATAGTTGAAGATCTGCTTGATAGCCCTTTAACACACAACAGTGGTCATGTTTATTTGCATGTTAGCTACATATAAGAAAAATGTAAAATTAACTGTAGCTTACATTATCTGGCAACTTTAAAAGCTAACTGTTCATGCTTCCAAACAGTATTCAGAGTGCATTCACTTAATCATCAGCAACAGTCACAAGTCAACACTGCAATGTACATTTATGACTATATCCTCTAAAGCTAATAAGCCTATCAGTTTCATGAATCTTTGAATTCTTTACTAACTTCAGTTTTTATTGGGTTTGCCTTCCCTTTCTACTCTGCTTTTGAGATTCTGGTGCTGGGGAAGATAAGTAAAACAAAATGGAGGGAACAAATGAACCACAGTATGTCTTGAAGTTAGAAAGTATAAATGTATTGAGTATTATGGATGGTTTAGGCTGTAAGATCACCTTCATGTTCATGAAGTGATGCTTATGAGCTTTTGTGACCAAAGGTCAATTGTGAATGTCTTCAAAATGTGTATTTCTCGCACAGTCTCTTTAAATTCTGTTAGAGTAGTTGAAGTGCCATAGTGGTTTTGTGCGTTTTCTCTCTAGAGCTAAGTGTTGCTGCTGTGTGCACTGTATTTATTGTGTCAAATCTAGCTTCATCAGTAGCTTTGAATGAGGGCATGTGGTGGTTTTGTTGTCACAAAAGAGTTTTGTGCAGTAAGAATGGAATAGAGTTCACAAGTTGATGCAGAGCTCTCTTTTGCCTAATCACAGGTCTTCTGTGATTTAATTTTATGGCCTGTGATGCTGCAGGAGTTCTAGCTCCTAATCACTTTGTGGCAATTTGATTAATGGAATTCAGCTTAACTATTTGCCTTGTCAATGAAGCATTTACTGAATTCAGTAATAACCAGATGAGTTAGTTCCTCTTTATAGGGCTGAATCTTGAAAAAGGATTCTTCTGAGATAAATATGATTGAGAGCATTCATTTAGCTGCACAATGGACACAATGCAGATTGGAAAGCAAATAGAGACATAAATACATCATAGGAAACTAAATTGAATACAATCAAGTTAGTTGTCTGAAAGTGCTTGAAATTTTGATTCTCTCCTTACTTTTGTAACTGTTTTCTTTGTAATCCTTGATAGCTATGCCAATTTATTACTGCATCCAAATTCCTTTCAGGACAAAGCAGTAAGGGCAGTGATGGGTGTCACCTGCCAGAGCAGTCACTGGGAGCTTACTCCAGGGGAAAGGGGTGCCAAATATGCTAAATAGGATAAAGTTCAAAAGGCAGAAAAATGGCAGGTATGAGCATACTGGACTGTATGCTCATATCCTCCTGTGGAAAGACTGTCATAGGTGTAGGGAAGTAGTCTGCTGTGGAGCACAGGTGCCTGGAGGCAATTATAAACTTGGAAATCATAATGCCTGCCAGGTACTGGGGGATGGGCAGCTGGGCAGAGGAAAGAATATGCTGTAATTTTCAGAAGACATACTAAACCTTCTACCTTACTTGCCATGTATATGGCAGAAAAGTGTTTTCTTACCCTTTCATTCCCTCTTTAGAAGTGCTTGTATGCACAAATGTTTGCTGCTTTCTGCAGCACCCACAGCACTGTGTGACTTGGATGCAGAGGTTATGGAAGTTCAATTCTCTGGAGTTTTCTCCAGTCTGTGTGGTATGTTCTCCCATTCTTACGTATGTTACATTGCTAACTTGAAGCACCTCACACAGGAGAGGTCACAGTTACATTTTAGCAGATTACTTCCTGTAATTTTGATTTGCTTCTGTTTTTCCTTAAGGTGCTGCTAAGCAATGACTTGGAGTACCTGACAGCTTCAGTGTTATCATTACATACCAGATGTGGTGAAAAGGAATATCGTTTCTTTGTTTAATTTATCTGGCTATGGAGTTGGCTCAGGGGATAATTACACATCTAGTGAACAGAATGAATGCTCTTTCTGGTCTACATCGCTAAAACTCTAATCTTAAGACCAGTTTTTTAGATTCATTCCTATGGTTTGAAAATTAATTTAGGTGATGACAAGATTGTCCTGTAGTATCAGTCATAAGGCCTTTAAGGTAAGCCCCCATCACATTCTATTCTTTCTCCATTCACAGCAAAAATTCAGTATGGTAGATGAAGCATTGTAGATTGCTGCTTTGATGTAGTATCTACAGCATGAAAAGATTATAAATAAATGTTAATGGAACCATCCCTGTAGTCCAGGTTCATTGATTGGGTTTTGTGAACTTTGAAAACAAATAAAACCTTCACCTTCTTGGTACATTACAAAGAAATACTTTGGTATTTTTTGCCTGATTAGGAAATAGACCTTCTGTGGTTTGATAGAACTACTTAGTAGATATCTATTTGCTATATTTAGAAGAGTACTTTTCTTATGGCTATTTCACTGTGGCATTTGAAAGTTGATATGAAGACACGTTTCTTGGTAAGTGTTAAAAGAATGCTCACTTCATAGTCAAAAAGTTACTTCAAATAATACCATTGACATAATCTTTTTATTCTTTTAAAATACAGATATCTTTCTGATGGTTATACTAGAACTTAAAAACGCATTTGTTTTTATACAGCAAAGTTCTAGCCAATATTCAAAAACAGAATAAAAAGTTCATTGTTGAAACATTTAACAGCTGAAGCATGTTTTTATGGCTGAGAGTAGTTTTCATTGGATGGGGAGAGTCCTATTCTCTGTGGCTTTCAAAAAAAACCCCACAGACCCTCAAAATCAAGCAGATACAGGTAATAATTTTCCTTCCTGGAAGATAAAGCCACATAGTTAACTGAGAATATAAGGAAAGTTAGACAATAAAATAATATATGGGCAGACTCAGTCAAAATGTACTTAACCTTTGAGTGTGGCAAAATGATAAATTACACAGGATAAATTACACAGGATAAATGGCACTGAATCCTTGTTAGACACTTGAATCTAATGCTATTGCTAAGAAGTAAAGTGGGAGGAGACTGCCATATGTTATCTGAATGAGATTTTAATCCACAGATACTGAGTTAGTGCTGTAGAATTTAAGATGCTCTGTCAATTATTTATGATAGGCTGTAATTAAAATATATTTTTCATGGTCTTTCCACTGTTTGAATTGAGTACTCATCTGAAAACTACTAAATTAATCAGCTTTTCATTGATCAGTTTTAGTATCTCGAGGGATGGGTATCCTTTACCTAGTAATAAATATTTAAGACCTTGTAGAAAATTTCAAGATGTGTATTATGTGGGGATTTAATAAGCCTTTTATTGGACTAAACTGTCAGAGAGCTAGAACACTGTTTTCATTACAGTCAAGAAAATTTTAAGGAAAACATTTTCAGGTTGAGTGGAATTACTGAAAGTCCCTTCTTTTTTAGCTCAGGTAACTGGGTATTCACTCTGTGTGTGGGTTAAAGCAGCCTGTAGAATCTTTTCCTTGGATGTGCTGCTTTGGCAGTCTGTCATGTATCACCACCTGACAGTCTCACTCTTTTCAGTTTCACCCTTATTAATAAAAATGTTAATACATTCATCTAAGTTATCTTGTTTGTTTCATTTCTGTGTAAAGAGAACAGTGTTAAAAATGCTATTAAAGACAGACCATGAGGTGCCTCGAGGCTTTCTGATTTCCAGTGTGATTATTGCAAGCATCAGTATCTTGTACCCAAAGAGGAAAAATGAGGAGGAAAGGCAGCTAACAGTCTTAGAAGGAGGCTTCCCCAGTTAAGTCTTTATAGACTGCTGATCAATTGCAACGTTTTATTTAGTCACCAGCACTAACTACCTGACAATGAAATTCCTGTCTGGCACAGAAGCCAGATTTCATCCATGCTCTCTGCTGCTTCCCTCATTCTGTCAGTTTGGGTCTAGATTAAAACCTTCATGCTCTGGTCAGTCTTCTACGTGGAATTTAAGTCTTGGTCTCTGGTTCAGTAAATTTCTTTATGCATAAAATAGATGCATGCCATGGTGGTACTTTCCTGCATAATTCCCTTTGACATCTAATCTCTTAGGTATACTCCAAGTCTGAGATACTTTTTATTCTGAGTGCGTTTGAAATGTTCTTTGTTTAGGGCTGGGTTCTTGTGGGAAGTTGAAAGAAAGCAACAGCTTACATTCAGGTCTAAAATGGTATAAAATCACAGTTGAGTCATAAAGGTGAAAGCTGTGTGTCGTCCAAACAAGTTAGGGGAAAATGGTGCCATCAAGCCACCCAGTCCTTCACTGATCTTTCACAGCAGTACAGCACTGCCTGTTGTCAAGGCTACATTATCTGAAATTCTAACAAATTTTGTTTTTGAGATTTAAAGTCCTGTCTCATTTGTTTGAGGAAGGCCACAGTCTATCTGTGCTTACCTAATGCGGAACTCTGTCATTGAATATGGCAGATATTGCACAAGGCAGACCACTGAATGGGACTGTGGTTGATCCGTGTAAAACTACCTTTCCAAGGTAAAGTGATACCCTTTAAATCTTAGAGAAAGAAGAAAATCAAATAATTGCAGTGCCTTGGCTCTAAGCTTTAGGAACTCTGCAAACCATCCACATAATTCATAATCTGCATTGCTATCAACCAGAGTAATAGATACCTAATTGGTAATTTTGGTAATTAAGTTACTTTTGTCCTATCCTTC
Organism: Formicarius rufipectus; assembly: GCA_013399695.1. Taxonomy (NCBI): domain Eukaryota; kingdom Metazoa; phylum Chordata; class Aves; order Passeriformes; family Formicariidae; genus Formicarius; species Formicarius rufipectus. The sequence goes on from VXAU01003555.1 coordinate 289,863, forward strand.
TGCCTGTTGTTCTTTATTGCAATAATTTGATTTGCCCATTTGTCCTGATGAATTTCTGCTCCTTGGGGTACTGTGTTGCTTGAGTGATTTGACTTCTGGCAGAGGTTATCAGTGAATCTTTTCTTAGCTGAAACCTCGGTGTTGGTTTCAGTTCATAATGAGCTTCACTGTAGGAGTGATCTTGCTGGAGCTGTATGTTAACTTTGTATTGTAAATGCTGACCCACTGTAGAAGTGAGATGGCATCTCTCCCTCCTGGTCTGATCAGATTGACATAAGATATTTTGCAAGGCAGGTGAAAGTACCACAGTGCTTTTGAACTGCTGGATTTTTTTATGTGCCTGCCTGAAACTGCATGTCTTGAGTGAAAACAGGATGTATTGATTTGCTGTGACCACCTATTGACCTCCATGCCCTTTACACAAGTCATGCAAGGGAACATTATTCTTTTTATCTTTTTGTTGTTGTTACTTCTTGTTGTGAATCACATAAGATATATGTATGCTCTGTATATAAACAACTTGCTTCATTCACTCTTAAGGTTCTTACTGCTGTTTATTTTTTCTTTTTTTTTTTAATAGGAAAAAATATTATTTCCCCCTTTCTTTAGTTTGTATTCCAAAATCAAACTGTGTTTACTATGACATTTTTCTTGCATTTTTGCACATTATCTCAAGTGTGAAGCAAATACTTTATAGAATGCATGCTTAATGTTGTTTTGCACATTGAAGTCTAAAAGACTTTTATCTTTTCTGAAACTGACCTTTAGAGGTGTGTGTAAGATCATTTCCAAGTTTTCTTCCAGCAGCAATGGAAGAACTTGTTTTTTTCTTGTCTAGTTTTGGTTTCTTGGTTTGGCTGGTTTGTTTGCAGTAGCTTAACATTCAGTTACTTCTGAATTTATACTTGATAAAAGCAGAGGGTTTTAATTAAATCTTTACAGTGCTAAGTTTTTTGATGTAAAATTCTTCTATTAGTTTTACTATCTCTGCATTAACTGTCTTACTAAATAACGAGGCTTTTAAACCTGGATTTGCAGGGCATGCGCTCAGAACCCACACCTAAAAACAATTTCTAGCAATTCTGATTGCAATTGCATGTCACAGTCTGCTGTGCTGACCATCCTTTTTCTACCGTTGATAGAAGTGCTTTTCTTTGGATAATGCTTGCATTTTGCAGGTTGCCATTAGTAACATTATCAATGGCTTTAAAATGCTGTTAGCTGGTTGATTTATCTTTATCCACTTTTATGCTTTTATTTAAGATACATAAGATAATTCTCCAAACTGCTCTAATACCAAAAGCAGCAAGAAGCTCCACTGCACACAGTCTTCTGCAGCAGTGCCTTGAATGCATCAGCACTATGTTGCTCTCCAGTTGTGGGTCTGAGTATCTACAAGAGCACTTTGGAAGGATGCTTCGTTAGAGTTGATGTGCTTGTTTTCAGCTGTAGATTATGTGTTTGCATGAGGACTTACACTCACAGAATGTGAATTTCTTTAGATTCTAGAATTGATATATTTAATCTGTGGATTAACTGTAGTTTTCAATATAAAATGTTTGTTTTCATTGCCAACAGTGAATGTAGAGTTGTTTTTATGGAAAATTATGACAGAGCTGATCAGGGAAAACTTTAGTAGTAATAAGTCATGCAAAACTGTTTTAAGTGTATGTTGTATTTTTGGAGCTTATGGTCTGATATTGTCATGGCTACAGAACTGCTGCCTTTGTAGAGGCTATCGTAAATATATGTTGATGTGGAGCTTATTTCAGTTACTTTATTTTTCTTCTACAAATTCAGAATTTCTCAAATACTACAGTGGATTTTCATGTGAGGTGGTCACTGAAAAAGCCATTTGGTATAATTTTCGAAGTTGTTTTACTGGAGGCATTGGTCCAACATTGTGTATATGTGTGTATATTGGATAACCTTTTATGGAATTATGCGAAATGGTACCTATCTACTTCAGAAGGCATTTCATTTGTATCTGATAATAATGAAAGATGTAGAATGTAAGATTTTTTGGATGACAACAGAAAATTGGAAAACAAGTTATCTGAGTATAAAGTCTGAGACTAAATGTAACATTAATGTTGTGTATTTGGATTCAGTCATGGAGTTATGAAGCTTCGTTATAATCCAACCTGACATCCATTTTCATTTTATATGCACTAGCATCTCTGAAGTGGATTTAAGGGATGTTTCTTCCTGGTTTGCAAGGTGTTTTTTCTGCAAGAACAGCAGAAAGAAGCTTTAGTGTGCATGGGAATAAGGACCTTTGTCTGTCTTGCAGAAGAAAAGGAATTCTCAAGTAGTGATTGCAGTTAAATCTCTAGGAGAATGGTTTCACTTTTTCACTGTAATGTGTTATTTTTCCTTCTGTAAGTGGTTAATTTGGAAAAGAATAGTATGTGAACATGATTTGAGATACCGTCTGAGATTCATAATAAATGGGCTTTTTGGTTCCAGAAGTAGTGGAATAAATTCAGACAGCTTGTGCTGACCTGTCATATGGGCTGTAAAGCTGGTCTAGTTCTGTCACCTTTTGGAAAACTTTCCTCAGTGTATTTTGCAAGCACTTCTGCAGTTTGTGTAATATGCCCACATAAAACATACAGACAGGAGGCAAAGTACAAATAAAACAAGGGAAAATCCTGCTAATGCCAGTGTTAATTTTTTTTCCACCTGCAGGATTTATTTTTAAAATCCTGACCCATACTGGCTATATATCAGTTTAACCCACTCACTCAGAATACTCCTCAAGGCAGTTTTGCTACTGGTGAATTCATTGGTACTTCATATAATGGTTGGAAGAAGTAAAAAGAAAGTAAGAGCAACATATGAAATCCAGTGTGTTCACAGGGGAAATAGTTGTGATGGGGTCTGCAAGCGAAGGGCTGCTGGTTTGGTTTTAATTATACATTTGCTGACTTGTTGGCAATTATTACTGAATCTGGTTTTGGTGGTTGAGTAATGTGTGTTTGTACGGAAGGCATTAATAGTAGCTTAAATAGGCCTTCACATGCACATGGGCTTTCCAGTGGGAATGGTTTGAAATGGAACTGTTTCCTCACAGCCACCCATGGGGTGTCAGGTTTCCTGCGGGCGAGCAAAGGCTCATACAAAAACAATCTGCCTGTGCCAAGCCTGCCCTCCTGAGCAGCCATGGCCTGCAGTGGCTTTGTACACCACTGGTTGCTTTTATGGCTCCAAAACCTGTTCAGTGACTAAAGAGCCACCCTTCTGTTTGAGGGGAAGGAAAAGGGGCGAGTCGGGGATTTTCGTCTGGGGTTTCTGCAGCCTCAGGGGTGGTGGTGGTTTTCCAGCAGGGAGGCCTCCAGGAAGGGGGAGTGTGCTTGGCTTCAGAGCAGCACCAGGGCTGCTGGAAGGGAGGATGCTGATTACAATAATAAACAAATGCTGGGGATAGATTACCACACGACTGTCAGAGCAGAAGGGACCAGAGGAGGAGATCCCCAGCGAAGGCTTTGGAGACTGCATCAGGATCCTTTACAGGACTTTTTTTTTTTTTTTTCCCCCTAAACAAAAGAAGTTACTTTTCAGACGAGTTTTAGTAGGTCTTTGCGCTTTTGTGGTGCATCATCACCTGGGTGAAGCATGCTGAAGGTGCCTGGTTATTGACATAGTGGCACCAGTGCATGGGTGGCTGGCTGCAAGGAAGGCAGGGAGAGAAGAGATGGCCTCCTGACTGGTCACACACTGCTGTGTTTCCTAGGATGAAGCATGTCATCCCATTTTAATTTCTCTGAGAAGCTGACTTTTGATGCTTCCTATAAACAGTAATTTCCCTGGGGATTTTTCTTCTTTTTTCCTTTGTATTTTTTTTTTCCCTTGAATGGAGCAACATAGAGGGACTTGTTCCTCCTCTCTACCCATCATATACCAGCATGCTGTATCTTCTCTTGTTTGGGGTCACTGAGACCAAACATTCAGCTTGAGCCCTGCAAGAAGCACTTGGATCCTGCAGGCCATTGCCAAGGTGAGCTGGAGGCAATTCTGGGGAAGTGCGGAGAGGAAGAGATCCCAACAGTGTCATGGGCTCAGGTTAACCCTGCAATGAGCATCACCCAGTGTCAACAGCTCGCCATCAGGTGCCCAGCCGATAAGAAGGGACAGGGACAAGGAGACTGTGACAATGGCACTGTGTGAACTGTCCCTGGGGGAACACAGTCCAGGAGAGTGCCACGCGCAGGAGCACTTGGTCACTTTTGGGACTGTGTAGGTAGAAAAAGAGAGGATCCTTTTGAAGGCTATAGACCTGGCTTGGAGCACGTATCAGGAAAATGTAGGCTTCGGGGGACACTTAATGATGATTGGCCTGAACTTCAGCTTGCGTGAGTTGCTGACAAAATTTGAAAAGGTATGATAGGCAGTTGCATACACTTATGCCTTTGAGGAAGGCTATGTATGCCTTGGAAAACTGTGTGACAAATGAAAAGGGCAAGTTGATGTTTAACTTAGGTTTTCTGCTGTTAGTGGCCTCACGTGCCCTCTGTGGAAATCTAATGCTGCTTCTCTTCCCTGTTTCAGGTCCTACAGGATGACTTTTAGAGCATGTCCTCTGATTGTGGGCATTTACTCCTTTTTTTGTTTGTTTGTTTGTGGTTTTTTGTTTGTTTTGTTTTGTTTTTGTTTTTTTAATTCTTAAGAAAATGAGAAGTTTGGGCTTTACTAAATTGGGGATATAAGGGAGCATTTCGGGATCCCTGTGACCTTGTTCCACTGTTGACACAAGGCAAGTGCTTGGCAGTTTACTGTTAAATTTAGTTGAATGTTATCCTAGTCAAATTGGAAGATCTCGTGATGGCTTTTATAAGTAGAATTAGTTCCGATGGATGTGCTACTTTCTCCATTGTTTCATTTGTTCTTCTTTTATTCAGATTAGTTACTCTTTCTCATACCGTGGTATTTGGTAACAGTAGTGCTTAGAGGCAAGAGACTTGACTTTGCAGTGAATGTACTAATGAGAGATGAGAATGTTAAAAAACAGACTGTTTTCATCTTTTTCTGGGCAGTTCCAGTGAACTCTCGTATGTTTGTAACCATTGTTAGGTTTGCTTTGCATGCTACTTTATTTTTGTCTAGTTTTAATAACATCTTGCCATAGAAACTTCCTGTGTCCTGCAAGATGACAAACAAAAGTTATGGTAGTTTATTTACAAATCAAGATAAAACACCTTAAAACTGTGGTCACATGACAGAAGAGCACATTGTAAAGCCTGATTCTGTTTTCTAAACTTCAGTATGTTCTGAAAATGTAAATCAGCTGCCTTCTCTGTAGTTACCATTTTGCCTGCCTTGTTTATCATGGAGGGTACACTCTTCAGTATCCCAGCATGAGTCTTTCAAAAGTAGCTAAGAGTAACAGCAAAAGCATTTGTGATATGATTTCTTCACTGTGTAGGTCACTTGCTCCTTTCTTGCTCCCAGTCTGTCATCTAGTCTCCACTCTTCTTGTAACTGCTGCTGGTAGCCTGTAAAGATTAGAACACATGCTGGACTCTGAGATGCTTCCTGACATCATTAAGACAGGAGTTTTGAAACCACCATTTCTAATGTTTTGTGACTCATAGAAGCCCTGGCCTTGCAAACCCCAGGCTCTCTCCTGTGACTTTGAATATTCCAGTGTTTGTTTCATCTCAAAGAACCTGATCATAGCCATTTTTAACAAATCCAAAACTTGCAGGTCTCACAGCTCTACTCTTGTTTTCCAGCTTGAAGTTTGCTGTGAAACTGTTTTGTACTGTGAATTTGTAATGCAACATAGGAGGATGCTTTGGTGCTGGAGAAGAAAGTTAACATTCTATTTGGTGAACTTTGAATTCTAAAATGTTAATCTGTGCTTACTAAGCAAATTTTTTTTTGGCTTGTTTTTTGTTTGTTTTTTTTCTGGTTTTTTGTTTGTTTGGTTGGGTTTTTTGTTTGTTTGTTTTTTTCTGTTTGTTTTGGTTTTTTTTGTTTTTGTTTTTTAATGTGTGTTTTCTTGGTTGGGTTGTTTTTTTTTTTTTTTTTTTTTTTAAAACCAATTTCCCCTCTTCCTCCCCTGCTTCAGCTCCCCCACTTATGGTTCCCCACACACCCATCCTGTTCTTCCTGAGGATTTGCTGCCAGAAGAAACAGCATTATGACAGCAATCCTGGCTTGCAAACTACTTTCAACTTTCTGGATTTATTAATATATGTTCTACGAAGAGTATTATGAGTGCTGTTGCTGTGATCATAATGCAGAAGCCAGATGGCATTTACAGAAGCTTGCAAGGCACTCCCTTCCTATGCGAAGGCAGAGTCACATTACACTGCAGTAGACAGGGCTGTCATGGCTTAGTTCAGTCACAGCTGTGTGACTTCCGGAATTAGTATTAACATTTATGGTGCCACTCAGATGTTGAGTCAATGCCATGCAATGGAGGCACAGGGGTTGTTGAAGGCAGGTTGGTGTTCTCACCTTCCTGTAAATGCATCATCATTCTTGTGATGAAATCAGTTGTTTCCCACCCCATATATCACCATGAGACTTAAGTGGAAGTCAAGGTAACTTTTTGGAAACTTGAAGTGCTGATGCAAGGCTTTTGGTAATACAGGCCTTTGAAAGTTATATGTGAAAAATGTCCCAAAGTGATTTTTTACAAGCAGAGTTCCATTTTTTCTTCATGAATTATCTGAGAGTTTAAGTAGTAATTAAATTTCTGTCGTATCTAAAGCCAACTGCTTTCTAAATTGCTTTGATCATACACTATAGTTGCTGTGGCTATTGTGATACCCCATGTGGTCTGTGTATGACACTTGAGAGGGGTTTAATGTCTGTCTTTATACACACTTATTCCACTGATGGATGGTCATGGCAATTCTGCCCAAAGGTTTTCAATGTGTGCTGGTGTTCTGAATGCAAATGGTTTGCTCAACAAGAGCTACTACTGCAGGATTCTGAAAGAGCAAATGAGATGAGCCTTTCTAAAGGCATGGCTGTCCTTGGACACCAGAGAAGAGACTCCCTCAATGAGATGAGTCTTTTTTTTTTAGCCATCTTGTTACAAGAGCACCCCTTTCTCCCTGCCATCCCTAGTAATTTTAAGGAAGAGACAAACAAAAGTCCAGTTTGCATTTCACTTGGCCGCCTCCTGTCATGCCCTGAATCTTACTCCTTCCTTAAGAGTCATTAGAAAGTGAAAGACTTCAAGTAAAGAAGAGGCTAATAGGAACATCTGACACAGCAGTGTTCCCAGAGGCAGTTGGCAGCAGCAGGTATAATATATCTGGTTCAGGATAGACTAAACAATCTGCTATTTAAAACAAACAAAAAAAAAAGTCCATTCCCTTGCTACTTGCTGTGACACCTCAAAGAACAATGTTCCGGCTGTTGTTTGTGGCATACAGCTATGTCCTTTGGTTGGCACTGATGTTTTTCTTCCAGCTGGAACAGCTGGAAGAGTTTTTCTGCACATACTTTGATGAACAGTCATGACATTTATTCCTGACCTTTGAAATGGGCAAGTGCAGCATTTCTGTAACTATGCCTTTGCTGACTTGAACGTTCTCAGTGAAGGCAATGGGCAGTCATTTTTTTGGGACTTGCAATTCTGTGTATCTGCCTCAAGTCTGCTGTCCTGTTCCAGTCACAGGCATGGTTTGTACTAGGGGGGAAGCAGTGCAAAACTGTTTCGGCAAAATATCCTGGGATTAAATTTGCTAGGGAAAATGCAGTTTTTTCAGGCTATTTTTCATTCACAAAGAGTCAACTTTAACCCCACTCACATATGTACATGTGGTTTGAAAGCCACAATAGTTTGTATATATCTGATTTGTACCTGGGGATTGAAATGGTGTAGCCAGCACAAAACACTGCCAGTCTTGTTGCACAACAGCAGCATTGTATCTGTATATCCATTTCTTGCAAGCCTTATGTGGTTTATATGGCATAACTTGCCATTCCTTCTCTGTGATTTGTTTTTGAAAATTCAGTGGAATTCTCTTTCCTCATAAATATAAAAATAATTAAAAATTGGAGCATAATGCAGAATTTTGCTATTTATAGTGGATTTTAAAACCATTGGAATAAAACATTGAGAAGTCCTATGTGTAACTGTCTTAAAAACCCCTGTGAAGCGAGACTACTGCTGACCTTTTTCTTAAGAGACTAAGTAAAGTTTTGTGTCTTATATGTAATAAAAAATTGATTAAGGGTTCTTGCTAATAGAATATGTAATGTTATAGAAACATCTGTTTATTTACCTTACCTGTTTTAGATATTTTTAACATTACTCTAGCATTTTTGAGAGTGATAATTCAATAGACTAACATTTTGCATATTTTAAAATGCAGGGGTTTTTTCCACTTTAATTTTGCTGTGGAGTTTTCCTCCACTGGTTGTGTTGTTATCTTCAGTGGAAGGATTTGTGCATGTTAAAGAAGGAAATACTTTGCTGGTGTTACTGCCTCCATTGGTATATTGCCATTGTAGACAAATAAAATCTGAAAAGATGTGAGTGGAAGTGATGTGCTAATAGCTTAGAGAGGTTTGCAGAGTGAATTATAGGCCCTCCAGGCTCATAATTTTTAAAAAAATGGCATGAGATTGTCCGTTGTCATGGGAATGCTGTTGGTTTGGTTTGGAGTTATTTGCCTTTATAAAGTATTAATTGTTTCCAAATGACAATTATGCTTAGTGCTGTAACTGTTTTTAACATATCCTTGCAGTCTGTAAGGGAGAAAAAAAAGACAAAAGTTTAATAGTGGGTTGAACTTGGAGTTGGGCTCACAAAGTTTGGTTCTGTTCCAATCTTGTCATATATCTTCTGTTACTGTGGGCACATCGTTCTAGTCTGCCTTTGGGCTATTCTGGTGGCAAGTTGAATTGGAGTTGGCTATGTCTTTGGGTCCTTTTCACCATTGCCAACTACAGCATTATTGAGGAGCATATAGCGTATTTATACATTCTTGCAAAGACACGTGGTCTTCAGTTGTCATCTTACGATAATTTAGTATTTTATTTTGTAGAAATTAGAGCAAGAGTAGGTTTCTTATTATGGAGACAAGGTTAAAATCAGATCCAAACATAAAATGAAGGCTTGAATCCTACATAAAGAGGGAGAGAAACAAAGAAGTCAAAGAATCAAAATGGAAGTAAGCAGAATTTTGAAATTACCAGCCAAAATGGAAAAGACAGACAGCACTTTGATCTTAATACTTAAAAGCTGTTCAAGGAAAGTGGCAGCCTTTTAATAGTCTGGCTAGGGTGAAGTACATATCTTAAGGCCAATCTAGTTGTTTCTTCTCCTTTCTACCTTTCCAAACTATGGAACTTTCACTGTGATTTATATATAGGATTAATTCTTTCCTTAAAGGGTTTTCTTTTTATTTAGGACCTTAATTCTGCAGGCAGTTGGGCATGCAAACAAATCCTCATACAATAAATTATCAATCCAGTTCAACAGATAGGTGCACGTAAATATTTGCAAAATTAACAAAATGTGACATTTTCATGGCAATGAATCAAAAAACTAAGTTGATAAAGCAAGTAGTAATTTTCTGTTTACAGTGTATTTCCTTAGGTTTGTTTTTTTTCTCCTTTTCTTTTTCCTGTTGTGTTTTTGATGGATGTGTGATTTGGTGCGTTTTCTGTAAGACTAATGACAGTGTTTCACGGTTGTATCCCTCTCTTTATGTTGCAAAAGCAACAGAATTCCTCCCCAACCCCCAACTTCTCCTGAATCCTGCAGTGTGTTTGCCCCTGTGATTCTGAATAGGGGAATTTCTATGTGATAACAGGGAAGTATTTATAATTTCTTCTGAAGTATTGCAAAACTTAAATTGGATTAACTTATTATAATTAATCCTCACTGGGGCCTGAGCAGGGATAATCAACTTCTTTCATTCCCCTTTTTTTGCCACATAGAGGACAATGGCGAATCAAAGATCAGGAAAAAGGCAGAAGAAAGAGAAATAATAGATCAGGAATGAACATGAATTGGGGTATTTACAGAATGGGTAGAGTTCGTCACACTTTGAAGAAAGAAATTATAAGGAAGGGCAACAACATGTTTGCAAATCTTGTAAGAATCGAAAGGTTTTGATAACAGCATGAATAAAAGAGCTTATTACCAATTACAGCAGCCTTAGGACAAGATGGGAGCCCATAATCCTTGTTAGCCTTCCACCAGAGGACAGTGCCTGAATAAAAATCTGGATCTTTTATATCATTATTGAAGAATAATTTATTGTATCCATCTCTTGTCATTAGTAACTTTTCACATTCTGTGTTCTTGCTACACTTTTCCCATTTGCGCTTTGATGCACTTTTGATGTAGTATTTCAATTTCTCTCTTAATCTCTTTTTTTTGAGGACTGAGATAAACTCACATTCATTAACTTTATCAGTCCTATTGGTTTATCCATCACCTGGCGGTACTTTTTTCCCCTGGAAAATGGAAATCAGAAAAGAGAAAGACCAGTTAATTAGCAAACTTTATTCTTTGAACTGAGTTATGTTAACAGGGCCATCATGGATGGAAGTCAAGAATGTGAACAGCAGATTTACTGTGCCTTAGTCAACGTAACATGAGAACTGGGAAATGCAAGAATCAAACCCCATTTCGAATGAAACAGTTTTGAGTGTGCATGCATGCTGAAATGTCCTCTCAAGTATAATCAAAAAATGTTTTACGCAGGTTCTAGAATTAATATTTTGATAGGAGAATAGAAGATTAGAAATCAGTTTATTTTGTGACTTTGAAGAGACAAAGAAATGTATTTAACATGATCAGACTTTTAGCACTGATTAGTGTGCAGTTAGAATTGTGACTGTTGTGGTTGTACCTCCTCCTGTGTGGGATTGAGCTGGTTTTCCCTGCATCTGCATGTGTTGAAGATGTAAGGATGCGAGCTGCAAATGTTTTTAGATAAGCATCTATTTCAACTGCTGACTGCTGTCTTATTTTGCTTGGTTGATTACCAGACACTTCCATTTCATTTTTTCATTTTAAATGACATTGTTTGTATCTATGTTCAGAATGGTGATTTTTTTCAGGGGTTTGAAAGACAGCAAAAGTGTCTTTTCAGGTACCTGTTTTAAAGTAGTGAATTTCAGGGCAAAAAATAGATGGTTGTCCAAAGTCACATCAGAACAGCCAGAACTTTGTCAATGCCTCCCTCTCACCTCCTTCCCCACTGCCCCACATCTCCTCTCCCCACTTCTCCAGCTGTATTCTGACTTGTTTTTGCTTTCTTCCTGACCTCAAGAAAGCTTTTATAGCTGCTTTCCACTTTCATTTGAGGATGTGCAAGCAGCCACTCTACAATGAAGGATTTTTAGGATGGGGAGGTGCAAGAGGTGCAAGAGACGCCTTCTGTTCTGCTTTTGGCAACAGATGGTGATTTCTGAGGAGCTGACTGGAAGAATGAAAGCCTTTAAGGGATTTCAGTTATTTATTTTCTTCATTTGCTAAAGAAGTTTATTTACATCTACATCAAATCCTTGTCATAATTTATGTTGATTAATCCTGTTGAGACAGCCAGTATACCTCCTGGCTTTCCACACATTGCTTTATTAGAGTATACATGGAAGTATGGATCCTAGAAAGCATTGACGGTGATGCGGGAAGTTTTGTTTGCTCTTATAATGTGTTTTTAAAATAATACTGTGCTCAGTTAAATGAGGACAACATCTGTAATGTGTTTCTTGAGGCAGATGGTAGATGAGAGAATAACACGGATTTAATTTCTTAAGTGGAGGAGAAATGAATTAGCTGAATGGAAATCACAAGCACTTCTTTTTCTTTTCAGTCTTTATGATGAAATTCAGATTATAATACATCCTGCTGTTTGGTGTCTACCTCTCCATATAGGCCATGGTGTACAACAGTTTATTGTACAAATGAATTTGTGGTTTCTGTAGTAATTTAGCTGCAGTTTAGGGACATAGATTTTAGAGAAAAACTTTGATGACGTATGAGCTAAAGTATTACATAGAGTCTGAATTTCACAGGACTCTGTAAGGTTTCTAGAATGTTTTGTTTCAAATAAGAAGAGACAATGTAGCTAAAGCTGAATCTTGCGATTTCCGAAAAGGAAATGACTTCTAGTGTAAATGCCACAGTGTGTGAAATGCGTGGGTGAACAGTAGACAATTAGTTACCTTCAGTGCTACAAAACATATCACCACAGAACTTAGTGTTTATTGTTCTATTTCCTGTATCACAGTCTTGGATGACTTTCAGACTCCTTTTTTTCACACTTGAGAGAGCTAGACCTTTTATAGTGATGATAACAAGGTTGTAGGTTTTTTCCTTTGCATCTTTTATCAGAGTCACCCAGGAAAGTCAGAAAACATGCTTTGCCCTAGTCTAGGACTACTAATGAGAATACCCGCTCCCCTCCTTTACTTACAGAATTAAGATGTTTGAACTTCTCTTGCTGCTATTTCAGGACATCCAAGCTGAGATTGATGCCCACAATGACATCTTTAAAAGCATTGATGGGAACAGACCGAAGATGGTGAAAGGCTTGGGAAACTCTGAGGAAGCTGCTCTACTCCAGCACCGGCTTGATGACATGAACCAGCGCTGGAATGACCTGAAGGCAAAGTCAGCTAACATCAGGCGAGTAATGGAAAGATAAGGCATGAATGGGGCACAGTTCCTGTCTTCTAAAGGGCTTGAGAAATATGACCACAGCATTGAAGTGAAATACCTATTCTCTTTCATAAAGGACCCATTAGTGCAAATATAAAAACTTGGTGAACTTGTTCACTAGGTAGACTTAACTACTTCTCACTCCAGAGTTGCGCGGTCATTACTTGCCAGTCTTGTACAAAAATTTCCAATGGGTCTTACCCTATTGTAAATCAATAGCAATGTCAGTGAAATAGTTCTGTGAATCTGCAATTACTTTGAGGAGAAATCAGGGATTTGTTTTTATTACTGAAATTAGTAATCTGATAGGACTTGCATCCTAAGTGTATTGATCCATTTAATTGGTATTAGATTTTGTAATTCCTGCTATTCAATTAAGAAATGTTTTCACACACTTATAGATCAAGGAATGCATTTTACAGTTTTTTGACCCTTTCAGTGCCAAACTCATGTGTGCTAATTGTTAAAATTTGGTGATGTAATTTTTGGGGTAGATATAACCATATTCATTAATATGACTCAAATTCTACATGAAAATTAATTACATGGAAAATAGTTTCTAGAGCTTTTAATTTCAACTGCTTACTTGTTGGTTGAAGAAAACTGTAGAACAGTACAGTGTTAATGGTTCATATGAATTTTCCAAAGGCCAGAAAATTGACCCGAGCTTGAAATTCAGGCACAAGGTTGTGAAAGAAGGAGATAGAGGGGAAAATGTGACATATACTTTTCATTTCCACTTATTCTATCACCAACCTGCTAAACAGTTAAATGAAATGGGTAAATCAGCTCTGTGACAGCCCACAGACAGAACTTGAACCCCAGGAACCAAGCAGTTTGGTATGGGGGCTTGCAGAGACTGGCTCCACCACAAAAGTAGTTTAATGCAGGAGCTGTTAAACTTAGGTTATTATGAGCTCTGCTCACAAATAAGTCAGTGTGAGAGAAAGATAAAAACATACTCTTAAGATAATAATTTATGAACTGTGGAGTCCTAGTAAGCACCATTCAGTTATTTGGCCGTTTCTGGGATTGGATGTGATTTGGGAGAAATTGATGGCCAAGAAAATGGACCTCCAAACCATTTACTCTGGACAGCTGTGAGTTCCAGGGCTGAAATATAGAAAGAACAATTCTGCAGTCAGTGCTCAGGAAAGTGGGAAGGCATGGTTTTCTGAATACAGACCCATCTTTTCACTTCTCTGTAGATATGGCATGTGTATCCAATTGGGCAGCATTATTGTTTGTATTGCTCTGCTGGTACCTGCAGTGCTGCAGAGCCACATGTCACTGAGCTCAAAGTGGAAGATAGGCAAGGAAGAGAACACTGATACAAATTTAAGACAAGTAAATTAACCTTTCAAATCTCAGTCACTACTGAAAAAAGCATAGTGTTCCTGTATTTTGCTCTGTTCTTAGCAGTTCACTTCTCTAACTTGTGCAAGTGTCTTTAAAGGTTTCATAGGGAAATAGTAAAGCACAGAACTATTATGGAGTCAGTTTGCCTTTATTTTTGCTTTCTTGGTATATCTTTTTTACAAAGATGAATTGGAAAGCAAAACTAGATGGATGAGTCTAGTAAGAAGAGCATGTAACTGTTGGATGCTAAGACTGATAACTGAAAAAGCTGATCATTTTGTTATGGGTTTCAGCTTGGGATAGTATTTGTGTAAGTTTTTTAGAGTATTTTCAGTTACGTGTACATTCTTATTATGCTGATTTTTAATTGCTGAAAGTACTGCTCTCCCATACAGAGAGTGTGAGGTAGTCACTGTATTGACTTTACTTTCTTAATACTGTAACTGAGTTCCAGACTGAAAAAGCAGCACTCCTGTGACATATTTTAAAATGCGTGGAAGCTACTTAAATCTCTACTTGTTGTGAGCATGACACCACCTGAGAGGACTTTATCTCTCCTTGAAATTACTTTAGACTTATTCATGCTTCTTTTTTCTTTTTCTCTATTATCTTATTCTCAGAAAGAAAACAGAGTTGTAGATTTCTGAGAGCATAGCCAAATGGTTAGAAGAGATTCTTTTCTCCTGGGGCAGGAGGTATGAGAATGTTGGTGTTTGGGGGAGGGTAGGGGTAAAAGTTTGGGAGAAATGGTCACAGAGTATATTTAGGCTACCCACCAGTAATTTTGTTTTATTCCACGTGTTCTCTTGTCACTCAGCAGGAAAAGTATTACCTCCATAGCAGAATCAAAAGTTGAGGGAGGTGTCCAGCTGTGAAGAGTGCCTCTCAGGGTCAACAAAAGGGGAGTTGTGTCAGACGTGCTGTTCTGGATGATTTTATACAGCCTGGGAGGAAGGGAAGTGTTCTCCGTTTGGTCAGTTGGATAGGAGCATCTGTGTTTTGCAGGCTCATCCAAAGTTCCCTTAGGAATGCCTTTGAATACCAGGTGGTTGATGTTGGGGAATATTTGTGCTCCAGCCAGTGCTCAAAACCAATCATCTTTGACTACCCTCTATTTTCGTTAGATTCTTAAACCATTGCTTGACGTGGTAAATCCCTGAGATTGGCAATTCATTTATCATGTGTGTACATACGCAGGAAGCTTTGTTTGCAAGATGTTTATTAGTAGAAGTACCAATTCCAAAACAAAGGCCAGAAATACTGACTGAGAACAAAAAAATCCAAGAAATATTTCAGAAGCTTCAGCATAGCTTTTCTCTCTTTGATAATGTCTGTATGACAAATGTAAAGGTGATACTAAAACTTTGCATTGAAATGCAGATTGGAGCATATGCTGGTTCCCTTGCTTCTGTGCAGCATTTCCTTTGAATGAGGTTTGCTGAATGCAGACTTTGCTCCCCAGAAGAATTGAATACTTGTATCTACTCTTCAGCTGTTTAATTGTGCTTTCTTTTCAATATGGCTTTTTTAAGATTAAAAGGGTAATATCAGAAAAAATCCAGGCTGAAGTGATACATTTTTCCTTTTAAATGTTTTCCCTTTTAAAGTCTTTGGCCTTTCAAGAGAGAAGTTAGCTCACTTTGTGTTCAGAGAAAAAATTTCAAATCCTTATTAGTGTAGTTCATTTCCTCCCCACACCTTACTGCTCTACTCCTGAAACATTAGCTTGCACTGGACTTTGAAATTGTGTGCTAGTGATGTTTTGCTGCTGTCACTAATCTAGCATGCACACATATACTTACTGCTAAATTACAATGCGTTCAATCTATTATCATATCCCATATTATTCATATTATTATCAAATTAGATTTTTCACTATTAATATTGCACTGTATGTCTCCCTTAAATTGTCCTTTAATTAATTACAGAATTTTTTCCCCCTCATTACAAAACTCCAATTTATTTTCTATCCAAGAATTCTGCTAACTAATTAGAGCAGAAGCTTGAAGCCCTAGAGTATCAGATTTTAGAGGTGAGAGCTGCTTATATGTGCTAAGGAAAGTAGTAAGTCATGATAAATAGAGATTTTACTGTCAAACGTACAGAAAGCTATTGATTGGAGCATTTTAATTCACAGAATCACATAATATGTGGAGTTGGAAGGGACCCACGAGGATCACTGAGTTCAACCCTTAGACCTGCACAGGACTATCCACAAGATGTGCCCAACAATATCATCCAAATGCTTCTTGAACTCTGTCATGCTTTGTGCTGTAATCACTTCACTGAGTAGCCTGTTCCAGTGCTCAACCACCCTCTGCGTGAAGAACCTTTTTCTAATATCCAACCTCAATTTCCCCTGACACGACTTTAGGTCACTGTCTCAGGTCCTGTCACTGCTTCCCACAGAGAAGAGATCAGAGCCTGCCTCTCCTCTCCCTCTCATGAGGAAGTTGTAACTGCAATGAGGTCTCTCCTCACTCTCCTCTTGTCCAGGCTGAACCCACCAAGGGTCTTCAGCCACTCCCCTCAAGGCCCTTCACCATCTTTGTTGCCCTCCTTTAGATGCTCTCTAATACCTTAATATCTTTCTTATATAGCAATGCCCAAAACTGCCCACAAAATTCCAGGTGAAGCTGCCGTAGTACAGAGCAGAGCGGGACAATCCTCTCCCTTGACCAGCTGGTGATGCTTTGCCTGATGCCTCCCAGGACACAGTTGGCCCTCCTGGCTGCCAGGGCACTGCTGACTCATGTTCAACTGGCCATGGACCAGGACCCCTGGGTCCCTTTCTGTGGCACTGCTTTCCAGCACCCTGTTTCCCAGTCTGTATAAACATACAGGATTGCCCCATTCCAGGTGCAGAATCTGTCACTTTCGCTTGTTGAACTTCCTATGACTGGCTCATCTATCGTAGTATTGCTGGGAGATCCCAGTGTGGCCAAACTGAAGCTTGTGTTTTAATTAACCTTGCAGCACATCATCCCTTCAATCCAAATATTGTCACTTGAAACATTCACTTGAATGCCATTTCAGATGGTAATACAAAAGAGGCCAGGTGAAAGTTCAAGGTGCAAGTCAGAGTGAATTGGGCGGCAAGAGGAAGAAGATAAGCAACAATGTGCAAAATAGGAAAGGGAGTAGAGTTTAATTCATTCATCCATCAGGAATTTGGAGAGTTAATGTCAGACTACACTGAGAAGCATTCAGCTCTACTCACCTGTGTGGAGAAAGAAACTGTTGTTTACTGGTACGAACTTAAGTACATGTTGGTCTTGAATGATTCCATAATATGGAATGACTCCAGCAAAACAGGAGTAGCTGATCCCTGTTCAAGGTTTCTCTGCATCTTTTAGGCATTTCAGGGAGAGGACATCAAGTCAAGGTATTTTAAAAAGTATAGAAAAAGTATTGTGGAATTTGGTGGTTTTGTTTTGGTTTTTTGTTTGTTTGTTTGTTTTGTTTTGTTCTGTTTTGTTTGCTTTTTGGCAGTTAAGCCAAGGAACAGATTCATTGTGTTAATTTTTTAGTAATTCACCATTGACTAAAGATGATATATTTATAAATGACCTGTGTTACTCACTGGTATGTTCAGCACAGACAGTTTGCTCTTGATTACTGCTGGGAGAACTTGCTGCTTTTTGCTTCTGGAGAGCAGAGGTCCTGACATGAAAGAGTTCAGTTCTGCAGTGCTTTAGCTCACAAAATGCTACTTGTGCTTCGTGTGCAACAGTGGTAGGGTCACAACAAAGTGCAGCATTTCTTTATGTTGCTTAAACATGCAGTGTTTGAGGTTTTAGATGAGCTAAATCTTCAGGTACATTTGCCTGTGTTCCCATATTTCTCCTCTGCTTATTTTGATCTTCTGTGCTACGTATTTTGAAGTAGATTTTTTAACAAAAAGTTGCTTTTCACTTGAAACATTATTATCTTTCTGATGGCATCATTTTGTTTGTTGCATTCCAATGCTGGGTTTGCTATTCAAGGTTTAAAGATGCTTTTATGTTGATTCACAGGGCTCACTTGGAGGCCAGTGCAGAGAAGTGGAACAGATTGCTGACATCCCTGGAAGAGTTAATCAAATGGCTGAATGCAAAAGATGAAGAACTGAAAAAGCAAATGCCTGTTGGAGGGGATGTTCCAACCTTACAGCAACAGTATGACCACTGCAAAGTAAGTATCTGAAGTTTTATAGACAAATATGCTACTGTGAATAATAGAATGAAGCAAATTTATGAGCAGGAGAAATGATGAATACTTTGCAGTGACTATTTTCTTCACCTTACCCAGTACAGCACAACTTAAATACTCTAAAATTTCATCTGAAGGATTTCCGAGGCACGTATTTAGTCTAAAGGCTTGTGTTTTTTGGTGTTTTTTTTTTTTTTTTTTGTTTTGTTTTGTTTTGTTTTTGTTTGTTTTGTTTT